>OX451740.1:17079950-17597355 GCA_948472305.1 Vicia faba
AGGTTGATCTGACTACTTCATCTGTAGGAAAAGACAGTCCCCAAGAGAGAAGGGTTCCTAGTCCCGTGGTCTCCGACAACGAGACGGATTATAATGATGAACAGTATCCTGCTGTTGAGGACAGGTACAAACAGCTGGAGGACCGCTTAAGTGCTATGGAGATACAAAATGTTCCCGGGTTGGACTTTGGAGATCTGGGTCTATCCTCTGGGGTGGTGATTCCCCATAAGTTCAAAGCACCTGCTTTTGCAAAGTACGACGGAGCTTCCTGTCCTAAGCTGCACCTCCGATCGTATGTAAGGAAGATCCAACCTTATACAGCTGACAAGAATTTGTGGATCCATTTCTTCCAAGATAGTCTTTCAGGGACTCAACTCGAATGGTTCTATCAGCTGGATGGAGCCAGTATTCGTAACTGGGAGGATTTGGCTACTGCGTTCTATAAGCAGTATCAGTATAATTCCGACCTCGCTCCTACGCGTACCCAACTCCAGGATATGTCACTAGGGACGGGTGAAGGATTTAAGGAGTATGCTCAGAAGTGGAGAGACCTTGTTGGACGGGTGCAGACACCCTTAACTGATCGTGAACTTGTGGATATGTTCTTGGGGACCCTGTCTGGTCCGTTCTTCAACCATTTGATTGGAAATTCTTCAGCCGGATTTACAGACCTTATCTTGACTGGTGAAAGAATTGAAGCTGGCATCAAAAGTGGGAAGATTCAAGAAGCTACACCTTCCGATGCTCAGAAAAAGCCCTACAATGGGAAGAAAGAGTCCAATGTTGTGTATGGTCAAAAGAGTCGTCATGACCAACACGTAGGAGAAATCTTGATATCGAATCCTACGCCTGCTCAACAAAGACAGGGGCATCAACGTAAGGAGGTCGCACCTAAAATACAATTCACTAAGATCAACATGTCACTGACTCAAGCGCTACAGCAAATGTTGAAGGCAGGGCTGATTACATTAAGGGCTCCTCTCCGGAATCCAAACACTTCCGCTCCTACCTATCATCCCAATGAGAGGTGTACATACCACTCTGACAGTCCGGGACATGACACAAACAACTGTTGGGCCCTGAAGAATAAGGTTCAAGACATGATTGATGCCAAATAAATCCAGTTTGACCCTCCAGAGACTCCAAACATAATCACCGCTCCTATGCCAAATCATTGAAGGCTTTTGTTTTACTTGAATTTTCAAGTTGTATTTTTCTTTGCTTATTCAAACAATTATTGTCATGGCAAACCTTTTTATTTCATTAATGCATCGCATATGTCTGTTTTGAATCAATCCATTTGTATTCACTATATTCAAATTGCTTTCATTTTTATGATGTTCAACACTCGATTAAAAAATTCTAAGCCTTTTGAGGGAGGATGACGAAAATGATATCAAAATCTCTACAGTATGCTTTTGAACAGACCCCGCTGATGAGGTACAGGAATTGTTTCAAATCCTAAATAGTGGAGTTATAAGGAAGATAATCCCTAGTCAACCCCTTTGAGCCAAAGAAGTTGGAGTTTTTCTTTTCAAAAATTAAAACCCTTAATCATAACCTGGGGCAGGGTAGTTCTCTCAGTTGATCCAGGTGCACAATGAATGGCATCAAAGGAGTCCTTCTGAAACAAGAGACAGTGATGGTTCCGAATAATCGTAAGGACAGGCAGTCATTATCTCTCAAAAAAAAAAAAAGCCCATGAAGGAGACTTACAAAAACTGGGGCATCCCGCTGACTGTAATCACAAGAGAAACAGTTTAGGAAAAAAAAACAGGGATAATAAAAACCAAAAGGGAAGAGATCCTGCAAACTCTCAACAAAATGACTGCCTGGTCAAAATAAAACTTTCAATATCCGAACCATCACCGGAATATCAGGGCAAAGACTCAAACAAGATCTAATGCACGATCAACTGAGTTTAGGATCGAAGAATATCACGAAGAGCGGGTGGGTACAAATATACTTTAAGCCTTTATCCTTTGTTTCTTAAACCGTGAACCAGGCCACGTTATAACCCTTAAAAAGTCCTAGTTGAAGCATGAGTTAGTTCGAAAGCATACTGTTACAAAAGGTATCCTGACTCCTGTAGGGCTCGCTGTAAAATCCTGAGTTGACATCACATTTTGCAAAAAAATTGCTTGTTTTATTGAAAATGCACTTTCAAAAAAAAATATTTCAAAACAGACATAAGCTTTGCATTCTTAAAATAACATTGTTTGCATATGGCTATTTGTTCAAACAGCAGAGAAATTCGCACGACGAATATCTAGTGAACAAACGCCTTCTCAACAAAAGGGTCACCTCAAGTGGAAGAAACACTTCCAACCAAGGGGCAGACGTGATCATTGTCCATAATCTGGGGCAGTCAAGTCAAGATTCAAGGAATCTCTCAAAATGCCAAATAGCCAGGGGCAAATCTTCATCTGAATCACTTGGGGCAGTGGACGTGAATGCCAGCAACGAATCTTGCATGATCAAACATCTTCTGGTGGTATGGAAACACGATACTACCGACAATGACAACTCCCTGCACTCTGAGAGCATGGACATAGTCGAAAAAAATACTATGCACAATAAAAGACCCGCTAGGTCGACTGGCCTAGGCAAAAATAAGGGCTTCCCGGCGAACCAAAAGGGTTCGGGCAAAAATAAGGGACGAAAATGAAAAAAAATTTGTACACCCGGCAAGTCGAAAACCTGAAAAGGCAGCTTGGGCAAAAAAGGGTATCCCGATGGACTGAAAACCCGAAAGGGCAGTCCAGGCAAAAATTAGGGATCAAAGCGTACGATTATGTCCCGTCATCTCGTCACTTGCCTACCAGAAGAAGATTTGTCAATCGGCAGTTATCAAGCACCTCATAGGCCTTCTTCTCCCACAGAAACTGGGGCAATAAGAATTATCTAAGTGATCTAGTTGCTCTGTCCACCGAGGTACCAAGGTAGGTTCAGCTGAAGAATATGACCAAGATACCTTCACTCCCCAAGAAGAGTTGGTCTCTCATCAGCCCTAAAAAGGCACAGTATCCCCAGCAAGTCGGTAATACTCTCCCCCAAGCAGAGTTAGTCTACCATCAGTCTTGGAAAAGTTGGGTATCCCCAGAAGATCTTAATATTCCCCAGCGGAGTATACAGATGTTCCCTAGCAAGCATCCCCGACAGTCTTAATATTCCTCGACAGAATATAAGATTGTTCCCCGGCGGAATACAAGATACCCCCAATGGTGCCATTTCCTCAAAAGTTTCCCCATGAGAGTTGAATCATCTCCCCAGTAGATTCCGGAAGCTTGTCCCCTGCAGAGTACGAAAACCTCTCCCCAGCCATATTCAGGAGGTTATCCCCCACCAGAGTCTAACTGGGCTATCCTCAGCAAGTTATAACGGAAAGATCATCCTCAGCGAAGTTCTTTCTATCCCCAGCGGAGTTCATCATTAAAATCCCCAACAGAGCTTAGCAGCGGAGTCCCCAGCGGAGTTATCATTAAAGTCTCAGTGAAGCATCTCTTCCCACAGAGTAATTCCCCGCAGAGTAATCTCTTCACCAGGTTTATCCCCAATGGAGTCATCTTCTCCTACCGATTTATTCCCGCAATTATCTTCGTTCATCATCCCCAGTGGAAACGAAGAATTCAACCAGACTTTTCAATATCAGCCCAGGATTTAACAAACTCCCCGTCATTTGTCAAGGATTTTTTTCCCAGACGAAAATACATTCATAAACATATCACATTTCACATCTCCTATTTACATACATGATAAAGTGCATACGACACTACCTCATTTACTCTGGAGAACATCATGACATCATGCATCTCATACATCATGACATTGCATACAACTAACTCTTTACCTTTTCAGGAAAGAACGATCAACAGATAAAAGTCATTACCTTTTGGAGTAGCAGTCATCAAGATTCCTTCATCATCCCGTTGAGGTAGAAGTCATCAAGATTCCTTCATCATTCCTGCTGAGGTAGTAATCGCCCAAGATTCCTTCACCATTCCTACTGAGGTAGTAATCGCCCAAGATTCCTTCACCATTCCTGCTGAGGTAGTAATCGCCCAAGATTCCTTCACCATTTCTGCTGAGGTAGTAATCGTCTAAGATTCCTTCATCATCCCGTTGAGGTAGAAATCGTCCCATATTCCTTCGTCATCCTGCTGAGGTAGAAATCGTCCCAGATTCCTTCATCATCCTGCTGAGGTAGTAATCGTCCAAGATTCCTTCATCATCCTGCTGGGGTAGTAATCGTCCCAGATTCCTTCATCATCCTGCTGAGGTAGTAATCGTCCCCGATTCCTTCATCATCTATTTGGAGTAGCAATCATCTCAGATTCCTTCATCACATCATTATCACAAAAAAAACCTTTCTTAAGTTCCAGATCAACACATGTAACTAGCCAGGAAATATCTGTGGACGACTGATTATAGGTTAACACCTGAAACTGGACAAGAAAACCACCTATATGAAGAGATTGAAGATTAACACCTGTAACAGGCCATGAAACCATCTTTCTTTCTCAGGTCAGAGATTAACATCTGAAACCAGCCAGGACAACTATCTCCCCGACCACCCTTTCTTAAGTTCCGGATTAATACCTGTAACTAGCCAGGAAATATCTGTGGACGATTGATTGTAGATCTATACCTGTAACTAGCCAGGAAAGTTATCTACATGAAGAGACTGAAGATCAATACCTGTAACAAGCCAGGAAGACTATCTTTCTTTCTCAGGTCAGAGATTAATACCTGAAACCAGCCAGGATAACTATCTCATCGACCAACCTTTTTCAAAGTTCCAGATCAACACCTGTAACTAGCCAGGAAAAATCTGTGGACGATTGATGGTAGATTAATACCTGAAACTAGACAGGACAACTATCTACTTGACCATCATGAAGCAACCCTACACTGGTTCCTTCTCTTCCAAGATGCAGTTTTACACGAACTCATCATCAGGCAACCCTACACAGGTTCCTTCTTTCAACCTACCAAGTTACAACTACCAACAATCTCCAGATGGCATCTATAAGCCCATCCTCCTATCCATCATATCTGCAAATGGCATCTGTAAGCCCATTCCCGACATCACATTGCTGATACTACGCTATGCGAGTGCAAATTTCTGGGCACTTTAGTGTTCAATCATCTTCCACCTTCGGATCACGAAAGGCATGCAAGCCAATATACATCCTCAGGTCTAAGAAGATTGAATAGGGGCAACTGTTGTACCCCAAAATTTGCCCTCCTATATTCCTCAAGGTATGTCAGGAATCATCTTCAAATGGTTCAAGATTGCTCAAGAGATTGTACAGTCAAACCACCTCCTAAGCCAGCTGAAATTAGGGTTTTGGTTCTTTCAAGGAATTTGGGGTTTTCAATGGTTCAATCAAGTCTCATAGGCCCATATACATCCTCAAGCATCTACATGCCAAGTTTCAAGACTCACAGTGTCAATTTGCACAGTCAAAAGATCCATTTGATCTACAGTCAACTGCAAGGGCAAAATGGTCATTTTACAGTCAAAAGTCAGAATTTTTGGTCAAAATCTTATTTTGAGTCCACAATCATCATTTGATCAAGTCTTGATCATGATTCCACAAGGATAGCTCAAAAATCATCAAGGTGCAAAAAGTTAATATTTTTGGACAGTAGAAAAGTCAACTGTATCTTGACCAGGGCATAACTTTTTCATGGTTCATCAGAAAAATCCCATCCAATAATCATTTTGAAGGGGAGGAAATTTCCTACAATCCATCTTCACACTCCAAGTCCAAGAAATGCTCTCATAAAAAGTTATCAATTTCTACATTATAGGTCAAATTCAAAGGTCAACAAAAATGCACTTTAAGTCAAAGGACATAACTTGAGATTGGTAAATCTAAATGACATGGGACCAAAGGAATTGGTTAGAAGACTTCAAGAGCTTTCCAAAATGTCCAAGAACATGTTCATATGATCAGAATTGAGCAAGATATGCATTGGAGAAGTTGGGAAGTTTTTATGAATTTGCAAAAGTCAACTTTGCTCCAAACACCTCATTTTTGCTAATGGGCCTCAAATCTCTTCTTGAAACTTCATCCATGGCCTATGCACGACCCATCAAGCTTAATGGAATTTATTTTCTTATTTTTATTGATTAATTGGATTTTTAATTAATATTAATTCATTTAATTAATTTAAATTGTAGGAAAATGCAAGATTTGATTTTTCAATCTTTTTGTGAAGCAAATATGGTCAGGATATGCTGGAAATTTCGTGCTCAAAATCAAAGATGCAAAATCTCCAAAATTGGCAACATTATTCAATCATGAAAAACCAAAAAGATATGATTTCCAATCAAGGATTCAATCATCAATTCAATGGATTTTTGCATAGTTCTTGACCTAATTCCATTCCCCTATATATATGCAAGCAAATCCTAATCTCATACACGTGAAAAAACTGCAGGAACAGACCATAGCATATTGAGAAATTTCCAAGAAAACTCAAAACTGATTTTTGTATTCTAGGGCGATTTAAGAGTTTTTATTGATTCATATACATTGCAGGAGATCCCAGGAAGGTTTTGCAATCAAATTCAGACCTTAAAGCTCAAGAAATCGTTGAAAACAGAACCACGATTAACACTTATTTTCCAAAATCGTATTGCCTAATTCATGAGCATTTAACATGATTTCTTGATTGTTTTGCATTGCTAGGAACCGTATGAAGCTAATGGTATCATTTAATTGAATTATAATGCACTGAATCACAAGATGCCATGAACGATTTCTAGGGTTCTTAAGCTTTGAAATTGGGGCTTTGCAATCCAGGAAAATTAAGACTTGTGAGACCCATGGTTGGAATCGTTGAACCAAGACGAACACAAAGGACACTTCGCGAAATATTTATATAAACCATAGCTCTAATCGCTATTTTTCCTCGTAGCATATTGTGGGGGTTAAAAACCCCCACTATCTAATATGTTTTTATGCAGAACGAAGGAAGAAGACGAGGACGTGTTAACGTATGGTTGGCTGATTTGAATGTGCGCTTGTTTTTGTTTTACAGCATAGAGATTAATTTCCCAATATAATAATTGCTCTATATTTTACTAACAATTGATACAGCTTAGTGGAGTGGTTAGCGTGCTGATCTGGAAGCCTTGGGACCTGGGTTCGAATCCCAGGTCCCCCCAAAATGCTTATTCTATTTTTCTTAACATATTCATGTGCAAAATTCCAAAAGATGTCCACCATGCACTTCACATCCCAGCATGCCAAGTGGCCTCAAACTCAGATCCCATGGCCTAAATTAGAAGACTAGCATACTCCTTAGTCAACGTGCGCATAGGTGATCACAAAAGTCAGCAGGCTTGAGTATTGTTGGGCCTGGGAATTTCCAAAGATACCTCCAAAATTGGGCCAGCACCCCCCTTGGGTTTATTCTTTTTCTTCCTTTGTATTTATTTATTTAATTGTTTTCACTATTATTAATTATTATTATTTTCACTAACAAAAATAATTAATTATTTTCATGATAAATCAGAAAAACTAAAATATGATATTTTTTTTATTATTTATTATTATTTATTAAATTCACCCTTAATTTATTATTTTTGTAAATAAAAACTAACATAATTAATTTAGTTGTTTTAATTAGGTTCATTTCAATGTTTTCACAATAATTTAAAATCAACATAGAATTAGGCTTTTTTACTAACTTTTAATCATTTTTTATTTATTTTCCTTGAGACACTAAAAAACTAAAAATATTTCCTTTTTATTAATTAGTTTTAGGTTTAATTTAATTAAATGCAAAACAACAAAAAAAACTCTTTCTTTCTCAAAAAAGGGTCAAAACCCTAGAACTTCTCCGATTCAATTTTTCTCGCGTGCGATTTATTCTTTATTAGTTTTTTATCCATATTTATGTAATTGCTCCGAGGATGTAGTAGCTTTAATTAGTACATTTTTATCGCTTTATTTATTTCCCGCGTTTACTTTTCAAGGGTTTGTTTTTGGTGATGTAAATACCCGACGCCTTGTAATAGCGTAGATTTATTTTCCGCAACTATTAACTGTTAGATGTATGTTAATTAGGCTATGCATGACAAGACTTATCTCTGAAAATAAAATCAAAACGTAGCTCACCATGACATGTGTAAAGATAATATTAACTGAATCCTGACACACTTGCACATACCACTCCTAGGGTACGCCTCACTTGGTTGCCTTGACGTGGTCATTGAGTATAGGGTGTTTTAGAGGTCTCCCTTTTGTCTAAAGATCCAAGTTGCCTCGAAACGGTTGCCTCGGATAAAAAGGATCTAGGACATTAGGGTTACCGCTAAGGCATCCTACTATTGCTTTGGTGACCACATGTCCCTATAATCGAATTGAACCGAATAACTCCGACGATGGTGCTACCTATTTTTCAATAGTGGGATAACATTGTCTAAAGGACATTTACACAGCTTAATTTCTTTTGAGTAGGTAGAGGTTCTCAGGTACTTGCTCTTTCAAAACAAAAAATACTTTTCGCACTTACACTCTTTTCTGACAAAAGTTTTCAAACAAACACTTCATACACTCTTGAGGACCGATACAAGAGTTAAAACGAAGTTTTCAAACAAACTTTTTCAAAACCCACAAACACAAGAAAAGCTAACATTTTTGAAAACATAGTGAGCAAGTACCTAAGAGCCCGTGGATAACCACGGATAGAAAGGGTGCTAACACCTTCCCTTTCTATAATCTACCTCCCGAACCGAGAAATATCTCGAAAAGGAATTTTGTGTGCTTTTGTCCTTTCCTTATTGGAGAAAATAAAAGACGGTGGCGACTCTTGCTTACCGCGACATTTCGCGAACCAGCATTCCAAAACAGTCAGTTCTATTTCCACCGATCACAGGATGGTAATATGGAGAAGCAGTATTAGGATTTTTAGGGGCCTCTTTTAGCATGGCAAGGTTTAACTTCAAGAGATGTGGTAGGACTTGAGCAGGAGTCATGTTTATCTTGGTGAATTGCCTTACAGGCCTTTCCACCCTTTGTTGGTTACTTCTCGGCTGATCATTTCTCGGCTGGTTGTTTCTCGGTTGGTATGATGCAGATTTCTGAATCATAACGGCCCCCACAGTTGGTCGTCTTTCAATTCTTCCCTGATTCCTCTGGGCATAGACAACTGACACTTCCTTAATTCTAGTGAAGGGATTTTTTACAGCAGCAGAGGTAGACGTATCTTTCTGAATTTTCCCGCTTCTAATACTGGCTTCCACCCTTTCGCCAGTTAAGATCAATTCAGTGAAACCTGCAGAGGAGCTTCCAATCAGGTGATTAAAGAAAGGACCTGACAGAGTCCCCAAGAACATGTCCACTAGCTCTCTTTCAAATAAAGGTGGTTGCACCCTTCCGGCCAAATCCCTCCATTTCTGGGCATAGTCTTTGAAGCCCTCATTGGTAGCCATGGCCATACTCTGTAGCTGAGTATAGGTTGGCGCCAAGTCGGCGTTGTATTGATATTGTTTATAGAATGCGGCTGCCAAATCCTCCCAATTATGGACATCTGACCTCTCCAACTGGTAAAACCAATCAAGCTGCGTTCCTGATAGACTGTCCTGGAAAAAGTGGACCCACAGGTCTTTGTCAGAAGAATGTGGTTGAATTTTCCTGACATAGGATCTGAGGTGCATTTTTGGGCAAGATACCCCATCGTACTTAGCAAATAGTGGCACTTTAAACTTAGGAGGGATTACGATTCCAGAAACCAACCCTAACTCCTCAAAATCCAGGCCCGGTACTCTTTGTATCTCCATGGCAGCTAGACGCTCTTCCAAGTTTTTTTGTATTTGTCATCGGCCGGAGGGTACTATTGTTCAGAATAGTCCTCATCTTCCTCTTCTTCAGCTTCAGATTCATATGGCATTGCCATTCCTTTACCCTTTCCCCCCCCCCCCCTCTTCAGATGTTGATGGGAATTCCAAAGTCCGTCTGGCTTGTCCTTCAAACCTTCTGCCCATAAGAACCACCCCAGCTCGCTTCTTCTTCTTTTTCTCTTTCTCCTTCTCTAGTAGAGTCTTGAGCTCCTCCTGTCCCTTGGCTAGGGTCAAGAGTAGCTATTGGAATTGTGAATTCTGAGCTTGCAAATCTTTGACCATTTGTTCAATATCCATCTTGCTGAAATAAACAGCAGAGAGATGAGGAAACTTGGTGTGAAGACCTGTTTATGCATATGATGAATGATATGTATTCATGTAATGCTTTCAAGGATTTAGAAATTCAAATTTGTTTTAAACAAAAAGGAACACACGTCATATTAATAAGATAGAATTGTTAGTACATCAATGCCCCTTGGGAAAAATAATACAAAATTCTAAGGTAAAAAGACGTTGCACATCCTCTTTGGTGCAATGTAGGTGTTGAGAGTCTTCTCTTCGTGAAGTTGATGAGTGAGTTCCAAAACCTTCTTCTCGCTTGCGTAGAATTGGGCTTCGAAAGTATCGCGCTCTCCCTTAAGTTGTATCCAAATCCTTTGTAGATCTTCGAGTGATGTTGGCATGTCAGGATGGAGGAGGGTGTATGGAACCTCTCCTTCCATAACAGGCTCTATAATCACTGTGAGAATGGAGGGGTAAGGCATCATAAGACTTTGGCCTCGGGTTCGTACCCACTTGAGGTAAGGCTCAAGGGGGATGGAATTCTTGTGTCCCAAGGTCTTACTGTCTACCTTGTTGGGTATCCTCCAAGCTTGGATGAACCTTTGTCGGAGTCCTTGGTTGTCATTGTCGAAGTCGAAAACCAATCCTTGAATCAGCATATCATGTGAGCCATCCCTTCGGGCATAACCAAACTGTCTCAGAGCCAAGCAGGGGTTGTAGGTGATGCCTCCCCTAATGCCAAGTAGAAGGACATTAGGAAATTCCCCACAACGGTCAATGATGATAACATTCTCTTTTGATCGAGAACACCAATGAATATCTGAATGGTTAAGGGTCATCAACCGTTGTGACCACCTCAAACCTTGCTCATTCTTCAAGACTGATTGGGGAAGATGAGAAATAAACCATCTTGCCAAGAGAGGAGTGCAACACATGAGAACACCCCTTTTCCTCATTGTACGAGTGTGAAAAGAGTGGAGGATATCCCCAAGCAATGTAGGCGTCGGGTTGCGAGTCATGAAGATTTTGACAGCACTCACATCTATGAGTTGGTCAGGGTTAGGGAACAAGACCATCCCATAGATGAGAAGATCTACAATCTCCTCAAAATATTTTAAGTCCAATGAATTCCAACAGCTTTGGGCCTTCTCAAACAGAAACTTTGACAAGAAGCCTTTGACACCACTTTTGGTTTCCCAATGTGTTGTGACATCAGATGAGTGCAAGTGTAAGGCTTGAGCAATCTCTTATGACTTTGGATCTCTTTCTGTACCATTGAAGGGTAGTTGATTGAGAATAGGAATCCTCAAGAGTTGAGAAAATTCCTCCAAAGTGGGCACAAGTTGGTAGTCAGGAAATGTGAAGCAATGATGCAAAGGGTCAAAGAACTGGAAGAGAACTTTCAGCATATCCTCCTCTGTGTTGGCAATGACCAAGTTGAGAAGACGACCATATCTCTTGGTGAATGGATAATTCTCAGGAATCCTTGAAGCTAGCTCCTTAAGTTGTGGAGGAATTCTTACAAGGTTGACTTGGATAGTTTTCCTGCGAAGTGAATCCATAACCTACAAAACAAGAACAAAGATGAATCTCCAAAATCCTTGAAATGGTTAGTTGATTCACATGATGCTCATGATGTCCATGATGTTATGCACAAGTATATATTTACAAGCAAATCACACAAGTTCCTAGTTTAGGCTTGCATGGGGTTTCATAGGTAAGTACCCTCTTAAAGTTTAGTTGGCTCAACCTGTCCTAGAAATAGTAACCGGGTTCTAAGGAGCTCAATATCACTGGATTGTTTCCTTGTTCATTATTTCAATTCAGCCTCTTTACTGGCGACCGAAATATGCCAAGGAACCAACCCTCAATGAGTGTAGTATCGAGTATCTACCAACTTCGGACTGCACCAAAGTCGGTCATCTCACTACATCCTAAAAGGCCAAGTTGGTCAAGTAAAGGTTCTAAAAGTCCATTAGTGCTTCATGACATCACTCAGCGGCCCCGTATTCTCTTTTATTGACTCAAAGGCTATCGGTACCCACAAATATGTCGCACTAATATAGCTATTTCTTAGACCATGTCGGTATACCCCGCACAGTTTCCACAACGTATTGCTATTTACCTATGAATGTTTCCCAAATCTGGGTAGAGGATTCAAACCCAAACAATAGAACCAAAGTGTAAAGCAAACAAGTCAAGCAAGATAAGCATGTAAAGTTGATCTAAAACCCTAAGGTGACCCCACTTTTATATATTTCCCCAGCAGAGTCACCAGTTTTGTGATGCGGTGGGAGAACTGACTTGAGGTTTTGCGTTTGTGTTCACAAATGTTGCGGTTAGCAATAGTCACCACCGACTTTTATTTTATCCAAAAGGAAAGGTAAAAAAGCACAGGAAAAGACCTTTGAGATGTTTTCTTGAGTTCGGGGGGTAGATTATGAAAAGGGAAGGTATTAGCACCCTTTTCATCCATGGTTTTCCATGGGCTCTTAGTTACTTGTTTAGATCACTTGCTTTGCTTTTTCAATTGTTTGAAATGGTGCTTTGTGTGGTTTTGAAAGTATTTTGAAAAGAGGCCTTTGTTTAGGCAATCTTTGTAATGATTCTCGTTCGTAAGAATGTATACAAAGATGTTTGTCTTTTGAAAAATGTTTCAATATTTTGAAAGTTTTTTGGAAATTGTTTTTGAAATATGTGTGTGTTTGTTTGAAAATAGCAAGGATTGTTTTCAAATTGATCAAGTAACTAGAAGCATTCTACCTACTCAAAAGTCTTTCTTGTACATTTTTGTTCCTTTGACATTGTTGACCTACCATTGTTTTGGTAGACAACTCTATCTTTGGATGTTAAACGGGACAGGCGTGGGTCACCGTATGACCATGATAGTAATGGTGCCAAGTATCTTAGCAAGTTTTAGGGACCAAGATCATTTTGTTTTTAGGCAACCTTTTGATAGCGTCATCGAGGGACTATGATCTTTTATTTTGTATTGTTTTGCCAAGATACCTAGCATGCATACCATGGCCATTTTTTAGGCAACAAAGTGGGTGAAACCCTAGAGGTGCTTGTGTGCAATGTGTTGTCAATTTTCATGCATTTGTTTGTCTTGAATTAGGTCATGCTATTTGTTTGATTTTTGTCTTATCATACAAACCCTAGTTTTTACTAAACATGTATATAATGCGATAAATTGCATAAAGTAAATCTAAGCTATTACAACAATATTATGGGAGAGGGGATACAAGTTTTGGATGGGGGATGTTGCTCAAAATAAAACCCTAGTTTACTATTACAACCCGATTGAATTTATTGTATAAATAAATAAGCAATTATTTAAATATGCAATAAAATGTATGGACGCAAAATGTTTTGTATTTATTTTATATATGTAAAAATAAAATTATTTAAGTCCTTAAAAAAATAAGAAAAATAATATTATTATTTTTGAAAGGGGAAACCCTAATTTTGGATTTAAAAGAAAACATGCTCTATATCATTTATTTTATTCATTTTTTGTTTAAGAAAAATAATAATAATATTATGTACCAATATTAAAAATTAAATATGTATGAAAAATAAATATTTAATGTGTATAAAATGATAAAATAAAATATTTAAGTATTTTTTATTATTTACAGGTTTATTTAAGAAAATAAAGTATATTATTACTAATAAACTATTTTTTATGCCAAAAAATAATAAAAAAATAAAATAAAATGCAAAAAATTAAGAAAATATTTTTGGGATTTTTTAATGTTCAGAAAAAAATAATAAAGTCAATAAACACAAAAATAAAAAGAAAATATGAAAAATATCAAAATATGTCATGGGGGTGCAGATAGGAAACAGGGGGGGTGTGAAAAGTAACAGGCCCAAGGCGCTAGGCCTAACCAGCCTTCGTCCCTGACCTCCAGCCAACATCCAAACGCGCGTTTTTCCTTCAATCCTGTATCTTGCTCTAGCTTGCATAAAATCAAAAACTCATAACATAAAAAGTGTAGCTTGTAAACTCATGATTCCAATGATATAAAGTTTGTGACCTAACACTCAAAGATCAAGGAGAATTTTATCACCCCTAATTTCTGACCTAAAATTTTCATGAACTTCAAGCTTCAAATTCTCACTACTCAGTTAATATAAATAACAACTATGCATATGTACAACTTAAGCAAGTTAAGGACTACATTTTTGCTTCACAAATCAAAGCTTAAGGATGCCTAAATAAGGAGATAGAACTTTGAAAAATACCTTGTTCAGTTGAGTTTGGATATGGCAATGTGGGACTTTGAGTGAGGCCTGAAGATTGTGTGAGCTTCCTTGAAGTTCCCTCAAGCTATCCCAATGCTCAGCTTGCTTTGAGGATGCTTGAAACTTCCTGTAGAAGTCAACCTGCAACCTTCAAAAATGAAAATGGTGAAGCTTGAAACAGGGGTTATAGTTGCAAGACAAGGGCTTAGATAGTTTAGGTAGGATGTATGTAAAGTGTTTGAAGTGTTTCAAAGCAAAACGCACGAGCCAATATTGATTTGGCAAAGGTTCTGCAGAAGATGCCCTGTTTGGGCAGGAACTTGTGATTTTGGTGTTTGAGAGTGTTTGGGATGTTAGGAAATCGTGTATTGGCTTGCAACAAGTTTCTGAAGTTGTTTCAAATGAAGCCAAGCCTTGCCTTTATCAGTTGGACAAGTTGTCTTGACTTTTGCAAGTTTGCTTGCTTTTGAAGAAAGTTGACATGACCATGCCAAAGGCATGTACATGCTAGCTTGTGGACTGCAGAGGGTTGGTGTACTTTGCCTGATGTTTGTGGATCTTGCTTGCAACAAAAGATCAGGTCCATGGCTCAAGATTTGCAAAGTTGCAAAAAGCATGCTTTATCAAAATGGTATTGTGAACTTTATGCCATTTTTGGATTAATTCAATGTGCAATGCTTCAAAAGTCAAAACAAAGACATTATCCATTGAGATTTCATTTAATTATGGAGTTTAGAAGGGATTAGGACCTGTAATGCAAGGTATAAGCATGCTTGAAACTGATTTGCAACTTGTAACTTTGTAAACATGGCTTGAACAAAAGTGACAAATTTCCATTTTCTCTTCTTTGATTCTCCCTAACCATAAATGATCTTGGAGAGTTCTTGGACATTTTGGAAAGCTTGTATCATGCTTTACAATCCATCTTTGAAATGAATTTTGAGATACCTCTTGTAACTAGGTGAAACATTGTCATGAAGTTAGGTCAAAAACCTGCCTAAACTAGGGCAAAATTTCACTAAGTTAAAAAGTTTATGGACCCCTATTCACAAAATCATAACTTGAGATATAAGAATATTTTGGGAAAACTTTGTGAATCAAAGTTGTAGATTTCATGAAGGATTACAACTTTCATGTTGGAAGTTTTCTTTGAATCCAATTGCATCAAGGTGAAAAAGTTGTGGAAAGTTGGGAAAAAATAAGAAATTTCCATAACTTAGAAAAATTCTAAGTTATGAAAAATTTCAAATTAAAACCCTAATTTTCAAAATTGGTTTTCTTGATCAACAAGTTTCATATTTTGACATATCTTGATGAATTATGACTCTTGGCACTTGATTTTAACCAAAAAGTCAAAGTTTGACTTTTCAGTGTACAGTTGATTTTTGATCAGTTGACTGCAAAATTCATTTGTCAATCCAATGCATTTGAGATCTTTTGAACTATGTGATTAGATCAATATGATGCTATTGAGTCCTTGAAATCATGCTTGAACCCAATTTTCTATTGGCTAGGTTAAAAATCAGAAATTGCCCTTTCTCAGTTAAAACCCTAATTTTGACCATTTTGCCCTTTTGATAATTTGATCAAATTTCTTGAGGAGTTGTGGTCCAAACTTGATCAAATGGTACATAGGAGCCTATAATGTGATTGTGGATCAAAAATTATGAAGTTTGAATGTAAATTGGCCATGGTTGACTTTTTCCCCAATACAGTTGATTTTTAGGTCAACTGTCCAATTGACTGGGCAAAAATGTGATTCAAGGCTTGAAACTTGGTATGGGAAATCTTAGGGGTCCAAGATGGTGTATTAAAGTCATATGAAGCATTGATGGTCCATAAATCCTTGTGCAAACTCAAACCCTAATTTCAGGTCATCAGTGCAATGTGAGGTCTTGAGCTGAGCAAACCCTAATCCTGCCTTGAGTCCAAGAAGTCTTGTGAGGAAAATCTTGATAATATGAGAGGGAAAATTTTGGGGTACAATAGATAGGACAAGTGTTTTTGATTTGTCAAAAGCGTGCGTTTCGACGGCCACGTGAGAAAGTTGTTGTTGAAGGCTTGAGCGGGAATGTTTGAAATTCGAAATAGCTTCTTTGGATAAGAAAGAAGCGTGAAAGCCTTAGAGCGTCAAAAGGCATGCAAGAAGCGACGTGGCTTCTCATTAGAATAATACCGTTACGGTTATAACATTATAAATAGTTCCTTAGTTTTAGGGAGAAAAGAGGATCATAATTTGTACAAAGTTACTCATAAAATACTCAAGTACCAAGTTACAGAGAAAGAGTTCATTGAGAATGTACGTATGACCTCACACATTTTATCTTTGAAATAAATTTATCAATATAATTTCTTTTGAACCATTCTTTTACGCACTCCTGCAATTGTCCTTAATTTCTTTATGATTCTGTCGAATTGCTTCATTTTCCTGTAAAGCTTTATATCAAGTTTCTTTTAAAAGACTATTTCCTTTACAATCAAGTCCTTTAATTCCAGTTTTAAGTCTTTTCATTGTCAAGTATTTACATCTAAACCTTTACATTTGATTTCTCTTTGTTCTGTCGAATTACTTCATTTTCCTATAAAGCTTTATGTATCAAGTTTCTTTTAAAAGACTCTTTCCTTTACAATCAAGTCCTTTAATTCCAGTTTTAAGTCTTTTCATTGTCAAGTATTTACATTCAAACATTCTTTGATTAAGACTTTTCGTCCAAACCTTTACATTTGATTTCTCTTTGTTCTGTCGAATTACCTCATTTTCCTGTAAAGCTTTATATCAAGTTTCTTTTAAAAGACTCTTTCCTTTACAATCAAGTCCTTTAATTCCAGTTTTAAGTCTTTTCATTGTCAAGTATTTACATTCAAACCTTTTTTGATTAAGACGTTTCATCCAAACCTTTACATTTGAATTTAATCCCAGAAGTCTTTGTATTTTAAGCCTTTACACAAACACATGCACAAACACTACGTCGTGTTTAACATAAACCGTCAAGTAAGTGTTAAAATTAATGTTAAGACACATGTCCTAGGATCAATCTAGTCGATCCTGCGAGTAACCATACATATCAAATTTGTTTGGAAGACTAGCGGTTTTTTCGCCAGAAATCACTGTGAACACTAACATGGCCAGCTCAGTTGGCAAGCGTGCAATGTGATAATGCTCAAGGATCTGGGTTTGATCCCCAGGTCCCAACTTTCGCTTCATATTATTTTTTCTTACATAATCAGGTGCACATGTATCCTCTGTGTCCACCATACATCATCAGTGTCCAACCATCAGATCATCAAGGCTTCAGATCCAACGCCTTCTCCCTGAAGGACTACCATGCACCTAAGTCAAGCTGACATACAGGATCTGGCAAAGTCAATGCGGCCAGGAGCTTATTGGGCTCAGATTTGCCAACCACACCCCCTTCTTGCTAAAATAACACCAGGCCCATTCTCTTTCTTTTTTTATTTATTTCTTTTATCTATTTGATTTGTTTAATTATTTTCTAACCAAAATCAATTTCTTTTCTCACAAAAAATCATAAAATCAAGTTTCACAAAATTTAGAATTAGGTTTTTTTTATCAAGTTTAATTCAATATTAGTTTAAATTTAATTTAGGGTAATTCTAACTTTTTGTATATAATTAAAATCAATTAGAAAAATTAGGGTTAGCTTGTGATTTAATTTTTATTTCTTTCTCAAAAATACAAAAATACAAAAATAGGTTAATTTAATTATTTTTCTAAATGTAAATTAATTAGTAATTAGGTTTTTATTTATTTATTCAATTGAAATTTATTTTCTCAAAATAACACAAAAACCACAAAAAAATGATTTTTCTTTTAAATTATAATTAGGTAGTTGGGGTCAAAACCCTAAATCTCTCGTTTTCGTTTCATCGCGCGCTGTGATCGGTGGATCTGGAACTGACTGTTTAACGCTGGTTCGCGAAATGTCGCGGAAGCAAGAGTCGCCACCGTCTTTTATTTTCTCCAAATGGAAAGGACAAAAGCACAGAAAAATTCCTTATAGAGATTGCTCTCGGTTCGGGAGCTAGGTTATAGAAAGGGAAGGTGTTAGCACCCTTTCTATCCATGGTTATCCATGGGCTCTTAGATACTTGCTCAATGTGTTTTCAAAATGTTTGCTTGCTTTTCAATGTGGGTTTAAAAAAAGTTTCTTTGAAAAATTTCAGTTCGACTCGTACGTCAGAGTGTTTGAAAAATTTGCTTTGAAAGCTTTTGAAAAGTGTTGGTGTGAAAAGTATGTTTTGATTTGTTTGAAATTAGAGCAAGTATCCTTGAGAACCTACCTACCCTAAGGAATTCGTCTGTGTAAATGTCCTTTAAAGTAGTGTCATCCCACCATTGAGAGGTAGGTAGCACCACCGTTGGAGGTGTTCGGGTCAATTCGAGTTTTAGGGACGTGGTGATCACCAGAGCAATGGGAAGACACCTTAGAAGCTACCCTCATGCCAGGTTCCCGGATCATGAGGACTTACTAAGACGTCCTCTACTCGACGATCACCTTTCGAAAGGCAACAGTGAGGCGTACCCTAGGGGTGGTGTGTGCGAATTGTGTGTTATTTTCATTTGCATTTGTCTTTTGTCAAGTTCGTTGTGATCTACGCTTGATTTTAATTAGGGCCATTCATTCTTGCATGCTTTTTAACAGTTATAAAGTTTGCGGGCAAATAAATCTACAGCTATTACAAATGGCGCGGGTCCACATCGCCAAAATTAAACCGGACCCGATTTGACGAAAAATAAATAAAGCAAAGTAAAATGCGAAAAAATTAAACTTACAACGCTTTGGGAGAATTACACAATTATAATAAGCAATAAAATAAATGTGCGAAATTAAATGATTAAAACAATGGGCGTTGAACCCTTTTGCAAAAAATTGAATTAATAAGGAATTAAAATAAAAAATGAAAATTAAATGTTTTTGGTATTTTTGTTTTTTTTAAGATTTAATAAAAAAAAAATTAATTAAAATGAAGCGTCAAACCCTAATTCTAATGTTTTTTAAGTTTATTGTGAAAATATCAAGTTTTAACCTAATTTAAATCTAAGTTAATTTACATGCAAAATTTAATTACAGAAAATAAATAAAATAAATATTATTATTAAAAAAGGGAAATTAAAAGGAATAAAATTAACAATTAAACCTAAGTTCTACATATTTTTGGATTTTTATTATGAAAAGAATTAAAGTTGCAACCTAATTAAAACTAAATATTTACATGCTAATTTATTTAGAAAAAATAATTAAAATAAAATAAATATTATATTTTTTGCCTTTTCTGATTTTATGATGTTTTTCATATTTTGTAAAAAATAATTATTGAATTAAAACAACAAAACAAGTAAAATAATAATTAAAAATAAATATAAGAAAAATAAATAAAACTAGCAAACCAGGGTGGGGGTGTAGTCCCAACATGGAGGTGTTGTTCAGCAAATCAGGCCCAATAAGCAGTGGATCCATTGACTTTTGCCAATTCGTGTGCTAGCGTGTTGACTTGGGCACAACACGTTCTTTGATCTGAGCCCTTTGATGGACCTGCCAGGACGCGTGGCTGCTTGGATTATGATGGCCTATGGTAAACCATTGCGCTGAAGCTGCATGGGAGCATTTTATGAAGAAAAATATGAAGGAAAGTCAGGACCTGGGTCTCGAACCCAGGTCACGTGAATTGCCAATACTCCTCATTGCCACTGGACCACTAACACGCATTTGTTAAATAAATATACAATGAATAATATAATATGAAACAATGCATCAGTGGTTTAAAGCGCGAAAAATTCGAATTATCCAACCAGTACACGCCACTTCATCATCTTCCCCATGGCTTCGTTTTGCCTGGAAAAAAACAAAAGTATTAGGCAACGGTTTTTACACCGTTGCAGAAAGTGGCATACGAGAAAATAACGACTAGGCCCTGAGGCCCCATAAATTAATCGCGATGATTGATTCTTGTTCGTTGGAGTGTGCCGGTTTGGATGGTCTAAGTTTGGAAAGCTAATTTTTCTTCAATTGAAAAGCCCTAATTCTGAGCTTTATGAACCCTAAAAGTTAACAATGGAAAACATCCATATACGGCACGAAAACAAAATTGGATCACATGGTTAGCTTCAGAATATGTTTATTAGTATGAATGCATCAATAAAAAACAATGAAAATGCCTTAAACATGGAACACGATCATGCATTTTTCTTGAAACTGTTTGAGTTCATGATACCGATTCAAGGCGTTTTGGTGGATGTTAATGATTGAGAATCGCTCAGTGAGGCTTCAGGATGCTTTTGGAATGAGTTTGATACCTTCAATCGCCCTAGAACACTGAATTCAGTTTTTGAATTTTATGGCAATTTTTCAAGTTTGTAGAGAGCTTCTTGCGCAGCTTTTCAGTGTAATCCCATTAGGTTTGTATTCCTGATTATGTATAGAAGCTTTTAGGTCAACAAAATTGCACAAAATCCATGGCATTCAATGATTTGCATATTTGATTTTGTAAGATCTTTTTGAATCTCTTTCACATGGTTCTTTGTGTCAATTAGCTCCAATCACACCAATTCTTTCCATAATTGAACAAGCACGAAATATTGAGTCCAAATCATGCATAAAAAGATTGGTTTTGTTAGGTTAGATATTTTTCATGTATTTAAATAATTTAAATGAATTAATATTAATATAAATTCAAATAAATAAATAAAAAATTTAGAAAATACTTCCCTTTGGGCCAAGTGGTCGTGCATAGGCTTAGAATGATGAATCATGGAAGAAAAATGGGCCCATTAGCAATTTTGGATCATTTGCATCAATGTTGACTTTTCAAAATTCCCAAAAATTTCCCAACTCCCACAAGGCATAACTTGCTCAAATTTTAAGCTTTTCACATGTTCTTGGACATTTTGGAAAGGTCTTTGAGTCCTCTAACCAATGCCTTTGGTCCCATGTCATTTTTATTTACCAATCTCAAGTTATGGCCTTTGACTTAAAGTCCCTTTTTGTTGACTTTTGAAAATGACCTATAATGTTGAAATTGATAACTTTTTGTGAGAGCATTTCTTGGACTTGAAGTATGAAGATGAATTGTAGGAAATGTCTTTCTCTTCAAAATGAGCTTTGGATGGAAATTTTCTGATAATCCATGTGAAAGTTATGCCTTGGTCAATTTCAGTTGACTTTTTCAGCTGTCCAAATATAGCAACTTTTGCATCTTTGATGATTTCTGAGCCAAATTTTGAGAATCATGATCAAGCATTGATCAAATGATGTTTGTGGCTTCAAAATGATATGTTGACCAAAAATTTGAACTTTTGACTGTCAAATGACCATTTTGCCCCTACAGTTGACTGTAGTGCAATCTAGGGTTTTGACTGTGCAATTTTGAGCTGAATGCCTTGAAACTTGATATGAGGATACTTGACCATCTTTGTAGGCATATGAGACTTGATTGGGCCTTTGAAAACTTCATTTTCTTGATCAGAACACAAACCCTAATTTTGACTGTATAGGAGACAGTTGCACTGCACAACCCTTGGGGAACTTTGTGACTTGGCTTGGCAATTTCTTGAAGAATATGGGAGGGCAAATTTTGGGGTACAACAGGTGCCCCTGTTCAATCTTCTTAGACCTGAGGATGCAGATTGGCTGGCGTGCCCTTCGTAATCCGAGGGTGGAAGATGATTGGACACTAGAGTGCCTAGAAATTTGCGCTCACATAGTAGCAGTGATGATGGGGGAATGGGCTTATAGATGCCATTTGGAGATTGCTGGGTAGGGTGATGGGCTTATAGATGCCATCTGGACGTTAATCGCATAGGAGATTCTTCAGCTAGAACCTGCATACCTGCAAAAGAAAAAATGAGTACCTGACACGTTGCAGGAGCTGATTTTGGATGCTTGGTATAGATATGTCCCGACTGGTTACAGGAGCTGAATCTGGAGCTTCAAACGTCGATGAATGAACCAGAGATGGTTACTGCCTTAGCATGAATGGTAAGAGACCCTTGGACGATTTTAACTTCAACAACGCTCGTTGAGAAAAATCTTGGCGGGAATCACCATCTTTGCAATATCGGAACGAGAACCATAGAAGATTATAATCTGAAAGGGAATCACCTCACTCGCCGTTGGAGAGGGAAACACAGGAAAAGGAATTGTCACCTCACACACCGTTGGAGAGAGAAACATAAGAGACTATTACCTCACACTCATCGTCGGAGAGGGAATCATCTGAAAAGGACTTACTACCTCACACACCGTCGGAGAGGGAACCATGGGAGACTATCACCTCACACTCATCGTCGGAGAGGGAAACATCTGAAGAAGGAATTACCACCTCACGCACTTGCCGGAGAGGGGACCATAAGAGACTATCACCTCACACTCATCGTCGGAGAGGGAAACATCTGAAGAAGGAATTACCACCTCACGCACTTGCCGGAGAGGGGACCATAAGAGACTATCACCTCACACTCATCGTCGGAGAGGGAAACATCTGAAGAAGGAATTACCACCTCACGCACTTGCCGGAGAGGGGACCATAAGTTTTGCTGAGTCTTTATCGGAAAAATCTGTTGGGAGTCGATTTAGCTGGACTAGCGAAGACTTTGAAATATGTTTGAGCATTTTAACTGCATCTTTCCTGAAAGGTAAAGGTCAGTCATATGCAATGCATGATATGGATCAAACAATGATGTTCTCAACATAAATGAGATTTATATGATATGATGCGTCTATGCATGCTGTAATGATGTATGTGATGTTTTATGTATGTTTTTCGTCTAGGAAAGTAAATCCTTGACGGATGCCGGGAAGTCATATCCTGGGCTGATGTTGGAGAATAAGCTTTTACTTCCGCTGGGGATGATAATTGCAAGAATACCGGTAGGATAAGATGACTCCGTTGCGGAATAAACTTGGCAAATGGAAGATTCTGCGGGGAGAAAAGATACTCTGACGACCATGCTGGGAAGCAATACTCTGTGGGGAGAGAGATGCTTTGCTGAATGTTGATAGTAACTTGCTGAGGGTGTCTTGTTGTTGAAAGTGTGAATAGACTTCGCTAGGGATAGGAAGACTATGTCGACGACGATCTTTCCATGGCTTTTGGCTGAGGATAACCCAGTTATATCCTGTTAAGGAAATAACTCTTTAAATCAAGCCGGACGACGCGTTTGTGCTCTGCGAGAGGATAAGCTTCCAGAATCTACTGGGGATAAGCTTACTGCTTGGGGGAGATGAATTCTAATCCTCTTGGGGAACTGGATTGGACTGGACTCTTTTGGGGAAGTTTTGATATGCTGGTAAAGCTTCCTTTGAATATTGATATACCGCCGGGGAACAATCTTTAGACCAAGACTGCCGGGGATGCTTGTTAAGAATATGTGCTGCTGGGGAAGTATTGAGATCTACGGGAGGATAATCAACTTCCTTGAGATTTGATAGCTCTGCTTGGAGAAGAATGCACTTTTGTTGGCTCACTCTCTGGGGAATTAAGATACCTGGTTGTGTTCTTCAGCTGAACCTACCTTGGTACCTTGGAGGATAGAACAATTAGACTGCTCGGACAACTCTTTAATTGCCCCTGTTTCTAGTGTCACCTGCAATCAATTCCTTTGTTTCGTATGCAAATATTTATGAGTTAGCAAATTATTGTCAATGCATATATCACAAATTGAACCTTGGCCGTTCTTCGCAAAACAAAATAGAAAAAGAAAAATACTTGGCACGTTTAACTGAAGATATATTTTTATTGATTTTGAATGGCCTGTGAATAGGCGTTTTGTGTACAAGAGGCTGACGTCCTAGTAAGAGGTACGTCGCTGAACAAAAGAGTTTATACAAATTTTGTACAAAAGAAAACAGTTGTGTGCAATATGAATGATCCACTGGGTTTCGACTCTGCTATTGCCTTTATAACTCCGAGCGTCTCATCACTTGATGACCTTGGTTGAAGGTGAAGCTGACTGATCGATGCCGTCTGAACTTGATGTAGATACCGGATTCTGGATGCAAAGTGATCAATGAGACATAGTTTTACGCTTTTATCCCTAATTTTTGCCTGGACCGCCCTTTTAGGTTTTCGGTCCACCGGGATACCCATTTCTGCCCAAGCCGCCTTTTCAGGTTTTCGACTTGCCGGGTGTACAGATTTTTCATTTTCATCCCTTCATTTTGCCCGAACCCTTTTGGTTCGACGGGAAGCCCTAATTTTTGCCTAGGCATGTCAGCCTAGCGGGTCTTTTTCATGCGTAGTATTTTTTAACTATGTCTGCATTGGCGGGGTGAGGAAGGTCGTCACCATCCATATTGGTTAAGATCATTGCTCCTCCTGAGAACACATGCTTAACCACAAATGGCCCTTCATACGTAGGGGTCCATTTGCCCCTTGGATCACTCTGAGGAAGGATGATTCTCTTGATAACCAGATCCCCAACTTGATATTCCTGTGGTCTGACCTTTTTGTTAAATGCCCTGATCATCCGTTTCTGATACGTCTGACCATGACAGATAGCAGCAAGTCTCTTTTCGTCAATGAGGTTGAGTTGGTCAAGTCGTGTCTGGATCCAATCATCTTCGTTCAGATTTGCATCCTTCATTATCCGGAGAGAGGGAATTTGTACTTCGATCGGCAAGACTGCCTCCATGCCATAAACCAGAGAGAAAGGAGTTGCCCCGGTTGACGTCCTAGCTGAGGTACGGTACCCATGCAGAGCGAACGGTAACATCTCGTGCCAATCTTTATACGTCACTGTCATCTTTTGCACGATTTTTTTGATGTTCTTATTTGCTGCTTCTACAGCCCCATTCATCTTCGGTCTGTAAGGAGAAGAATTGTGGTGCTGTATCTTGAACTGTTCGCAGAGCTCAGCGATCATCTTATTGTTTAGATTGGTACCGTTGTCTGTAATGATCCGCTCAGGGACGCCGTATCGACAGATCAGGTTGTGCCGAATGAACCGTGCCACAACAGTCTTAGTTACCGTAGCATAGGATGCTGCCTCCACCCACTTCGTGAAATAATCGATCGCCACTAGGATGAAGCGATGTCCATTGGATGCCGTAGGTTTTATCTCGCCGATCATGTCTATGCCCCACCTTGCAAATGGCCAAGGCGCAGTCAGAACATTCAGGGGAACCGGAGGAACATGCACCTTGTCTGCGTAGATCTGGCACTTGTGGCATGTCCTGGAATGTTGGTAACAGTCAGCTTCCATTGTAGACCAGTAATATCCTGCCCGTAGGATTTTCTTCGCCATGGTGTGTCCACTGGAATGCGTACCAAAGGTCCCTTCATGTAGCTCTTCCATGATCCGTTCTGCTTCAGTTTTGTCCACACAACGCAGTAAGGTCGAATCATGGTTTCGCTTGTACAAGATGTCGTTGCTTAGGAAGAATTTTTCTGCAAACCTCCTCAGGAATTTCTTATCATTGATAGAGGCACCTTCAGGGTATTCCTGAGCTTCCAGATATCTCTTCACCTCATGGTACCAAGGCTTCTCAGTCACCAATTCAGTCTCGAGATCACAACAGTATGCCGGTTCGTCCAGTTTCCAGATGATGATCCGGGGAGCTTCATTGTCCCATTTGACCTTGAACATTGAAGACATTGTAGCTAACGCGTCCGCTAACTGATTCTCTTCTCTTGGAAAGTGTTCAAAAGTTATCTCTGTGAAGTGGGGAATCATGGTCAACACACATTCTCTGTAAGGAATCAAGTTTGGATGTTTCGTATCCCACTCTCCTTTGATCTGATTGATCACAAGAGCGGAATCTCCAAAGACACTTAGAAATTTGATCCTTAGGTCAATTGCAGCTTGAAGACCCATAATGCACGCCTCATACTCCGCCATGTTGTTGGTACAGTTGAAACATAGCCGGGCAGTGAGTGGAGTATGAGTACCTTGAGGGGATATGATGATGGCGCCGATACCATTTCCCAAAGCATTGGATGCCCCGTCAAAGTGCATAGACCATCGGGATCCTGGTTCAGGTCCTTCATCCGGTCCAGGCACTTCACAATCTGTTACTATCATGATGCTTTCATCTGGAAACTCGAAGTTCATGGACTGATAATCATCTACAGCTTGATGAGCTAAGTGGTCTGCCAATACACTTCCCTTGATGGCTTTCTGGGTTGTGTACTAAATGTCGTATTCCGTCAAGATCATTTGCCATCTTGCAATTCTCCCAGACAGAGCAGGCTTTTCGAATATGTACTTTATAGGATCCATTTTTGAGATCAATAAGGTAGTGTGAGTCAGCATATACTGTCTCAGCCGGCGAGCAGCCCATACCAAAGCGCAGCAAGTTTTCTCAAGCAGTGAGTATCGGGTCTCACAGTCGGTAAACTTTTTGCTAAGGTAATAAATGGCATGCTCTTTTCGGCCAGACTCGTCATGCTGCCCCAGCACACACCCCATTGAGTTGTCAAGCACTGTCAGGTATAGTATCAGAGGTCTCCCTTCAACCGGTGGCATAAGGATAGGTGGTTCTTGGAGATACTCTTTGATTCTGTCGAAGGCAGCCTGACATTCATCGTTCCAACGCACTACCTGATCTTTCTTCACCAGCTTGAAGATTGGCTCACAGGTAGCAGTCAGATGTGAGATGAATCGAGCGATGTAATTCAGGCGTCCTAAAAAGCCTCTGACTTCCTTCTCTGTCTTAGGAACTGGCATCTCTTGAATAGCTTTGACCTTAGCAGGGTCCACTTGAATACCTTTATCACTGACCACGAAGCCTAGCAACTTTCCCGATCTTACCCCGAAGGTGCACTTGTTCGGGTTCAATCTCAGCTTGTATAGTTTCAACCGGTCAAACAACTTCTGCAGATGATCTAGGTGCTCTTCCTCAGTCTGGGACCTAGCGATCATGTCGTCCACATACACTTCTATCTCATGATGGATCATATCATGAAATAAGGCAACCATGGCACGTTGGTAGGTTGCCCCAGCATTCTTTAATCCAAACGGCATGACCTTGTAACAGAAGGTGCCCCACTGGGTAACAAATGTAGTCTTTTCCATGTCTTCAGGTGCCATCTTTATCTGATTGTAACCTGAAAAGCCATCCATGAAAGAGAATACCTTGTGCTGAGCTGTATTATCAACGAGGACATCAATGTGAGGTAAGGGGAAGTCATCCTTGGGACTGGCCCTGTTCAGATCCCTGTAATCGACACACATTCTGACCTTACCGTCCTTTTTAGGTACCGGCACCACATTAGCAACCCACTGAGGGTAAGAAGTCACTGCGAGAAACCCAGCATCAAACTGTTTCATGACCTCGGCTTTAATCTTCTCGGACATCTCTGGACGCATCCGACGGACCTTTTGTTTAACTGGAGGGCAGTCTTCCCTAGTCGGCAAATGATGGACAACAATATCGGTATCCAACCCAGGCATGTCTTCGTAGGACCAGGCAAAGATCTCCATATAGTCATGTAACATCTTGGTTAACCGTTGCTTCACGCTGAGCTCTAGGTTGGCACCAATTTTTACCTCTTTCCTGTCTGCCTCAGTACCCAGGTTTATGGTTTCCACTGGCTCTTCATGGGGTTGAATTGCCCGCTCTTCCTGAAGCAACAGTCTTGCCAGCTCGCCAGGCACTTCGCAATCATCTTCACCTTCGTCTTCGGCTAAGTTGATCGGATTTTCGAAGTCATAATTGGCAGTAGCAGAGCTGTTATCAGTGAGATCCAGAGTGGATTGGAACCTGTATGAGTGAGTGTGTGTGTAAATACAGCTGTTTTGAAAATTTATGTAAAGGAAAAGAAAGACAGAAAAGGAACACAATATTTGCAATGCGAAAAACGTCCAAGATTTTCATTCATGATGTATAAAATGACAGTTTGTATGCCCTCACAAATAGAACCACGGTGCCTCGGGTAAGACACCGGGCCATAGAGTTTATCATTGTTTATTACAAAATATAACGAAACAAAGAAATTTATTACTGCATCACAAAGGTAACAGGGGTATGATCTTTAGCAATCCAGTTGTTCAATCCGCCTTCGGTCGTCGGATAAATCCAGCTGTTGAATTCTGCTTCGCCCACTTCATGATCCTCCCCAACAGCATTCACTCCTGAACTTTTAATAAATACCGGAGGTCTTCCGATCTTTGCTTTCCTCATAGCTCTCTGACCTTCTATGGTGAAACCCAGCCCAAGTTTATCAGTCTTCTGAGTGAAGTCTGGAAGTCTGCCCCAGTCGGCACATTCACCCTTCTGCACCACAGCCCTGGCATCCTTCAGGGAAGCCATCTTCAAAGGACCATTTGCCTCTGTTGTTTCTGCTGCAATTGGAAACACCTCCTCGAAATGCTGAAAGGGGGTCTCAATGAACTCCCCATCCATCTCAATGTATCTAAAAGAGTTTAGGTGACTCACCATATATTCTTCCTCTCCTTGCACCGTGACAATCTTCCCTCTGACGGGGTACTTCAGCTTTTGATGCAAGGTAGAGGTCACTGCCCCAGCCTTATGTATCCAGGGTCGACCCAGCAGACAAGAGTAAGATGGACGGATATCCATCACATAAAAAGTGGAGTCGAACACCTGAGAGCCCACACGAATCGGAATGTCAACCTCTCCATGGACCATCCTCTTTGAACCATCAAAGGCCCTGACGATGATGTTGCTGGGTTTCAATTCCAGGCCTTCACAATCTAGACGATCCAGAGCCTTCTTGGGTAGCACATTCAAAGATGACCCAGTATCAACCAACACATGTGCCAAGGTGGTGCCCCTGCATTCAATTGAGACATGCAGAGCATCATTATGATCTCTCCCCTTTGCGGTCAAGTCAGCGTCTGAGAAACCCAAGCCATTATCTGCCGTTAGACTTGCCACACAATCAGTGAACTGGACTGCAGAGGTTTCATGTGGCACATGGGCCGTCTTAAGGAATGAGATTAGGGCCTTAGCATGGGCCTCGGAGCACAGTAATAAAGAGAGCATGGAGATCTTGGAGGGCGTATGCCCCAACTGTTCCACAATGTTAAAATCGCTCTTCTTTATAATCTTCAGAATCTCCTCCATCTCTTGTGGGGAGGCCTCAGCAGCTATGGGTATGGGTGCCTCCATCTGGGCAGGCTCAACTTCAACTCCCTTGCCCCGAGCATTGGATGACTCGGCAGCAGGAGAAACAATCGGGTTAGCAGCAGGAACAACAACTTGATCAGTAACAGGAGTAGGTGTACTCGTAGGAATTATCAGGAGCGGTCTTCGGGCAGCAGGCGGTGCAATGTCAGGCGAGAAGAGCCTGCCACTGCGGGTAACTTTGGCTGGGCCAGTGATGTCACAGATGCTAGCGCCAGCGTTGAGCTCTTGTTTGATCCCGTTTATATATACATCTGCCCCATAGTGCCAAGGGACAGCTTTATCGGATACATAGGGCAGGGGCCCTGGAACAGTGATAATAACGGGTGCAACGGTCATGATTTGAGTGGGCTTCCTCGGGAGAGCCGGGATTGGGTTATTGAAAATAGTCACTACAGAAACTTCTTCCATAGGAACCAAACAAACAGCGGACTTCTTGAATAAAATCTCCTTGCTATCCATTAAGCTTTGGATGCCTAACTTTAGCAAGGGACAACCAGATGGGGACACGGCACAGAATAGGCAACCTTCACTACAACCCGGAAATAAACCGACCTGCAGTAGGTTCTTCTTGACGATCTTCAGAGGAGTGGCTAGATCATCCACAGAAACAGCATAAACGTCTTCATCAACAGCATTTACCCCGTGCTGAGGCATAGGGGCAGTAACTACATTCGGCTTTGCAGGCGCTTCGAATTGTATCTCTTTTGCATCGATAAGGTCTTGCACCTTATTTTTTAACGCCCAACAGTCATCAGTAGAGTGCCCCGGGCTTTCTGAATGGTAAGCACAACGAGCATTCGGGTTGTACTTGGGAGATGTTGTATTGGGGAACTTCGGGGCTTCCCTGACAGTCACTAAGTTGGTGGCTAGCAACTGTGGCAGAATCTGTGATAGGGTCATGCTTAACCGGGTAAACTCCCTCCGGGGTCTTTCAGCCCTTTGGGAATTGTTCGGCCGAGGAGCGGCAGCAGGCTTAGCAATCATCACCGCGCTGACAGATTGGCGGTGCTCAGGTCTCTCTGATTTCCTAGAGCCATACACGGCACTAGACTCCTTTTTAAACGGTTTCTTTTCCGAACTAGATGATGCAGCCTTTGCAATCTTCCCAGACTTCAACCCAGCTTCAATTCTCTCTCCAGTTAAGATCAAATCAGTGAAACCAGCAGAAGAATTCCCAATGAGGTGGTTGAAAAATGGCCCAGATAGGGTCCCCAAGAACATGTCAACCAACTCCCGATCAGTCAATGGTGGCTGCACCCTGCCAGCCAGGTCTCTCCATTTCTGAGCGTACTCCTTAAAACCTTCGCTTGCACCTAACGCCATACCCTGTAGTTGGGTACGTGTGGGGGCAAGGTCGGCATTATACTGATACTGCTTGTAGAAAGCAGTAGCCAGCTCCTCCCAGTTACGAACTTTGGTCCCATCCAGCTGATAGAACCATTCGAGATGAGTCCCTGAAAGACTCTCCTGGAAGAAGTGGATCCATAGATTCTTGTCCGCAAAGTACGGCTGAATTTTCCGAACATAGGACCTCAAGTGCAGCTTGGGACAAGACGCCCCGTCATATTTGGAGAAGGATGGTGCTTTGAACTTATGCGGGATAATCACACCAGTCGACAAACCCAGATCTCCGAAATCCAGCCCAGGTGCCTGTTGCACCTCCATAGCCTTCAACCTGTCCTCCAGTCGCTTGTACCTGTCATCTGCCGGAGGGTACTGCTCTTCATCAAAATCTGTCTCGTTGTCGGAGACGACCGGACTAGGAACCTTTACTTCTGCCTGAGAAGGACTCTTGCCAACAGAAGAACCAGCCTCTTCATGCTGCAGAGTATTACCAAACCTTCGGCCCGAGTTGAACAGAACAGTTCTTCTCTTCTTCTTCTTCTCCTTCTTCAGGAGCATAGCCTTTAGTTCTTCTTGGCCTTTAGCCAGACCCTTGATTAGTTCTTGAAACTGCGCATTCTGCGCCTGAAGAGCCTTGATTGATGTCTCTGTCGATTCAGATCCGGGATTCATGATGGCTGAAATAAACAGCGAAGAACTGTAAGCAACCTGAAAAGAGGAAAAACCTGCTATGCACATGATGTATGAAATGCGTATGGATTATGTTTTCAAAGACAATCGGGAATCAACTTCGTAAACAAAAAGAGAACACACTTCATTAGATTCAACTTTGTAACTGAAATTATTCAACAAGCTGCCCTTAGGCGTTTACATGAAATGGAATAACTGGAAAGGAAATAAAAACTGTAAAGGCACATTCAGAGTTCCTCATTGACCCCATGGCCTCCTCTTCTCAGTACGGATGTAGGCATTCAAAGCTCTCTCATTCTCCAACTGCTTTGTCAGCTTCTGGATCTTTGATTCCTGCTCATTGAACTTTTCCCGGTAAGAATCCCGTTCTTCTTGCAGTTGCGACCAAGACCTCTTCAATGTCTCATAATCAGTGGGTATCTGAGGAGGAAGGACAGTTGGAGGAACACCATCTTTGTCAGGACACTCAAGAATGACGGGTCTGACAGCTTCATACGGCATACCTAACTTCTGAGCACGGATGCGGACCCATTTGTAGTAGGCTTCCATAGGTAAAGAAGTCTTTGGCCCTAGCTCTTGTGGGTCAGCTTTATGAACCTTGTCCCAAGCCTTGATGAACCTACGACGCAGCTCGTCACTATCCACCTGAAACTCGAAACTGATGTGAGGCACCAACATCTCATGGGGGCCTGCTCTTCTTGCTCTTCCAAACTGACGGAGTGCTAGACATGGATTGTAAGAGATCCCTCCTTGAGTACCAATCAGAGGAACATTAGGATACTCCCCGCATCGATCAATAATAGCTATCTCGTCCAAACCTCTGCAAGCCCAAATGATGTCTTTATCGGTGAGAGACATTAACCTGTGAGCCCAACCTCTTCCTTCTTGGTTCTTCAGTACGAACTTAGGGAGGTGCGAAATAAACCACCTCACCAACAAAGGGATACAACACCATAGGGTTCCTCGTCTTCGGGTAGTACGGGCATGAAGTTGTTGCAAGATGTCACCCAAGAGAGTGGGCACAGGGTTCTGAGACATAAAGATCTTAATGGAAGTGACATTGATGAAGTTGGCGGGATTAGGAAACAGGACTAACCCATAGATTAGGAGAGCCAAGATGTCTTCATATGCCCTAAAGTCCAGGTCATTCCAGAAATTGTTAGCTTTGCCAATTAGGAACTTGGCCAAGAAACCCTTAACTCCGCTTCTAGTTACCCAGTTGTCTGTTACCTCTTGATGGGTCAAAGGAAGAGCTGCAGCAATGTCCTCAAGCCTGAGGGTCTTTTCCCAACCAGTAAAGGGAGTCTGATCCAAGATAGGGATACCAAGCAGATTAGAGAACTCTTCCAGGGTAGGGACCAGCTGGAAGTCTTGAAAGGTGAAGCACTGGTACTGAGGGTCATAGAACTGGGTCAGAACACTCATCAACTGTTGATCCCGCTTTGCAGTGACCAAACTGAGAAGGGAGCCATGCCTCTGAATGAAGGACGTGGTATTTGGAATTCTGCTAACCAACTCATCAAGCAGCTCAGGTGAACGAACAAAGTTGAACCGGATAGTATTCCTTCGCACAGGCATCATAATGTCCTACAAAACAGAGCAAAGATGAAACCCTCTTGTCTTTGAAATGGTCAGTTCTTATGCAGGATGCATGCAATGCTCATGATGCTATGATGTTATGATAAAGCACACCACATACAGATACAAAGGCAAACATAGTAAGGCACACAAGTCACACAAGGCAAGCCCCTAAAGTTTAGGCCAGCATGAGGTCTAGGTACTACCCTTTTTCAGTTTGTTGGTTCATACCTGTCCTAATCAAAAGTAACCGGGTTCTTAGAGGATCCCAATATCATTGACTACCCTCAATCGGTCATAACTCCAGCATCGCAATCTTTTCTTGCAGCCAGAACCATCACGAGAGTTTAGCCTCAATGGGCGTAGCATACTGCTACAATTCTAAAGGCCAAGTTGTGTCAATTAAGGTTCTAAGGTTGTTGGTGCTTAATGACTCCTTAGAAGACCCATATTCTCCTCGTTGCAACACAAGGGATATCGGTACAGACTAAGGTGCCACACCAACGTAGCCACTGCTTCACCTGTGTCGGTCTACGCCGGACAGGTCCCTCACAGCTTATGCTACCTAAACAGGGTATCCCCAGATCCGGGTTAGGATCTATGTATCTCCGATGCAACCCACAAAAGTAAAGCAAGCAAAACAATACAAGTGAAAACACAGTTATGACCTAGCCCTAAGGTACACCTCACTTTAAGTTTGGTCCCCAGCAGAGTCGCCAGTTCTGTGATCGGTGGATCTGGAACTGACTGTTTAACGCTGGTTCGCGAAATGTCGCGGAAGCAAGAGTCGCCACCTTCTTTTATTTTCTCCAAATGGAAAGGACAAAAGCACAGAAAAATTCCTTATAGAGATTGCTCTCGGTTCGGGAGGTAGGTTATAGAAAGGGAAGGTGTTAGCACCCTTTCTATCCATGGTTATCCATGGGCTCTTAGATACTTGCTCAATGTGTTTTCAAAATGTTTGCTTGCTTTTCAATGTGGGTTTAAAAAAAGTTTCTTTGAAAAATTTCAGTTCGACCCGTACGTCAGAGTGTTTGAAAAATTTGCTTTGAAAGCTTTTGAAAAGTGTTGGTGTGAAAAGTATGTTTTGATTTGTTTGAAATTAGAGCAAGTATCCTTGAGAACCTACCTACCCTAAGGAATTCGTCTGTGTAAATGTCCTTTAAAGTAGTGCCATCCCACCATTGAGAGGTAGGTAGCACCACCGTTGGAGGTGTTCGGGTCAATTCGAGTTTTAGGGACGTGGTGATCACCAGAGCAATGGGAAGACACCTTAGAAGCTACCCTCATGCCAGGTTCCCGGATCATGAGGACTTACTAAGACGTCCTCTACTCGACGATCACCTTTCGAAAGGCAACAGTGAGGCGTACCCTAGGGGTGGTGTGTGCGAATTGTGTGTTATTTTCATTTGCATTTGTCTTTTGTCAAGTTCGTTGTGATCTACGCTTGATTTTAATTAGGGCCATTCATTCTTGCATGCTTTTTAACAGTTATAAAGTTTGCGGGCAAATAAATCTACAGCTATTACAAATGGCGCGGGTCCACATCGCCAAAATTAAACCGGACCCGATTTGACGAAAAATAAATAAAGCAAAGTAAAATGCGAAAAAATTAAAGTTACAACGCTTTGGGAGAATTACACAATTATAATAAGCAATAAAATAAATGTGCGAAATTAAATGATTAAAACAATGGGCGTTGAACCCTTTTGCAAAAAATTGAATTAATAAGGAATTAAAATAAAAAATGAAAATTAAATGTTTTTGGTATTTTTGTTTTTTTTTAAGATTTAATAAAAAAAATAATTAATTAAAATGAAGCGTCAAACCCTAATTCTAATGTTTTTTAAGTTTATTGTGAAAATATCAAGTTTTAACCTAATTTAAATCTAAGTTAATTTACATGCAAAATTTAATTACAGAAAATAAATAAAATAAATATTATTATTAAAAAAGGGAAATTAAAAGGAATAAAATTAACAATTAAACCTAAGTTCTACATATTTTTGGATTTTTATTATGAAAAGAATTAAAGTTGCAACCTAATTAAAACTAAATATTTACATGCTAATTTATTTAGAAAAAATAATTAAAATAAAATAAATATTATATTTTTTGCCTTTTCTGATTTTATGATGTTTTTCATATTTTGTAAAAAATAATTATTGAATTAAAACAACAAAACAAGTAAAATAATAATTAAAAATAAATATAAGAAAAATAAATAAAACTAGCAAACCAGGGTGGGGGTGTAGTCCCAACATGGAGGTGTTGTTCAGCAAATCAGGCCCAATAAGCAGTGGATCCATTGACTTTTGCCAATTCGTGTGCTAGCGTGTTGACTTGGGCACAGCACGTTCTTTGATCTGAGCCCTTTGATGGACCTGCCAGGACGCGTGGCTGCTTGGATTATGATGGCCTATGGTAAACCATTGCGCTGAAGCTGCATGGGAGCATTTTATGAAGAAAAATATGAAGGAAAGTCAGGACCTGGGTCTCGAACCCAGGTCACGTGAATTGCCAATACTCCTCATTGCCACTGGACCACTAACACGCATTTGTTAAATAAATATACAATGAATAATATAATATGAAACAATGCATCAGTGGTTTAAAGCGCGAAAAATTCGAATTATCCAACCAGTACACGCCACTTCATCATCTTCCCCATGGCTTCGTTTTGCCTGAAAAAAAACAAAAGTATTAGGCAACGGTTTTTACACCGTTGCAGAAAGTGGCATACGAGAAAATAACGACTAGGCCCTGAGGCCCCATAAATTAATCGCGATGATTGATTCTTGTTCGTTGGAGTGTGCCGGTTTGGATGGTCTAAGTTTGGAAAGCTAATTTTTCTTCAATTGAAAAGCCCTAATTCTGAGCTTTATGAACCCTAAAAGTTAACAATGGCAAACATCCATATACGGCACGAAAACAAAATTGGATCACATGGTTAGCTTCAGAATATGTTTATTAGTATGAATGCATCAATAAAAAACAATGAAAATGCCTTAAACATGGAACACGATCATGCATTTTTCTTGAAACTGTTTGAGTTCATGATACCGATTCAAGGCGTTTTGGTGGATGTTAATGATTGAGAATCGCTCAGTGAGGCTTCAGGATGCTTTTGGAATGAGTTTGATACCTTCAATCGCCCTAGAACACTGAATTCAGTTTTTGAATTTTATGGCAATTTTTCAAGTTTGTAGAGAGCTTCTTGCGCAGCTTTTCAGTGTAATCCCATTAGGTTTGTATTCCTGATTATGTATAGAAGCTTTTAGGTCAACAAAATTGCACAAAATCCATGGCATTCAATGATTTGCATATTTGATTTTGTAAGATCTTTTTGAATCTCTTTCACATGGTTCTTTGTGTCAATTAGCTCCAATCACACCAATTCTTTCCATAATTGAACAAGCACGAAATATTGAGTCCAAATCATGCATAAAAAGATTGGTTTTGTTAGGTTAGATATTTTTCATGTATTTAAATAATTTAAATGAATTAATATTAATATAAATTCAAATAAATAAATAAAAAATTGAGAAAATACTTCCCTTTGGGCCAAGTGGTCGTGCATAGGCTTAGAATGATGAATCATGGAAGAAAAATGGGCCCATTAGCAATTTTGGATCATTTGCATCAATGTTGACTTTTCAAAATTCCCAAAAATTTCCCAACTCCCACAAGGCATAACTTGCTCAATTTTTAAGCTTTTCACATGTTCTTGGACATTTTGGAAAGGTCTTTGAGTCCTCTAACCAATGCCTTTGGTCCCATGTCATTTTGATTTACCAATCCCAAGTTATGGCCTTTTATTTAAAGTCCCTTTTTGTTGACTTTTGAAAATGACCTATAATGTTGAAATTGATAACTTTTTGTGAGAGCATTTCTTGGACTTGAAGTATGAAGATGAATTGTAGGAAATGTCTTTCTCTTCAAAATGAGCTTTGGATGGAAATTTTCTGATAATCCATGTGAAAGTTATGCCTTGGTCAATTTCAGTTGACTTTTTCAGCTGTCCAAATATAGCAACTTTTGCATCTTTGATGATTTCTGAGCCAAATTTTGAGAATCATGATCAAGCATTGATCAAATGATGTTTGTGGCTTCAAAATGATATGTTGACCAAAAATTTGAACTTTTGACTGTCAAATGACCCTTTTGCCCCTACAGTTGACTGTAGTGCAATCTAGGGTTTTGACTGTGCAATTTTGAGCTGAATGCCTTGAAACTTGATATGAGGATACTTGACCATCTTTGTAGGCATATGAGACTTGATTGGGCCTTTGAAAACTTCATTTTCTTGATCAGAACACAAACCCTAATTTTGACTGTATAGGAGACAGTTGCACTGCACAACCCTTGGGGAATTTTGTGACTTGGCTTGGCAATTTCTTGAAGAATATGGGAGGGCAAATTTTGGGGTACAACACGCGCGTTTATTATTTTTGCAATATTAATGTAACTGCTCACGGTATGTAATAGTTTAATTAGGATTCTCTTTATTTATGGTCTTTTACGGGTTTTTAGCTATGTAATTAATCCCCACCCCAAAGCCTTGTAATAGCGTAGGTTTTACTTTCCCGCATTTTAATTCTCGCAAATATTAATTGTTTAGATGTATGTTAATAGGATTGTAAGACAAGATTGAATGATAATTTAAAACGGCTAGAAAACCCTAATGTGCAAAGATAAAAACTGAAATAAAATCACTCGCACATGCGCACTCCTAGGGTATATCCTCACTTCGGTTGCCTTCGATAAACGATCATTAAGTATAGGGTGTCTTAGTGGTTTCCCTCCTGTCTAAACAAAGATCAAATGTCCCGTTCAGAAATGTTGCCTCGGAAAGGTTTCCTCGGAAATGTAGCCTCGAATATGATCTTAAGACTTTAGGGTTATTACTAAGACGTCCTAACATTGCTTTAGTGATCGTACGTCCCTTACGAATTGACCCTTACAACTCCAACGACGATGCTACCTATTTCTCAATAGTAGGATAACATTGTCTAAAGGAAACGAGAATATAAACAATCTTTTTTTGAGTAGGTAGATGCTAGTAGGTACTTGCTCAAAATCAAACTTTTTTCACTTACACTTTTCAAACAAAGTTTTCAAAAACACACTTCGTAACACTCTTGAGGACAGAAACAAGGGTTAAAACGAAGTAAAACAAAAACTTTTCAAAACAAACACATACAAGCAATTTCAAAAGATGAGCAAGTACCTAAGAGCCCATGGAAAACCATGGATAGAAATGGTGCTAACACCTTCCCTTTCTATAATTTACCCCGCGTACTCAAAATCTCGAAAAAGGAATTTTTCTGTGCTTTTTTCCTTTCCAGTTGGATAAAATAAAAGTCGGTGGCGACTCTTACTTACCGCGACATTTTGCGAATAAAAACGCAAAACACAAACCAGCATTTTCCAAAACAGTCGGTTCTGCCACCGTATCACAGAACTGGCGACTCTGCTGGGGAATTAATAAGTGGGGTATACCTTAGGATCTAGTTTATCATAATTGCTTCTCTTGTTTGTTTTGGTTGCTTTAATTTTAAGGGTTTTGTTTGGGAGTTACTATAGATCCTAACCCGGATCTGGGGACACCTTTTAGGTAAGTAGCAATAAATTGTGAAGGAACTGTACAGCGTAGATCGATACGGTTGAAGCAGTAGCTACGTTGATATGGCACATTGGTTGGTACGGTATCCCTTGTAGAAAAACGAGGAGAATACGGGGCCACTATGTGTGTCGTTAAGCATCAACTGACCTTAGAACCCTTAATTGACCAACTTGGCCATTAGAAGGTAGTGAGATAGCCGGTCTCGGTGTAAAGTTGAGAACTGGTTGATACTCGATGCTACACTCATTGAGACCATACTCTCGAGATAGTTCCAGCCGCAAGAAAAGATTGCGTGAGCTGAAACCATGACCGATGGAGGATGGTCAGTTATATTGAGAACCTCTAGAACCCGATTACTTTTGCTAGGACAGGTTGAAACCAACTGAACTTCAAGAAGGTAATACCTTTGACCCCATTCAAGCCTTAAGCTTAAGGGCTTTTGTGGGACTTGTTTGCCTTTGCCATGCATGTTATCTGCTATACCTGTTGTTTTTATCATGACATCATGCATCATAACATGGCATTCATACTTCATTACACTAACCATTTCAAAGACCGAGGGACTTTATCTTTGTTCTGTTTTGCAGATTATGGCTTCCGTGCGCAGAAATACCATCCGAGTTAACTTTTTGCAAATACCTACTCAACTCAAAGAGTTAACCTCAAGTGTTTCTGAGACTTCTATGTTCATTAAGAGACATGGTCAGATTCTTAGCCTGGTCACCTCAAAGTTTGATGAGCAAATGATGAGTGTACTTTTCCAGTTCTTCGATCCTGTGCATCATTGATTCACCTTTCCAGATTACCAGCTGGTTACCACTTTGGAAGAGTTCTCTCAATTATTGGGCATATCCATCCTTGAGCAGGTACCCTTCACAGGTATGGAAGAGGTTCCTAGACCAGAAGACATTGCCTCAGCTCTGCATTTGAAACGGGCTGATGTAGTGTCCAATTGGGAAACACGAAGCAGGGTTGAAGGTTTCTTAGCCAAATTTCTGATGGATCAGGCTCAGATATTCTGGGATAGTTTGGATTTTCCGGCTTTCGAAGATATCTTGGCTCTCCGTATCTACGTTTTGGTTCTCTTCCCGAATCCGGATTCCTTTGTAGATGTGAATGCGGTTAAGATTTTCCTTTCTCGCAATCCTGTGCCTACTCTATTGGGTGATATCTTGCATGCCCTCTACACTCGTATTGTGCAAAGAAGAGGGACCCTTATGTGTTACATGTCGTTGTTGTCGAGGTGGTTTATTTCGCACCTCCCTAAGTCTGTGCTGAAGAACGAAGAAGGTTTGGGATGGTCCTACAGGATAATGTCACTTGCCCATACAAATATTCTTTGGAGCTCCCGGGCTATGGAAGACACTTCCATTATTGATCGTTGTGGGGGATATCCTAATGTCTCATTGCTTGGAATCAGAGGGGGAATAACCTACAATCCTTGTCTAGCTTTGCGATAATTTGGTCGTGCTCGGAGAGATGGTCCCCATGAGCTACTTCTTGCGGATATTGCATTTGACTACAAGGAAGACGTTGAGGAGCATCGTCGGAGGTTTATACAAGCTTGGGGCATGGTGAACAGATCTGACCCCCAAGAGCTGGGACCAAGTACTTCCCTTCCTATGCAACCTTACCTCCAATGGGTCTGAGCTCGTGCCCAGAAGCTTGGGATGCCTTATGAAGCCGTATTGCCAGTGATTGTGGAGCCCACTAATGAAGAAGGCATTCCTTACACAGTTCTTTATCCTTACATGCCCACTGATCCTGGGGCACTGCAAAGGTCTTGGATTCAGCTGAAAGAGGAGAGGGATACTTACCGGGAGAAGTACCATGAGCAAGAAAGGAAGATTTTGAAGCTCACCAGGCAGCTCAAGGAAGTAAGAGTGATTAATGACTATGTCAACACAAAAAGGAAGCGTCCATGGGACTTTTGATTTTGCTTTTCTAGTTTTAGATTTGTTTTCCATTTATTTCTTTGTAACACCTTAAAGGCATTGTGAACCTTTTACAAGTTAATCTAATAAAGTTTGTTTATTTTTGGTTTGCAAATTTAAATCTCCCAAAGTCTTTGAAATCATTGCATGTGCATCCCATTATCATGTACACCATTACAGGTACCATTATAGTTTTCTCATCTCCTTCGCTGTTTATTTCAGCAGAAATGTCTTATGATCAAGCCATCAAAGATCTTCAGGCATAAAATGCCCAATTCCAACAGATGTTCTTAAGTCTGGCTAAAGGGCAAGAGGATTTGAAGACCCTGATTCTGAAAGAGAAGAAGAAGAATAAGGAGGTTGGTATTCTGAACATGGGTAGAAGATTCAGAGAAAGGATAAGACAATCAGCTGATCTGACCTCCTCATCCAAAGACGGGGAGAACCAAGAAAGAATAAAGGACCCTAGTCCTGCAGTTTCTGATAATGACACGGATTATGATGATGAATAATATCCTCCTGCTGAGGATAGGTACAAACAACTAGAAGGCCGTCTGAGTGTTATGGACATTCAGAAGATCCATGGTTTGGATTTTGGAGAGCTGGGACTAGTATCAGGAGTGGTGATCCCTCATAAGTTCAAGGCTCTAGTTTTTGCCAAGTACGATGGAGTATCCTGTCCAAAACTCCATATCCGCTCGTACGTCAGGAAAATTCAACCCCACACTGCTGATAGAAATCTATGGGTACATTTCTTTCAAGATAGTCTGTCAGGGACTCAACTTGAGTGGTTTTATCAGTTGGAAGGAGCCAATGTCCGAAACTAGGAAGACCTCGCTACTGCTTTTTACAGGCAGTATCAGTATAACGCCGACCTTGCTCCCACTCGTACTCAGCTTCAAGGTATGTTTATGGGTGCAAGTGAAGGTTTTAAGGACTGTGCTTAAAAGTGGATAGACCTGGATGGAAGAGTCCAACCCCCTTTGTCTGATAGGGAGTTGGTTGACGTGTTTCTAGGTACGCTATCTGGTCCATTTTTCAATCATCTGATCGGCAGTTCGTCATTTGGGTTTACTGAGTTGATCTTGACTGGAGAGAGAGTAGAAGATGGTATCTGAAGTGGTAAGATACATAGGGATTCTTCATCAAGTGCAGTAAAGAAGCCTTTCGTCGGTAAGAAAGAAGCTAGTGCAGTCTACGGCCCGAGGGGCCAAAGCAGGCCTGAACACCGTCAAGCAGTAAATGCGATAGTGATATCAAGACCCACAGTTACTCCACAATGCAACAATCAATAAAGGGGGGAAAGACCACAGAGGCAGTTCACTCGGCTCAATATGACCCTGACTCAAATTCTACCACAATTATTAAAGACCAACCTGGTAACTCTGAGGGAGGCCCCGAAGAATCCCAACACCACATCTCCCCACTATAACCCGAATGCCCGCTGCGCCTATCACTCCGAAAGTCCATGTCATGATACAAAAAATTGTTGGGCTTTGAAAAACAAGGTGCAAGACTTGATCGAAGCCAAAGAGATTGAGTTTGACGCTCCATAGAAGCCCAACATCATAACTGCTCCCATGCCCAAGCACGACTCGGGAATCAATGCTATTGAGGTTGTCTCTTCCACGAAAGATGCTGATGATGAGAACCCCGACATTGACAGCTGGATCTACCCTACAACCAATGGTGGATTGAACAACTAGACGGCGAGGGACTTCATACATGTTTCTTTTATTCCACAGTAATTGACTTTTGTTTTGAAAGTTGTAATAGACAGTTTGAAACTTTATGGCCCAGTGCCTTGCCCGAGGCACCTTTGGCTTTGTTTGTGAGGGCGTATTATTTGTCATTTCATATATCATCAATAAAACATTGGGCGTTTCTTGCATTACAAATTTTGCGCTCCTTGTCTTTCTTTTCTATCTCGCACTTTATCAAAACAGTTATTCTCTTACACACACTCACGTATCATAATGCAGATCCATATCCACTCAGGATCCCATTGATAACGACTCTGCTACTTCCAGTTATGACTTCGAAAATCTGATCAACCAAGCCGAGGACGAAGGTGAGGATGATTGTGAGGTTCCTGGAGAACTTGCTAGACTATTACTACAGGAAGAAAGGGCCATACAGCCTCATGAAGAGCCAGTGGAATCAGTGAATTTAGGTACAGAGGAAGACAAGAAAGAGGTTAAGATAGGTGCGGATCTGGAGCCTAGTGTTAAACAACGGTTGATACAGATGCTACGTGACTATGTTGAGATCTTCGCTTGGTCTTATGAAGACATGCCTGGTTTGGACACTGATATTGTGGTACACCGCCTGCCGACTAAAGAAGACTATCCTCCGGTAAAGCAGAAGGTTCGCTGTATGCGCCCTGAGATGTTTGAGAAAATCAAAGTTGAGGTCATGAAACAGTTTGATACGGGATTTTTAGTTGTTACTTCTTATCCGCAGTGGGTTGCCAACGTGGTTCCGGTGCCTAAGAAGGATGGTAAGGTACGGATGTGTGTGGACTATAGAGATCTGAATAGAGTGAGCCCCAAGGATGATTTCCCACTTCCTCATATTGATGTTCTGGTCGACAACACCATGCAGCATAAGATCTTCTCCTTCATGGATGGTTTTTCTGGCTACAATCAGATCAAGATGGCTCCCGAGGACATGTAGAAGATAACCTTTGTTACACAGTGGGGCACCTTCTGTTACAAGGTAATGCCTTTCGGGTTGAAGAATGTTGGGGTAACTTATCAGCACGCCATGGTCGCTTTGTTCAACGACATGATTCACCATGAGATTGAGGTTTATGTTGATGATATGATAGCAAGGTCCCAGACTGAGGAAGAACACCTTGACCATCTCCAGAAACTGTTCGACAGGTTGAAAATGTACAAGCTGAGGCTGAACCCGAACAAGTGCACCTTCGGGGTAAGGTCTGGTAAGTTGCTGGGTTTCATCGTTAGTGATAAGGGTATTCAGGTGGACCCTGCCAAGGTAAAGGCAATACAGGAGATGCCGGCTCCCAGAACAGAAAAGGAAGTTAGAGGCTTTTTGGGACGTCTGAATTACATTTCCAGGTTCATTTCACATCTGACAACTACTTATGAGCCAATCTTTAAGCTGCTGAAGAAAGATCAAGTTGTAAAATGGAATGAGGAATGTCAGACCGCTTTCGAAAGAATCAAGGAATATCTTCAAGAACCACCAATTCTGATGCCTCCAGTTGAAGGAAGACCTTTGATCTTATACTTGACAGTACTGGATAATTCAATGGGGTGTGTGTTGGGGAAGCATGACGAGTATGGCCGAAAAGAGCACGCTATTTATTACCTTAGAAAAAAGTTTACCGACTGTGAGACCCAATACTCATTGCTCGAGAAAACTTGTTGTGCTTTGGCATGGGCTGCTAACCGGCTGAGATAGTATATGCTGACTTACACTACCTTATTGATATCAAAGATGGATCCAATCAAGTATATCTTCGAAAAGCCTGCCTTGTTTGGAAGAATAGCAAGATGGCAGATGATCTTAACCGAGTACGACATCCAATAAACAACCCAAAAAGCAATCAAGGGGAGTATATTGGCGAATCATTTGGCGCATCAGGCCCTGGATGACTACCAATCCATGAATTTCGAGTTCCCGGATGAGAACATCATATTGGTGACCGACTGTGAAGAACCTGGACCGGATGAAGGACCTGAGGAAGGATCCTGATGGTCTATGTATTTTGATGGAGCATCAAATGTGTTGGGTAATGGCATTGGCGCTGTGATCATATCTCCTGAGGGCTGTCATACTCCGTTCACTGCCCGATTATGTTTTAATTGCACCAACAATATGGCGGAGTATGAAGCATGTATCCTGGGTCTTCGAGTTGCTATTGACCTGAGGATTAAGTTCTTGAGTGTATTCGGAGATTCTGCTCTGGTGATCAGTCAGATCAAAGGCGAGTGGGATACAAAGCACCCAAATCTTATTCCTTACAAAGAATATGTACTGACATTGCTCCCGCACTTTGAGGAGATAACCTTTGAACACTTCCTAAGAGAAGAGAATCAGTTAGCGGACACGTTAGCTACCATGTCTTCTATGTTCAAAGTCAGGTGGGACAATGAAGCTCCCCAGATTACCATTGAGAGGTTGGACGAACCAGCACATTGCTGTGACATCGAGGCTGAAGAGGTAGCAGATAAACCCTGGTTTCACGAGGTAAAGAGGTATCTTAAGGCTCAATAATACCCCGAGGGGGCATCTGTTAATGATAAGAAGTTTCTGAGAAGGTTCGCTGCGAAGTTCTTCATCAGTAATGGGATCCTTTATAAGCGTAAACATGATTCAACCTTGCTGCGATGTCTGGACAAGAGCGAGGCAGAAAAGATCATGGCATAGTTACATGAAGCTACCTTCGGAACTCATTCCAGTGGACATACCATGGCAAAGAAAATCCTACGGGCAGGATATTATTGGTCCACTATGGAAGTTGATTGTTATCAGCACTCTCAGACCTGTCATAAGTGCCAAGTCTATGCTGATAAAGTGCATGTACCTCCAGTTCCTCTGAATGTTTTGACAGCTCCTTGGCCTTTCGCAATGCGGGGCATCGACATGATCGGCGAGATCAGACCTACTGCGTCTAATGGGCATCGTTTCATTCTGGTGGCTATTGATTACTTTACGAAGTGGGTTGAGGCAGCTTCCTTTGCTATGATGACCAAGAATGTCATGGCGCGGTTTATCTGACACAATCTGATCTGTCGATATGGTGTGCCAGAGAGAATTATTACTGACAATGGTACAAATCTCAACAATACAATGATCATCGAGCTCTGCAAATAGTGTAAGATACAACATCATAACTCTTCTCCCTACTGGCCAAAGATGAATGGGGCCGTTGAAGCAGCTAATAAAAACATCAAAAAGATTGTGCAGAAGATGACAGTGACATACAAAGACTGGCACGAGATGTTACCATTCGCTCTTCATGGGTACTGTACCTCGGCACGGACATCGACAGGGGAAACCCCTTACTCTCTGGTGTATGGCATGGAGGTGGTCCTACCCATCGAAGTCCAGATACCCTCTCTCCGGATTATGAAGGATGCAGGTTTGAGCGAAGATGATTGGATCCATACCCAACTTGACCAGCTGAACCTAATCGACAAGAAGAGACTTACTGCTATCTGTCATGGTCAGACGTATCAAAAGCGAATGATTAAGGCTTTTAACAAGAAAGTCAGATGCCAATAATATCAATCGGGGATCTGGTAATCAAACGCATCATACTGCCGCAAGGTGATCCCAGGGGAAAATGGATCCCCACATACGAAGGGCCATTTGTGGTTAAGAACATTTTCTCGGGAAGAGCTATGATTCTAACCACCATGGATGGTGACCACCTTCCTCACCCCGTCAATACATACATAGTGAAAAGATACTACACATAATCAAAGACCCGCTAGGTTGACTGGCCTAGGCAAAAATAAGGGCTTCCCGGTGAACCAAAAGGGTTCGGGCAAAAGTAAGGGATGAAAATAAAAAAAATTGTACACTCGGCAAGTCAAAAACCTGAACAGGCGGCTTGGGCAAAAAAGGGCATCCCGGTGGACTGAAAACCTGAAAGGGCGGTTCAGGCAAAAATTAGGGATTGAAGCGTAACACTATGTCTCATTGGATCATTTTGCAACCAGACTTTGGTATCGACTATCAAGCTCGGACGACGCCAATCAATTTGATTTACCTTCGACCAAGTAGCAAAGTGATGAGACGCTTGAAGATATAAGGGATATAACAGAGTTGGAACCCAATGGGATTGTTTCACATAGCTGTTTTTCTTTATTTTTCACAAATTGTATAAATTTCTATCTTTCGGCGGCGTTCTCTTACTAGGACGTCAGTGAAGATGTGAAAAAACACAAGAAAAGGGGTTGAATTGTAAAACTTGAAATCAAATGCAGACAACACGTTATTTTTATCCTGGTTCGTTTAATCTCAAACTACTCCAGTCCACCCGTCAAGGTGATTTCGCCTCTCTCCAACAAGGTCTTAATCCACTATATTCAACTGAATACACAACTGCTTTAACAACTGTTAAAGCCTTCTTGAGTCTAACCACAGACTGATTTATCTCAAGGAATTTCTCTTACAGATAATTTAACAAAAGTGTGTTTGATGTTTTCTAGAAAAACTATATATCACAACTGTGATAATACACAATATTAAGCTTAGATGAAACTAGATTGCTAGAGCTATAGAGTAAGCGTGGTTGAAAGCTTTAGCAAAAATGAGAGCGTGCGTGAGGATGATTAGCTTAGGCGTGTATATGCGTGTAGAGTATTAGCCATTTATTTTCTCACTGACTTGTTTAAATAGCCTAGGAATAGATACGTTGTTGTCCATAAATCCATTTCAATGCTCATAACGTTCTTTCCTTTTTGAGAAGATCTTTGTCTTGGAATAAAGTCGTTGGTAATTAATCTGTCTTGAATGCATAGTAACGTTGATACTTCAGAGTGTTCTGCTAATGATAAATAGAGTGTTCTTGGCTTTAGCTTATTCTGACGCTTCTGAGTGTTGATGACATGGTTAGGATCTTGATCAGAGTCAGAGTATGTTATGTGCAGATTTTGTTCATCAGGCTTCAGCGTATAGCACATGTTATTTGATCTTCTGATGCTGACATATCTTCTGATGCTGATGTTGATGTTGATATTCTGATGCTGATTCCATCAGAGTTTCTGTAAATACACAACATAATTTTAAGTAGCATATATGTCTTATAAATCTTACAATTTATTTAATCTTGTATTTTGTTATCATCAAAACTCTAACTGAGGGTTGTAGAATCAAACTATGTTCTAACAATCTCCCCCTTTTTGATGATGACAAAAACCAGATTTTTTCAATTAAAATAAAATGATAAAAGGTATCAGAGTTTAAGGATAGAGAGGAAACGGTATTAGAGATAATCCAGTAACGAATAAAAGGTATCAGAGATAAGAAGATAAGGAATACAAAGTATCAGAGTAATGAAGAGAAAAACTCCCCCTGAGTTGATTACTTCCCTTTAATTCCATGAGACCTTGAGCATCAGAACTTTATTGAACTTTCTTTGAGCACCAGAACTCTATTTTATCAGAGTTCATCAGATTCTTGTACCTGTAAGCTTTTCAGAAGAAGGAAATTCAAATATGTCAGAATGTTAGAATGTTTGAGACTTATGTCTCAGTAATCCGTTATTGAAAAATATCATTCTTTCTCCCCCTTTTTGTCAGTTATCAAAAAGCACAAATAATCAGAGTTAAAATGATTAGAGCAAAAGGAACGTGTATATAAGAAAAAGAAGCAATGATTAAGTTCAGAACACGTAAAATATTACAGACAAACATGTAAATAAAACACAAGAAAATTCTAAGAAGAAGGTGGAAGACGTGTGAACAGAGCTTCCAACATGCTCTTGATTTGATTGCTGGTTTCCTGTTGCTTAGATACCATGTTTGCTATAGAATCAATCTTGATATCCTGCTTATCCATCCTTTCATTCATTAGCATATCAGATCTTTTCAAATCCTCCAAAGTCTGCCTGTCAAGAGAGGAAGCTTGAGGATCTTCAGAAACAGGGTGCTTCTCAGAGCTTTCTACAATAACTTCTTCTTGACCCAAGTCTTCAGCTGGAATCGTCTGTTCTTCTGCAGGTTGAACTTTGGATGCTGGACGCTTTTCAGACCAAGGCGCAATGTCCAGATGGAGAACTTCTTCCTTAAGCAGCTTGCTCAGAACTGGACCTTCCATTTCCTTCAGCAGATTGCTGAAGTTCTGTTGAGCCTGTCCATAGCTCTGGTCTTGCAACTTAAAGGTTTTAGCACATACCCATCTTATAAATTGTGTCCAGAGGAAGTCTGATACAGCAGGATCAACCATTTCCAGACTTGCTTGTTTCAAAGAAGTGATCCACTTATGTATATCTGTTTCAAAGTTCAATATGTTGGAACCAACATCTGGTTGTTTTGGTTTAGGGATAGCAGTTTTGTTTTTTATTGCAGCAAGGCGTTCAAAGACTGTTAGATCAATGACAATCTTGCTGTGGTCATCTGACTTTTTCTTAGGTGAGGGAGTGGGAGAATCAGGAATTACCATTGGACTGGATAGGGAATTTGGTGGAGTTATTTCTGGTGAAGAGGGAAGTTGAGGAATATTCACAGTGGTACCACAAGGCAATTGAATGGCCAAAGGTTGTGGTTCAGAGGATTCAGAGTGTTGAGCCTCAGAGGTTTGAGTCTCAGGTTGTGGAGTTTGTTCATGTTGAGGAGAGGGTGGATTAATATCTGGTTGAGGAGATGAAGGTTGTGGGATTTCTGGTATTGGAGAGAGTGGAGTTTCTGGTATTGGTGAGAGTGAAGTTTCTGTGTTTGGATTTGGATTTTCTGGTTCGGGAACGGAAGTGTGTTGGTCTATATCAGAAAGAACTTGTTCAAGTTCTGGTTCTGCTATGGTTGCAGTATTTGGATTTTGTGGTTGGGAGCGGGATCTTCTGAGGGTTAATGACTCAGAAGGGTCAAAGTCTAAGTCAAAATCATCGAAAGTTTGAGGTGTTGGGTTTTCCGATGGAGTCGGAAATGGAATAGATGTGGAAACAGCAGTTGAATCTAAAACAGTTACAGAAACAAGATTACCTCTTTTCTTTGGAGTCTGTTGAGATGATCCTTCTGCAGCAGCTTTTCTTTTCTTCGACTTCTTCAGAACAACCTCTGGAGCCTTCTGCTGAAGATCTTGAATATTTAGATTTGGTGCTGTACCATCAGCTTTACAAGCATCCAAATATCTCAGAATGATTTGAGGCTTAGAGTCAATTTCTGTGAACATAGGGAAGTCGTCCAGAGGGACTCTCCTGCTGGAGATTTCAGCAAAGGGAGTGACGCTGGGCTCCTTCTTAATGTTCTCTATCAGCTTCATTTTCTTCAGATTTTTGGCATTCAGCTGCTTGCCAACAGATGGTTCCAGAGTGCTGATTTCTTGTGACTCTGTCAAATGTTCAATCAGCCTATTCTTTGTAAGAATATATGATATCAGTCTTCCTAAGGGTATCCAATCCCTTTTTGTACGTTCCTCTTCCCTTGTTTCCTTGACACTTGTTCTGAGATGGTTGAACAGAAGATGAGCTAGATTTATCTTGACCTTCTGAGAGATGAAATAGAGCAGAAGCTGCTGATCAATGTTTATGTAATCAGGAGAGCTGGTAGGCTTCTTGTGGTTGAAACAGCCCAGAATGATCTTGGCCCAAATTCTGTGCTTGTCCTTCAAGTCCCTTAACTTGCTGGAGGGAAGCCCCAACGTGAAAATTTCCCTTGCAATTAGGGCAACATCTTGACACCTTTCTGCCATATCAATGCAGCGAATACCACCTCCATTGTACCCTATCAGTCTTGCAATCAGGTCTTCAGTAATCACAATCTTCTTCCCCATGATGTAGGATGTAACTTGGTGATTTGAAGAAGAAGCGTGAATCCAAAATTCCTTTACCAGAATAGGAAATGTTGGACCCACCAGCCTGTCAAAGTACTTTTCCCAACCTTGAGCTTTAATCTCTTCAGATAAATCAAAACCATTCTCCTTGAGACTGTTGAAATCCACTATTATTTCTGACAGAACCTCTAGGTTTTTGATTGGAGTGAGAAGCGTTCTGAGAGGTACTTCATATTGTTCAGAAGAAGCAGATTTTTGGGAACCTAAAGAAGGAATGCTGGAAGAAGCCATGTTCACACGAGGTTTTTTTGAAAAAGATTGAAAGGTTTTCTTGAGAAAGAAAGAACACAGAAATCAGAAATATTGAGAGAAAACGAAAGTGACGGTAAAAGTGTGTGAATGGTGTGAAGTGTTTAAATAGATTTCTAAAAAGTTTTTGAAAACATAAACGTTTAAGAGAGAGAAATAAATAATGATTATTAGCATTTAATGATAGATGATTTTAGGGGATTCAGAAAGATATTTGGAACGGTTACCCATGACATGTGTCTCAATGCATCCAATCAGCGTTTTGCCTTTTCAGAAACGTGAACGCGTGTTCATCCTCAGAAAACAGCTGATGACTGGATGACACTTGTTTGCTTAAGTGAACAACACTTCTATCCTTGAACTGAAGCGCTCAGATCTTCATGGATAGATTCTGATACAATCTGCACTTCTAAGATTCTGAAAGAAGATTGATCAGAAGTTCACAATTCTGAAGGTTAATATATAAAATTAAAACAATTTTATTATGGGCAGAGCTTCATGTTGAGATGTTTCAGAATGAAGTTGAACCTATCTTCAGAAAGTGGTTTTGTGAAAATATCAGCCCATTGATGGTCTGTGTTAATAAATTTAAAATTTAAAATCCCTTTCTGAATATAGTCCCTAATAAAATGATGTTTTATTTCTATATGCTTAGCCCTAGAATGCAAAATTGGATTTTTACTTAAGCAAATGGCAGAAGTGTTGTCACAGAGGATAGGAGTGTTACTCTCAAATATCTGGAAGTCCTCAAGTTGACTTTTCATCCAGAGCATTTGTGTGCTGCATCCAGCTGCTGCTATGTATTCAGCTTCTGCTGTTGATAGAGCAATTGTGGATTGTCTTTTGCTGGACCATGAGATCAGATTTTCTCCCAGAAACTGGCAGCTTCCAGAAGTGCTTTTACGTTCAACTCTGTCTCCAGCAAAGTCAGCATCACAGTATCCTACTAAGCTGTAATCACTAGATTTTCTATAAAATAAACCCAGATTAGTAGTACCTTTCAGATACTTGAAAATTCGCTTAACAACTGTTAAGTGAGATTCTCTAGGATCTGATTGGAATCTTGTACAAATGCATACACTGAATAAAATATCAGGCCTTGAAGCTGTCAGATAAAGAAGAGAACCAATCATACCTCTGTAGACCTTCTGTTCTACCTTTTTGCTTACCTCTTCTTTTTCCAGAATGCACGTGGGATGCATTGGAATCTTTGATGGCTTACATTCTGAGAGATCAAATTTCTTCAGAAGTTCTCTGACATATTTGCTCTGATGAATGTAAGTTCCTTCTGGGGTTTGATTGATCTGAATGCCCAGAAAGAATTTCAGTTCCCCCATTAGGCTCATCTCAAATTCTGCCTGCATACACTTAGCAAATTTTCTTCCCATAGAAGGTTTAGTAGATCCAAAAATGATATCGTCAACATAAATCTGACATACTAAAATGTCATTCTTAACTGTCTTACAGAATAAGGTTGTGTCCACTTTCCCTCTGGTGAATTCCTTTTCTAACAGGAAGTTACTCAGTCTTTCATACCAAGCTCTGGGAGCTTGTTTCAGACCATACAATGACTTCTTTAGTTTGAAAACATATTCTGGATTTTTTGAACTTTCAAAACCAGGGGGTTGGTTCACATATACCTCTTCTTCTATATAGCCATTTAAGAATGCACTCTTAACATCCATCTGATATAGAGTGATGCCTTTATTTACAACAAATGAAATTAAAAGTCTGATAGATTCTAACCTGGCGACTGGAGCAAAGGTTTCTGTATAGTCTATCCCCTCTTGCTGACTATAACCTTGTGCTACCAATCGTGCCTTGTTTCTGATGACTTCACCTTGTTCATTCAGTTTGTTTCTGAACACCCATTTTGTTCCAATGACGTTGAATCCTTTTGGTTTAGGAACTAGATCCCATACGTCATTCCTTGTGAATTGATTCAGCTCCTCTTGCATTGCTAGAATCCAGTCATTGTCCAGAAGTGCTTCATCAATTGATGATGGTTCAATTAGAGAAACAAGTCCCATGAGGGATTCTTCAGAGTTTCTGAAGCTGGCTCTTGTTTTGATTGGATCTTCCTTTCTTCCTAAGATTGTTTCTTCTGGATGATCCATGCTGCTTCTGGATGGTCTTTTTTGAAGTTGATCAATAGAAGGTGCTGGATTGCTTGCAGTGCCTCTTTCTGGTGTTGAGGGAGTGTCTCTGTTAAGAGCTTCTGATGACTTGTCTTTAGTACCTGTGAATTCAATTTCCATACCTGCAAATACTTCATTCTGCTTTGACTTTGGAGAGTCAAGCTTATCGTCAAAACGAACACTGATTGATTCTTCCACAATCTGTGTTTCTGTATTGTATACTCTGTACCCTCTTGAGCGTTCAGAGTATCCTAACATAATACACTTTTGTGCTTTAGAGTCAAACTTGTTCAAATAATTTTTAGTATTCAAAATAAAACAAGTACATCCAAATGGATGAAAATAAGAAATGTTGGGCTTTCTGTTCTTCCACAATTCATATGGAGTCTTTTCCAGAATAGGTCTTATAGAGATTCTATTTTGAATGTAGCACACTGTGTTTATTGCCTCTGCCCAGAAGATCTTAGCAACATTAGTCTCGTTGATCATGGTTCTGGCTATTTCTTGCAATGTTCTGTTCTTTCGTTCTACAACTCCATTTTGCTGGGGAGTTCTAGGATAAGAGAAATCATGCAGAATGCCTTTGTCATTAAAAAATGATTCAAAATATTTGTTTTCAAACTCTCCACCATGATCACTTATGACTTTGACGATTCTAAGATCCTTTTCATTCTGAACTTGATTGCAGAAGGTGACAAACACAGAGTGTGACTCGTCCTTGTGTCTTAAGAACTTTACCCATGTCCATCTGCTATAGTCATCTACGATTACTAACCCATACTTCTTGCCACTGACTGAAGCAGTTTTAACTGGTCCAAATAAGTCAATGTGCAGAAGTTCTAATGGCTTAGAGGTGGAAACAACGTTTTTAGATTTGAAAGCTGGTTTTGTAAACTTGCCTTTCTGACATGCTTCACACAGAGCATCTGAATTGAACTTCAGGTTAGGAAGTCCTCTGACCAGATTGAGTTTGTTAATTTGAGATATTCTTCTCATACTAACATGCCCCAATCTTCTGTGCCAGATCCATTGCTCGTTGTTAACAGACAGAAGACACTTTACATTCTGACTTTTCAGTTCAGAAAGTTTTATTTTATAAATGTTGTTTCTCCTCTTTCCATTAAATAGGATAGTCCCATCTTTCTGACTAACAGCTTTGCATGAATTTTGATTAAAGATTATATCATAACCGTTATCACTTAATTGACTTATGGGTAACAGATTATGCATTAATCCATCTACTAATAAAACATTACTTATAGAGGGAAGATTTCCATTACCTACTGTTCCAGAGCCAATGATCTTTCCCCTCTGATTGCCTCCAAAGCCTACGTGGCCTCCAGGCTTAAGTTCCAGGCTTTGGAACATATGCTTTCTTCCCATCATGTGTCGTGAGCAGCCAGAGTCCAGGTACCATGACTGGTGTTTCTGCTTTGCTGCTAAAGATATCTGCAACATGTATTATTTTATCCTTAGGTACCCATATTTTCTTGGGTCCTGATTTGTTAGTTTTACCAAAACTCTGGTTGAATTTTGGTTTGACAGAATAATTACTACTAGTATATTTGATGTCGTGTGTGTGCCCATATACAAAGTGTGCATTAAGTGGAGTTCGTTTTATAACTAAATCCATGGCCTTCTTTGGTGTAGGTACCTTACCTTGGTATCCTATTCCTTTTCTGCCATTTCTGCTAACTGCATAGATCATTGAAGCCATTTTGCTTCTATCTATGTTTTTATCAAGAAACTTCTGAAAGCTGTGATCATACTCCTTGATGATCTCATCAGCACTACTGGGAGTTTCAGGGATTGTTTCCTTCTGAGAGTTTTGCAATAGATTTTCTAATTTTGAAACTTTATTTTTCAACTCAGAATTCTCCAATTTGAGACTCTCAGTTTTATCAGAGTCAGAAGCAAGATTCCTTTTCAGGTTTCTGAATTTGACTCTGATCTGCTGATATCTTTCCAGAATTTCATTAAGGCTTTCAGCTAGTTCAGCCTTAGTAAAGTTAATAGCAAAGTCAGGGAATACCTCTTCTGTGTCTGATTCAGAGTCTGATTCAGAAGCTTCACTGTCTTCTGTTATGTTTGCCATGAGAGCTATGTTTTCTCTCTCATCATCTGATTCTGAGTCAGCTTCAGATGTGTCAGAGTCATCCCATGTAGCCATGAGACTTTTCTTCTTTTCCTTGCCAAACTTATTTTTGGGTTTTTCCCTCTGAAGCTTTGGGCAATCACTCTTGTAGTGTCCTTGCTCGTTACATTCATAACAGATGATGTCTTTGTTGTTTGGCTTTCTGCTTCCTAAAGAGCCTTCAGATCTTCTGTATCCAGAGGAGGATTATGACCTTCTGTATCTGGAGGAGGATTCATTCTGATTCTCTGATCTTTTGGGATTCCTGAACTTCCTTTGCCTCTGCTTTCATAATTGATTCACCCTTCTGGAGAGGAGAGATAGTTCATCTTCTTCTGATGAGGACCCATCAGAGGTTTCTTCAACAGCCTGCAAAACTTTGGAGTCAGATTTTCTGTTAGATTTTAAAGCTAATGGCTTACCTTGCTTTTGAGGTTCATCTGCTTCTAGCTCTATCTCGTGACTTCTGAGGGAGCTGACAAGTTCCTCCAGAGAGATTTTGTTGAGATCCTTAGCTAGCTTCAGCGCTGTGACCATTGGCCTCCACTATTTTGACAAGCTTCTGATGATCTTCTTAACATGATCAACAGTAGAATACCCTTTGTCTAGAACTTTGAGACCAACAACCAGAATTTGAAATCTTGAGAACATCGTTTCTATTAATTCACTTTCTTCCATCTTGAATGCCTCGTACTTCTGAATGAGGGCAAGAGCTTTGGTTTCTTTGACTTGAATGTTGCCTTCATGCGTCATTCTCAGAGAGTCAAACATATTCTTTGCAGTATCTCTGTTTGATATCTTTCATATTCAGAGTAAGAGATGGCGCTGAGAAGAATTGTTCTGGCCTTGTGATGATTTCTGAAATCACGCTTTTGTTGATCAGACATTGCTTTCCTGTCAATCTTCTGACCACTTGCATCCACTGGGTGCGTGTATCCATCAGTCACCATGTCCCACAGATCAGCATCATGGGCCAGAAAGAAGCTTTCAATTCTGTCTTTCCAGTAATCAAAGTTCTCTCCATCAAAGACTGGAGGTTTGCCACTGAATCTGTCTCTTCCTTCATTGTTGTCATTGCTGATGTTTTGATGTGGTCCTGCCATTGTGTTTTTCTAACGCTGGATCTTGTACTGACACGGTTAAGTGTTATAAGCTCAGAACCAGGAGCTCTGATGCCAATTGAAGATGTGAAAAAACACAAGAAGGGGGGTTGAATTGTAAAACTTGAAATCAAATGCAGACAACACGTTATTTTTATCCTGGTTCGTTTGATCTCAAACTACTCCAGTCCACCCGTCAAGGTGATTTCTCCTCTCTCCAACGAGGTCTTAATCCACTATATTCAACTGAATACACAACTGCTTTAACAACTGTTAAAGCCTTCTTGAGTCTAACCACAGACCGGTTTATCTCAAGGAATTTCTCTTACAGATAATTTAACAAAAGTGTGTTGGATGTTTTCTAGAAAAACTATATATCACAATTGTGATAATACACAATATTAAGCTTAGATGAAACTAGATTGATAGAGCTATAAAGTAAGCGTGGTTGAAAGCTTTAGCAAAAATGAGAGCGTGCGTGAGGATGATTAGCTTAGGCGTGTATATGCGTGTAGAGTATTAGCCATTTCTTTTCTCACTGACTTGTTTAAATAGCCTAGGAATAGATACGTTGCTGTCCATAAATCCATTTCAATGATCATAACGTTCTTTACTTTTTGAGAAGATCTTTGTCTTTGAATAAAGCCGTTGGTAATTAATCTGTCTTGAATGCATAGTAACGTTGATACTTCAGAGTGTTCTGCTAATGATAAACAGAGTGTTCTTGGCTTTAGCTTATTCTGACGCTTCTGAGTGCTGATGACATGGTTAGGATCTTGATCAGAGTTAGAGTATGTTATGCGCAGATTTTGTTCATCAGGCTTCAGCGTATAGCACATGTTATTTGATATTCTGATGCTGACATATCTTCTGATGCTGATGTTGATGTTGATATTCTGATGCTGATTCCATCAGAGTTTCTGTAAATACACAACATAATTTTAAGTAGCATATATGTCTTATAAATCTTACAATTTATTTAATCTTGTATTTTGTTATCATCAAAACTCTAATTGAGGGTTGTAGAATCAAACTATGTTCTAACAGTCAGCCCCTTTGTATAAAACGCCTATTACAGGCCAACTTCAAAAATCAATACAATTCGTTTCCATAAGAAATTCCAAATTATTTTTCTTTTTCTGTTTTGTTTTGCAAGAACGTCCAATGATTCATTTTTTATATATGCATTTGAAAATAATTGTTTCTCATAAATATTTACATGTGAAACAAAAGACAATTACTCGTAATTCCAGGAACAGGGGGAAACAAGAAGTGTCCAAACCTTACAGTTGCTCTACCCACCAGGTACAGGGATAGAGCCAGCTTGAGAATCTAACTAAAGGTACAGACATTCCCCGCAGAGTAGGAAGTATCCAAAGACAGTGGTGTTAACTCTCCCCAACTGAGGTTCACAATCGCGAGTGAGTCGGTAAGTTTTTCCCCAAGCAGAGTTTATTTCTCTCACAAGCAGAAATTCAATCTCCAACAGAATTCATTATCGCCAGCAACGAAAATTCATCCCCGATGGAGTTTACTTCTCCAAATCAGCATGATCTATGATCAGAGTATCTCCTCTCCAACAGAGTTATTCCCCAGAGTCACTCTCCCACAGGATCATCCTCAAACAGAGTCTCTCCCGGCAGAATGTTCTCGAGCAGAATGGACGCAAATCTCCAACTAATCATCTTTGGTCACTATCCCTAGCGAGAACGAAGAACTCAACTCCTTATACTCTCCAACAGCAGTCTAGGATTTATTCTCCCCTGTCAGAGAATATCACAAGAACATTGCATATCCATACATCGTAGCATGCGCATATGCATCATATAGAACAATCTCATTTATTTTGAGAGCATCATTACTCAATGCATTTCATACATCATGACATTGCATATGACTAACTCTTTACCTTTCGGGGAAAGATACAATCAAGTTCTCGCAAGTTTTCTCTGGTTCAGTCAAATCAATACTAAGATTTCTATTCCAGTTTAAGCTATGAAGCCCAGAAATCGACTGGATAATATCTTGATTTCTCCAAAATAATACGAAGCCTGGAATCGACCAGATAGTGGTATATCCTAAATACAAGCTATGAAGCCTAGAAATCGACCAGAAAATAGCTTAACCCTCAGCAAGTTATTGTGAATCCTGGAAGTCGACCAGATAGCAATACAAGATACCATGAAACCTGGAATCGACCAGATAATAGGTATAAGACACCGTGAGGCCTGGCGCACGACCAGATAATGGTATAAGACACCGTGAAGACTGGAGTACGACCAGATAGCGGCAAAGGACACTGAAACCTGGGACACAACCAGATAACAGTATAAGGTACTGTGAAGCTTAGAATTCAACCAAATAGCAGTTTACCCGGCCAGTTACTATGAATCCCGGAAATCGATCGGATATTAGTATGCCTTGAATTCAAGTTGAAACCCGGATGCGGCCAGATAACCACTTGATTCCTTATGAAGCCTGGAGCACGACCAGATAAGAATTGAGAAATTGCAAAACCTGGAGCACGACCAGATAGCAAGTTTAATCTCATCTCCCCAGTAAGTCGCTGCAAAACCTAGAGCACGACCAGATAGTAGTGCATTTTTACCTCCTCAACTAAGAGATGATTCCCCAGTAGAATAACGGATGACTGAAGCTCCTAAAATTCTATTTCTCCCAAGATAGAGACCAACATTCCCCAGCAAAATCTTCCTCAAAAACAGGTGTACAGACTCTCACAAAGGAATCTCTTATGCGATCGACATTTCTTCTGATGGCATCTTTAAGCCCATCTTCCTTCATTAAATTCCAAATGGAATCTATAAGCCTATTCCCGATATCGCAAGATAAGTACCACTTCATGCGAGTGCAAATTTCTGGGCACTCTAGTGTTCAATCATCTTCCACCTTCGGATCACGAAAGACAGACAAGCCAATCTACATCCTCAGGTTTAAGAATATTGAACAGGGGCAGCTATTGTACCCCAAAATTTTCCCTCCCATATTTCTCAATACATTTCAAGTGAGGTCCTCAAATTGCTCAAGGAAATCCAAGGGTTGATCAGACAAACTCTCTCCTAAGGCAATCTACCTCAAATTAGGGTTTCATTTTGCATCAAGATGCTTGAGTCCAAAGGATCCAAAATGCTCATCATTGTCCTAATATGTTATCAAGATCATCCATGTCATGTTTCAAGCCTTGCAGAGAAAGTTTGCTCAGTCAATTGCTCAAAGGCCTGAAAATCGACTATGCTAGGGCAAAAGTCAACTGTGGCCCACATACAGTCAAACTTCAAGGTTTTTGGTCAACATCCTCATTTTGAAGTATTATTCACCATTTGATCAAGGTTTGATCATGATTCCTCAAGGATTGCTCACAATTCATCAAAATCCAAAAGTTGCTAAATTAGGGTTTTGTAGGAAAAGTCAACTCAACTTTGACCAAGCATAATGTGATCGGTGGATCTGGAACTGACTGTTTAACGCTGGTTCGCGAAATGTCGCGGAAGCAAGAGTCGCCACCGTCTTTTATTTTCTCCAAATGGAAAGGACAAAAGCACAGAAAAATTCCTTATAGAGATTGCTCTCGGTTCGGGAGGTAGATTATAGAAAGGGAAGGTGTTGGCACCCTTTCTATCCATGGTTATCCATGGGCTCTTAGATACTTGCTCATTTGTGTTTTCAAAATTGTTTGTCTGCTTTTCAACTGTGGGTTTAAAAAGTTTCTTTGAAAATTTTAGTTCGACTCTTGTATCGGTCCTCAAGAGTGTTTGAAAAGTTGATTTCGAAAGCTTTTTGAAAAGGTGTCGGTGTGAAAAGTATTTTTGATTTGTTTTGAAATTAGAGCAAGTATCTAGAGTCGTCTACCTACCCTAAGGAATTCGTCTGTGTAAATGTCCTTAAAGTAGTGCCATCCCACCATTGAGAGGTAGGTAGCACCACCGTTGGAGGTGTTCGGGTCAATTCGAGGGTTCGGGACATGGTGATCACCGGAGCAATAGGAAGACACCTTAGAAGCTACCCCCATGCCATGTTCATGGACATGAGGACTTACTAAAACTTCCTATACTCGACGATCACCTTTCGAGGGGCAAGGCAACAGTGAGGCGTACCCTAGGGGTGGTGTGTGATTTGTGTGTCATGTTCATTTATTTTTATCTTGTTCATGGATTGATGATCTACGCGTTGCTTTTATTTTGGCATTCATTCTTTCATGTAAATTAATTAACAGTTAAAAGATACGGAATTAAAGGTCCTACGCTATTACAAAGGCGCGGGTCCACATCGCCAAATTAAACCAGGACCCGATTTGAAATAAAATAAAGAAATGCGGAAAGATAAAGGCCTAATTAATCTATTACATAGCTTTGGGAGAATTACATTATATTCACAAAAAGAAATAAAAATGCGAAGAGAATTAAAATCGGGAAGGCGAGGGCGTTGGACCCTTTTAAAGAAATTGAATTAAAATTACGAAATTAATTAAATTAAATGTGAAAGGAAAGTATTTTTGAGTTTTTTGTATTTATAGATTTTAATGAGAATTAATGGAATTTAAACCTAATTCTAACTATTTTTAATTTATTAAAAAAACATGTTAAAGTTGAACCTAAAATTAACCTAATTATTTACGTGGTAATTTATTTACAAAAATAATAATTAATAATTAATATGGTGAAAAAGGGAAAAAATGGATAAAAGTATGAAACCCTAATTCTACATTTTTTAATTTATTAAGAAAAAGATATTAAAATTAAACCTAGAATTAAAGCTAAATTAATTAATAAGATTTTTTTACAAAATAACATTAAATAAAATATATTTTTATTTTTGTCTTTCTGATTTTTTTTATTATTTTTTTATATTAAAGAAAAAATCAATTCATGAATTAAACTAAAAAAGAAATAAAACAAATAAATAGAAAAGAATAAAAAGAAAGAAGAATTAATGCAAACCAATGGGGGGTGTTGACCCCAATTTGGAGGTATCTGGCCAGCAATTAGGCCCAATGATTTGAGGCCTTTGGTTGACTTTTCAATGCGCGTGTGGCACGTCTGACTCATGCACATGGTGGTCTCCAGATCAAGGCCGTTGGATAGAGATCAGTGGGCGCGTGGCATGCTGGAGCGTAGAATGCATGGTAGTCCTTTGGTGAGAAGCTGCATGGAATCTGGTTAAAATAAAACATATTGAGAAAGGGAGGGGACCTGGGAATCGAACCCAGGTCCCAATGTTCAGAGGACAGCGCATCTACCACTTGTGCCATTTGCTTTCTTTGTTATATTAATGGAATGCAATTAATATATAAAAAATAAAACGCTAATGCTGTTAACTCAAAAACGCGCTAAAACTTGAATTGTCCTATCACATGGAGACAAGTCATCATCTTCTCCGTTTGTGCGTTTTGCCCTGAAAAAATAAAACAAGATTGCGGGGGTTTTAAACCCCCACTATATGACACACAAAAAAATAGCGAATAGAACCCTGTCACTCATAAATTGAGCGCGACATATAAAATTGGTTCGTCATGAGCTCCTGATTCCAGTGATGCCACTTAGGTTGGCTAATTTCTCCCCAGGCGTAAAGCCCTAATTCGTGGTTCCTGCAACCCTAAAAAACAACAATGTCAATTCTCGGTACAAGCAGTGTTAATTCAATTCAATGACACCATGAGTTTCGTTGAGGTCATATTAATATAAAACAAGCATTAGAATGTATGAATATGGCGTGTAGATTCGAATACGATTAAGGACAAATTCGTGTACAGGGTAACCGTGTTCTACCGTTTCTTGAGGTGCAGAGGTCTGATTTTGATTGGGGAAGATTCCTGGAGGTATCAGGAGTGCAATGGAATTGTTGTTTTGCTTTGAAACCTGCTGAAACTAGGAAAACAGTTTTGAAAAATTCTTCAAAAAATAAAAAGTTTGTTTATGGCTTGAGAGCAGCTTCCAGGGTTCTGACCTTTAGGGTTAGGTTTGTGTTTGTATAAGGAACGATTTTGATCACTAATCCAAGCCCAAAGCTTTGTCTTTAATGGTTTTCAAATTTTGATTTTTATGAATCTTTTTTCAATCTTTTCCATGTGTTTTTGATTCCAATCATGGCCAATCTTTCCAATTTTTTTGTGCACGAATCTTGAGTCTTTAAGGAGAGCAAATGCTGCATAAAAGGATTCAATCACATTTGTTTAGTGTTTTTTTCATATTTTATTTAATTAAATGAATTAATGGTAATAAAAAATTCAAATAAATAATAAAAATGATGAAATAAATCCCCTTTGGTCCAAATGGTCGTGCATAGCCTTTGGATGATGAATCTTGGAAGAAAATGTGGCCCATTAGCAAATTTGAGGCATTTGAAGTAAAGTTGACTTTTCAAAATTCCCAAAAATTTCCCAACTTCCACAAGACATATCTTGCTCAATTTTTAAGCTTTGATCATGTTCTTGGACATTTTGGAAAGGTCTTGAAGTCCTCTAACCAATGCCTTTGGTCCCATGTCATTTTGATTTACCAATCTCAAGTTATGGTCTTTGACTTAAAGTCCCTTTTTGTTGACTTTTGAAAATGACCTATAATGTTGAAATTGATAATTTTTTTGTGAGAGCATTTCTTGGAATTGAAGTGTGAAGAGGAGTTGTAGGAAATGTCATTCTCTTCAAAATTAGCTTTGGATGGAATTTTTCTGATGAACCATGTGGAAGTTATGCCTTGGTCAATTTGCAGTTGACTTTTTCAACTGTCCAAAAATAGAAACTTTTGCATCTTGAGACTTTTTGAGCCATACTTTGAGAATCATGATCAAGCATTGATCAAATGATTTTTGTGGCCTCAAAATGAGATGTTGACCAAAAATTTGAACTTTTGACTGTCAAATGACCATTTTGCCCCTACAGTTGACTGTTGAGCAATTAGGGTTTTTGACTGTGCAATTTTGTGCTGTAAGTCTTGAAACTTGATATGAGGATACTTGACCATGTTTATAGGCATGTGGGACTTGTTTGGACCCTTGGAAACTTCATTTTCTTTGTCAGAATCAAAACCCTAGTTTTTGACTGTTAGGAGGCCCTTGAACTGTGCAACCCTTGGGGAGATTTTGAAGCATGCTCTTTGCAATTCTTGAAGAATATGGGAGGGAAAATTTTGAGGTATAACAGTTGCCCCTGTTCAATCTTCTTAGACCTGAGGATGCAGATTGGCTGATGTGCCTTTCGTGATCCGAAGGTGGAAGATGATTGAACACTAGAGTGCCCAGAAAGTTGCGCTCACATAGTAGTGTGATGTGGGGAATGGGCTTACAGATGCCATTTGGAGATTGATGGATAGGGGGATGGGCTTATAGATGCCATCTGGAGGTGTCGATCGCGTAAGAGATTCCTTAGCGAGAACTTGCATACCTGAAAAAGAAAATGATTACCTGGCCTGTGGCAGGAGCTGGTCTTCAAACTCTTTGTGTAGATGTGCCCTGACTGGTTACAGGAACTGGGTTTGGAGCTTCAAAAAGGTGATGAATGAACCAGGGATGGTTACTACCTCAACGGGACGGTGAGAGAACCTTGGACGATTACTACCTCAACAGGAATGCTGAGAGAACCTTGGACGATTACTACCTCAACAGGAACGCTGAGAGAATCTTGGGGCGATTACTACCTCAACAGGAACGCTGAGAGAATCTGGGGCCGATTACTACCTCAACAGGAACGCTGAGAGAATCCGGGGACGATTACTACCTCAACAGTAACGCTGAGAGAATCCTGGAACGATTACTACCTCAACAGGAACGCTGAGAGAATCATAGGCGACTTCAACCTCAACAGTAACGCTGAGAGAATCTTGGATGTCTTCTACTGAGTCTTTATCAGGAAAATATTTTAGGGATCGATTTAACTGACTAGAGAAGGCCTTTGACTGGATAAGAAACAGGAAAATCTTAGGGTCGATTTAACTGAACCAAGCAAGGTCTTGGAATCTTCAACTGGATAAGAAACAGGGAGATCTTAGGGTCGATCTGACTGAACCAGAGAAGGCCTTTGACTAGATAAGAAACAGAAAAATCTTAGGGTCGATTTAACTGAACCAGACTAGGTCTTGGAATCTTCAACTGGATAAGAAACAGGGAGATCTTAGGGTCGATCTGACTGAACCAGAGAAGGCCTTTGACTGGATAAGAAACAGAAAAATCTTAGGGTCGATTTAACTGAACCAGGCTAGGTCTTGGAATATCTTCAACTGGATAAGAATCAGGGAGATTTTAGGGTCGATCTGACTGAACCAGAGAAGGCCTTTGACTGGATAAGAAACAGAAAAATTTTAGGGTCGATTTAACTGAACCAGGCTAGGTCTTGGAATATCTTCAACTGGATAAGAATCAGGGAGATCTTAGGGTCGATCTGACTGAACCAGAGAAGGCATTTGACTGGATAAGAAACAGAAAAATATTAGGGTCGATTTAACTGAACCAGGCTAGGTCTTGGAATATAGCTGAGAACTTAACTGGATCTTTCCTGAAAGGTAAAGGTCAGTCATATGCAATGCATGATATGGATCAAGCAATGATGTTCTCAACCTAAATGAGATTTGTAAGATATGATGCGGATATGCATACTATAATGTATGGAAATGTGATGTTTATGAATGTATCTTTTTGTCTTAGGAAAATAAATCCTTGACGGGTGCCGGGAAGTCACATCATGGGCTGATGTTGGAGAATAGATTTCGTCGTTTTCGCTGGGGATGATAGTTGCAAGAATACCGGTAGGAGAAGATAACTCCGTTGGGGAATAAACTTGGCGAATGGAATATTCTGCGGGGAGAAAAGCACTCTAGTGATCTTGCTGGGGAGCAATACTCTGTGGGGAGAGAGATACTTTGCTGAGATGTTGATGATAACTTCGCTGAGGATGCCGTTGTTGTGTTGGAAGTGTTAATAGACTTCGCTGGGGATAAGAAGACTTCGCCGAGAACGATCTTTCCGTGGCTTTTGGCTGATGATAACCCAGTTATATCCTGGTAAGGAAATAACTCCTTGAATAAAGCCGGGAGACGCGTTCGTGCTCTGCGAGGATAAGCTTACTGCTTGGGGATATGGATTCCAACTTTCCTAGGGAACTAGATTGGACTCTCCTGGGGAAGTTTTGAATTGTATTGGGGAAGTGACTTCGTTGAATGTTTGATATACCGCCGGGGAACAATCTTTAGGTCCAGACTGCCGGGGATGCTTGTTAAGAATATCCGTATATTTTGCTGAGGAACGTTGAGATCTGCTGAAGGATACTCAACTTCCTTAAGGTTGATAATAGATTTGCTTGGGGAGAGTGTAATGACTTGCTGACGCACTCTCTGGGGAATTAAGATGTATTGGGTTATGTTCTTCAGCTGAACCTACCTTGGTACCTTGGTGGACAGAACAATTAGATTGTTTAGACAACTCTTTATTGCCCCTGTTTCTAATGTTGCTTGTAATTAATCCTTTATTTCGTATGCAAATATTCATGAGTTAGCAAATTATTGTCAATGCATATATCACAAATTGAACCTTGGACGTTCTTCGCAAAACAAAACAAAAAAAGAAAAAGACAAATGGCAATTTGAGCTGAAAAGTGATTTTTGTATTGATTTTTTTTGAATTTTCCTGTAAATAGGCGTTTATGTACAAGAGGCTGACGTCCTAGTAAGAGAACGCCGCCGAACAAAAGAATTTATACAAGTTTGTACAAGAGAAAATAAAACAGCTTTGTGAAATGAATGATCCACTGGGTTCCAACTCTGCTATCGCCCTTATATCTTCGAGCGTCTCATCACTTGATGACCTTAGTTGAAGATGAAGCTGATTGATCGATGTCGTCTGAACTTGATGTAGATACCGGATTCTGGATGCCAGGTGATCCAAAGCGACATAATATTACGCTTTATCCCTAACTTTTGCCTGGACCGCCCTCTCGGGTTTTCAGTCCACCGGGATACCCATTTTTGCCCAAGCCGCCTTTTCAGGTTTTCGACTTGCCGGGTGTACAGATTTTTTCATTTCATCCCTTCATTTTGCCCGAACCCTTTTGGTTCGCCGGGAAGCCCTAATTTTTGCCTAGGCATGTCAGCCTAGCGGGTCTTTTTCATGCGTAGTATCTTTTTACTATGTCTGCATTAGCGGGGTGAGGAAGGTCGTCACCATCCATGTTGGTTAGAATCATGGCTCCTCCTGAGAACACATGTTTAACCACAAATGGCCCTTTGTACGTAGGGGTCCATTTGCCCCTTGGATCACTCTGAGGAAGGATGATTCGCTTGATTACCAGATCCCCAACTTGATATTCTTGTGGTCTGACCTTTTTGTTAAATGCCCTGATCATCCGTTTCTGATACGTCTGACCATGACAGATAGCAGCAAGTCTTTTTTCGTCAATAAGGTTTAGTTGATCAAGTCGTGTCTGGATCCAATCATCTTCGTTCAGATCTGCATCCTTCATTATCCGGAGAGAGGGTATCTGCACTTCGATCGGTAAGACTGCCTCCATACCGTAGACCAAGGAGAAAGGAGTTGCCCCGGTTGATGTCCTGGCTGAGGTACGGTACCCATGTAGAGTGAACGGTAACATCTCGTGCCAATCTTTATAAGTCACTGTCATCTTCTGCACGATTTTCTTAATGTTCTTATTTGCTGCTTCTACAGCCCCATTCATCTTCGGTCTGTAAGGAGAAGAGTTGTGGTGCTGTATCTTAAACTGCTCGCAGAGCTCAGTGATCATCTTGTTATTAAGATTGGTATCGTTGTCTGTAATGATTCTTTCTGGGACGCCGTATCGACAGATCAGATTATGCCGAATGAACCGTGCTACGACATTCTTGGTTACTGTGGCGTAGGAAGCTGCTTCAACCCACTTCGTGAAATAATCAATCGCTACCAGGATGAAGCGATGCCCATTGGATGCCATAGGTTTAATCTCACCGATCATATTTATGCCCCACATTGCAAACGGCCAAGGCGCAGTCAGAACATTTAGAGGAACTGGAGGAACATGCACCTTGTCTGCATAAATCTGGCATTTATGGCATGTCCGAGAATGTTGGTAACAATCAGCTTCCATTGTGGACCAGAAATACCCTTCCCGAAGGATCTTCTTAGCCATAGTGTGTCCACTGGAGTGAGTTCCGAAGGTCCCCTCATGTAGCTCTTCCATGATCCTTTCTGCTTCAGTTTTATCCACACAACGCAGTAAGGTTGAATCATGGTTTCGCTTGTACAGAATGTCGTTGCTAAGGAAGAACTTCGCTGCGAACCTTCTCAGAAACTTCTTATCGTTGACAGATGCACCTTCAGGATACTCTTGAGCTTCCAAAAATCTCTTCACCTCATGGTACCAAGGCTTCTCAGTCACCAACTCCGTCTCAAGATCGCAACAGTATGCCGGTTCGTCCAGTTTCCAGATGGTGACTTGGGGAGCCTCGTTGTCCCATTTGACCTTGAACATAGAAGACATCGTAGCTAACGCGTCTGCCAACTAATTCTCCTCTCTCGGAAAGTGTTCAAAGGTTATCTCTGTGAAGTGGGGAATCAATGTCAACACACATTCTCTGTAAGGAATAAGATTCGGATGTTTCGTATCCCACTCTCCTTTGATCTGATTGATCACAAGAGCGGAATCTCCGAAGACATTCAGAAACTTAATCCTTAAGTCGATCGCAGCTTGAAGACCCATGATGCACGCCTCATACTCCACCATGTTGTTGGTGCAGTTGAAACATAGCCGGGCAGTAAGTGGAGTATGAGTGCCTTGAGGGGATATTATCACAGCGCCGATACCATTACCCAAAGCATTGGAGGCTCCGTCAAAGTGCATAGACCATCGGGATCCTTCCTCAGGTCCTTCATCCGGTCCAGGTACTTCACAATCAGTCACTATCATGATACTCTCGTCTGGAAACTCGAAGTTCATTGACTGATAGTCGTCTACTGCCTGATGTGCCAAGTGGTCTGCCAATACACTTCCCTTGATGGCTTTCTGGGTCGTGTACTGAATGTCGTATTCTGTCAAGATCATTTGCCATCTTGCTATTCTCCCAGACAGAGCAGGCTTTTCAAATATGTATTTTATAGGATCCATCTTTGAGATCAACAAGGTAGTGTGAGTCAGCATATACTGTCTCAGCCGGCGAGCAGCCCATACCAAAGTGCAGCAAGTTTTCTCGAGCAGTAAGTATCGGGTCTCACAGTCGGTAAACTTTTTGCTAAGGTAATAAATGGCGTGCTCTTTTCGGCCAGACTCGTCATGCTGCCCCATCACACACCCCATTGAGTCGTCGAGTACTGTCAGGTATAATATCAGAGGTCTCCCCTCAACCGGTGGCATAAGAATGGGTGGTTCTTGGAGATACTCTTTTATTCTATCAAAAGCGGCCTGACATTCATCATTCCAACGTACTACCTGATCTTTCTTCAGCAGCTTGAAGATTGGTTCACAAGTAGCAGTTAGATGCGAGATGAACCGGGCAATGTAATTCAGGCGTCCTAAAAAGCCTCTGCCTCTTTCTCTGTCTTAGGAATTGGCATCTCTTGAATGGTTTTAACCTTGGCAGGGTCCACTTGGATACCCTTGTCACTTACAACGAAGCCTAGCAACTTTCCAGACCTTACCCCGAAGGTGCACTTGTTCGGGTTCAACCTCAGCTTGTACAACTTCAGACGGTCAAACAATTTCTGCAGATGATCTAGGCGTTCTTCCTCAGTCTGGGACCTTGCGATCATGTCGTCAACATACACTTCTATCTCATGATGGATCATGTCATGAAATAAAGCAACCATGGCACGTTGGTAGGTTGCCCCAACATTTTTCAGTCCGAAAGGCATGACTTTGTAGCAGAAGGTGCCCCACTGAGTAACAAATGTAGTCTTTTCCATGTCTTCCGAAGCCATCTTGATCTGATTATACCCTGAAAAACCATCCATGAAAGAGAACACCTTATGCTGAGCAATATTGTCAACAAGGACATCAATGTGAGGTAGGGGAAGTCATCTTTGGGGCAGGCCCTGTTCAGATCCCTATAGTCGACACACATTCTGACCTTTCCGTCTTTCTTTGGTACCGGCACTACATTAGCAACCCACTGAGGGTAAGAAGTCACTGCGAGAAACCCGGCATCAAACTGTTTCATAACCTCGGCTTTGATCTTCTCAGACATCTCTGGACGCATACGGCGGACCTTTTGCTTAACCGGAGGGCAGTCTTCCTTGGTAGGCAAATGATGGACCACAATATCAGTATCCAAGCCGGGCATGTTGTGATCGGTGGATCTGGAACTGACTGTTTAACGCTGGTTCGTGAAATGTCGCGGAAGCAAGAGTCGCCACCGTCTTTTATTTTCTCCAAATGGAAAGGACAAAAGCACAGAAAAATTCCTTAAAGAGATTGCTCTCGGTTCGGGAGGTAGATTATAGAAAGGGAAGGTGTTAGCACCCTTTCTATCCATGGTTATCCATGGGCTCTTAAATACTTGCTCATTTGTGTTTTCAAAAATGGTTTGTTTGCTTTTCAACTGTGGGTTTAAAAAAAATTTCTTTGAAAATTCCAGTTCGACTCTTGTATCGGTCCTCAAGAGTGTTTGAAAAATTGCTTGCGAAAGCTTTTTGAAAAGGTGTCGGTGTGAAAAGTATTTTGTTTTGTTTTGAAATTTAGAGCAAGTATCTTAGAGTTGTCTACCTACCCTAAGGAATTCGTCTGTGTAAATGTCCTTTAAAGTAGTGCCATCCCACCATTGAGAGGTAGGTAGCACCACCGTTGGAGGTGTTCGGGTCAATTCGAGGTTCGGGACATGGTGATCACCGGAGCAATAGGAAGACACCTTAGAAGCTACCCTCATGCCAGGTTCCCGGATCATGAGGACTTACTAAGACATCCTCTACTCGACGATCACCTTTCGAGGCAAGGCAACAGTGAGGCGTACCCTAGGGGTGTTGTGTGCGATTTGTGTCATGTTCGTTTATATTTATCTTGTTCATGTTAAAGGTGATCTAGCGTTTGTTTTCACTTTTGTCCATACATTCTTTCATGCCTTGGTTAACAGTTAAAAGTGCGAGAAAAGTAAAGATTCTAAGCTATTACAAAAGGCGCGGGTCCACATCGCCAAAATTTCTTGAACCCGATTTGACAGAAAAATAAGGAAAGTAAAGAAAATAAAAGGTGCGAGAAATTAATTACACGGCCTTGGGAGAGATACATAAATATTAAAAAGAATAAAAAAATAAACGCGCGAATTAAATAAGAATTAAACGAGGGCGTTGGACCCTTTTTGCAAAATTAAATTAAAGGATGGAATTAATTAATTAAAAAAAAAGAAAAGAAATTGTTTTTTTGGTTTTAATGAAAAAGAATTAATTAAAATAACATGCTAACCCTAATTCTACAATTTTTATTTTATTATGAAAACATGTTAAAGTTTTAACCTAAAATTAACCCTAATTAAGTTACATGCAATTTAATTATAAAAATAAATATTTAATATTTAATTATTATGGAATAAAAGAAAAAAAAGATAAAAATTGATTAAACCCTAATTCTATAAGTTTTGAGTTTTAGTAAAAAAATATTAAGATTAAAACCTAAATTTAAAACTAGATGAATTAATGAATTTATTTACAAAAATACTAAAATAAAAATTATTTATTATTTTTTCATCTTTTCTGATTTTTTGTGTATTTTTTATATATTATTTGTGAAAATATTAAGCTAAAGAACTGATTAAAAAAATAATATTTGAAATAAGTAAAATAAAGAAAAGAAATAAAAATTCAAACCTAGGGGGGTATCTGTCCCCAAAGTGGAGGTAAAAGCTTCAGCAATTTAGGCCCATCTGTCCTTGGCCTGGTGGACTTTTGTGCCAGCATGTATACGCGTTGACTAGGGTGCATCATGTTCCCCCAGATCTTGGCCCTTGATGGAATGCTCTGGGACGCGTGGACAGTTTGATTTTGTGGGTGCATGGTGGACACCACTACTGAAGTTGCATATGAACATTAATTGAAAAAATATATGGAAAGGGGTGGGGACCTGGGGCTCGAACCCAGGTCCTAGAGATTACCAGCGTGTATGCCTGCCAACTGCTCCACTTCATCTTTTTGTATATTCCATAACAAACAAATAATATAATCAAATATAATAACTAATGGATTTCTGGCGCGAATTTTTGAACGAACCAATCAACACTTGCCACTGCATCGTCTTCCTCATTGTTTTGTTTTCCTGAAAAAATAGCAAACATTTAACGGGGGTTTTGAACCCCCTCAAAACATGCTTATTCTGATAATAGCGATTAGGCCATGTGGCCTCAGAAATTTGGCGCGATGGTCTCTTCCAATTCGTCCCAACCTGCTGATTTTGTTTATGGCATTGACATGTCTCAATTTTACAGGGATGGAAAACGCCTAAATTGAAAACCTGGAAACCCTAGATGTCACTAATGGTGAATCCTCATATGGGGCACGAAAACAAAATTAAACTATTGGGTTAGCATTAGAATCAAACAATGAACATGAATCAAGCGTTAAAATTTACAAAAGACGCATGAATTGAGATGCACGAATATGAATTTTTCTCTGTACAGGTGAGATTGTTCTCACGTTTCTGGGCACGAAAGCTTGTAGTTTTTGATCCAAATCCCTTCTTTGAAGCCTCAGCAAGCTAATGGAATAGACCTTTGGCCTTGAATCGTCCTGCAAAAGTGTTTTCAGATTTGGAATTTTTTGCAAAAAATTGAGTTTGACAATGGAGTTTATGCGCAGCTTTCTTGGTTCTCAGCATTAGGTCTTGCTTGTTTGTATATGTATGAATGATTAGGGTTAAAAAACTTGATCAAAATCCATGAATTAATGAATATGATATTTGATTTTTAAACCATGATTTTCAAATCTTTTTCACATGCTTTTGCTACCAAATCATGACCAATTCAATTGATTCTTTCCATATTTGGGTTAGGCACGAAATCTTGAGTATATATCATGCACAAAAAGATTGAAAAACTAGGTTTAGCATTTTTCATGTATTTTATTTAATTAAAATGAATTATTAATAATAAAAATCCAAATAAATAAATAAATAATGAAGAAAAACTTCCCTTTGGGCCAAGTAGTCGTGCACATGCCTTGGATGATGAATTGTGGAAGAAAAATAGGCCCATTAGCAATTTTAGGTCATTTGAAGCAATGTTGACTTTTCAAAATATCCAAAAATTACCCAACTTCCACAAGGCATAACTTGCTCAATTTTTAAGCTTTGCTCATGTTCTTGGACATTTTGGAAAGGTCTTTCAGTCCTCTAACCAATGTCTTTTGTCCCATGTCATTTTGATTTACCAATCTCAAGTTATGGCCTTTGACTTAAAGTCCCTTTTTGTTGACTTTTGAAAATGACCTATAATGTTGAAATTGATAACTTTTTGTGAGAGCATTTCTTGGACTTAAAGTGTGAATAGGAGTTGTTGGAAATGTCTTTCTCTTCAAAATGAGCTTTGGATGGAATTTTTCTTATAATCCATGTGAAAGTTATGCCCTGGTCAATTTACAGTTGACTTTTTCAGCTGTCCAAATAAGGAAACTTTTGCATCTTGATGATTTTTGAGCCAAGCTTTGAGAATCATGATCAAGCATTGATAAAATGATATTTGTGGCCTCAAAATGAGATATTGACCAAAAATTTGAACTTTTGACCGCCAAATGACCATTTTGCCCCTACAGTTGACTGTAGTGCAATTAGGGTTTTGACTGTGCAATTTTGTGCTGAAAGTCTTGAAACTTGGTATGAGGATACTTGACCATATTTATAGGCATGTGGGACTTGATTGGACCCTTGGAAACTTCATTTTCTTGATCAGAACCAAAACCCTAATTTTGACTATTCAGGAGGCTCTTACACTGTGCAACCCTTGGGGAATTTTGAAGCATGACTTGGCAATTTCTTGAAGAATATGGGAGGGCAAATTTTGGGGTACAACAGTTGCCCCTGTTCAATCTTCTTAGACCTGAGGATGCAGATTAGCTGACGTGCCTTTCGTAATCCGAAGGTGGAAGATGATTGAACACTAGAGTGCCCAGAAATTTGCGCTCACATAGTAGCAGTGTGATGGAAATGGGCTTATAGATGCCATTTAGAGATTGATGAATAGGATGATGGGCTTATAGATTCCATCTGGATGTTGATCGCATAAGAGATTCCTTAGCGAGAACCTGGGTACCTGCAAAAGAAAAAAAAAGAGTACCTGACATGTTGCAGGAGCTGGTTTTCAGATGCTTGGTATAGATGTGTCCTGACTGGTTACAGGAGCTGAGTCTGGATCTTCAAGCGATGATGAATGAACCAGGGATGGTTACTACCTTAACAGGAACGGTGAGAGAACCTTGGGCGACTTTAACTTCAACAGCAATTGTTGAGAGAATCTTGGATAACTTCACTTCAACAGCAATCATTGAGCAAAAACTTGGAATGGAATTATCATCTCCGCAGGATCGGGGAGAGAACCATAGGCAATTACAGTCTCAATAGCAATCATTGAGACAAACCTGGAATGGAATTATCATCTCCGCAGGATCGGGGAGAGAACCATAGGAAATTATAATCTCAAAAGCAACATTGAGAAAAACCTGGAATGGAATTATCGTCTCCGCAGCATTGGGGAGAGAACCATAGGAAATTATAATCTCAAAAGCAAACATTGAGAAAAACCTGGAATGGAATTATCGTCTCCGCAACATTGGGGAGAGAACCATAGGAAATTATAATCTCAAAAGCAAACATTGAGAAAAACCTGGGATGGAATTATCATCTCTGCAGCATTGGGGAGAGAACCATAGGAAATTATAATCTCAAAAGCAAACATTGAGAAAAACCTGGAATGGAATTATCGTCTCCGCAGCATTGGGGAGAGAACCATAGGAAATTATAATCTCAAAAGCATTCATTGAGAAAAACCTGGAATGGAATTATCGTCTCCGCAGGAATCGGGGAGAGAACCATAGGCAATTATAATCTCAAAAGCAATCATTGAGAAAAACCTGGGATGGAATTATCGTCTCCGCAGGATCGGGGAGAGAACCATAGGAAATTATAATCTCAAAAGCAATCATTGAGAAAAACCTGGGATGGAATTATCGTCTCCGCAGGATCGGGGAGAGAACCATAGGCGATTACAATCTCAATAACATTCATTGAGAAAAACCTGGAATGGAATTATCGTCTCCGCAGGAATCGGGGAGAGAACCATAGGCGATTACAATCTCAATAACATTCATTGAGAAAAACCTGGAATGGAATTATCGTCTCCGCAGGAATCGGGGAGAGAACCATAGGCAATTATAATCTCAAAAGCAATCATTGAGAAAAACCTGGGATGGAATTATCGTCTCCGCAGGATCGGGGAGAGAACCATAGGAAATTATAATCTCAAAAGCAATCATTGAGAAAAACCTGGGATGGAATTATCGTCTCCGCAGGATTGGGGAGAGAACCATAGGAAATTATAATCTCAATAACATTCATTGAGAAAAACCTGGAATGGAACTATCGTCTCCGCAGGATCGGGGAGAGAACCAATAGGCAATTATAATCTCAAAAGCAAACATTGAGAGAAACCTGGAATGGAATTATCGTCTCCGCAGGATCGGGGAGAGAACCTTGGATGACCTTAACCTCAACAGCAATTGTTGAGAAAATCTTGGATAACTTCACTTCAACAGCAATCATTGAGCGAAAACTTGGAATGGAATTATCATCTCCGCAGGATCGGGGAGAGAACCATAGGCAATTACAGTCTCAATAGCAATCATTGAGACAAACCTGGAATGGAATTATCATCTCCGCAGGATCGGGGAGAGAACCATAGGAAATTATAATCTCAAAAGCAACATTGAGAAAAACCTGGAATGGAATTATCGTCTCCGCAGCATTGGGGAGAGAACCATAGGAAATTATAATCTCAAAAGCAAACATTGAGAAAAACCTGGAATGGAATTATCGTCTCCGCAGCATTGGGGAGAGAACCATAGGAAATTATAATCTCAAAAGCATTCATTGAGAAAAACCTGGAATGGAATTATCGTCTCCGCAGGATCGGGGAGAGAACCAATAGGCAATTATAATCTCAAAAGCAAACATTGAGAAAAACCTGGAATGGAATTATCATCTCCGCAGGATCGGGGAGAGAACCATAGGAAATTATAATCTCAAAAGCAAACATTGAGAAAAACCTGGAATGGAATTATCGTCTCCGCAGGATCGGGGAGAGAACCATAGGAAATTATAATCTCAAAAGCAAACATTGAGAAAAACCTGGAATGGAATTATCGTCTCCGCAGCATTGGGGAGAGAACCATAGGAAATTATAATCTCAAAAGCAAACATTGAGAAAAACCTGTGATAACTTCTACTGAGTCTTCATCAGAAAAATCTGTTTGGGGTTGATTTAGCTGGACTAGAGAAGGCCTTGGACTGGATAAGAAATCTTTGGAGTCGATTTAACTGAACCAGATAAGGTCTTAGAGTTTTGAAATATGATTGAGAATTTAGCTGAATCTTTCCTGAAAGGTAAAGGTCAGTCATATGCAATGCATGATATGGACCAAGCAATGATGTTCTCAACATAAATGAGATTTGTAAGATATGATGCGTCTATGCATGCTAAAATGATGTATGGAAGTGCGATGTTTATGAATGTATTTTTTTCGTCTAGGAAAGTAAATCCTTGACGGGTGCCGGGAAGTCACTCCTGGGCTGACGTTGAAGAATATATTTTGCTTCCGCTGGGGATGATAATTGCAAGAATACCGGTAGGAGAAGATGACTCCGTTGAGGAATAAACTTGGCGAATGGAAGATTCTGCGAGGGAGAAAAATACTCTAGCGACCTTGCTGGGGAGCAATACTCTGTGGGGAGAGAGATACTTTGCTGAGTTGTTGATAATAACTTGCTGGGGATACCCTTGTTGTAGTGGAAGTGTTAATAGACTTCGCTGGGGATAAGAAGACTGCGTTGACGGCGATCTTTCCGTGGCTTTTGGCTGAGGATAACCCAGTTATATCCTGGTAAGGAAATAACTCTTTGAATAAAGCCGGGAGACGCGTTCGTGCTCTGCGAGGAATAAGCTTCCAGAATCTACTGGGGATAAGCTTACTACTTGGGGAGATGGATTCCAACTTTCCTGGGGAAACTGGGCTGGACTCTCCTGGGGAAGTTTTGAACTGTGTCGGGAAGATGACTCCACTAAATGCTGGTATACCGCCGGGGAACAAATCTTTAGACCAAGACCGTCGGGGATGCTTGTTAAGAATATATATATGCTGCTGGGGGAATGTTGAGATCTGCGGGAGGATACCCAACTTCCTTAAGGTTTGATAATATAGCTTGGCGAGAGTGTATTGACTGCTTACTCTCTGGGGAATTGAGATATGCCGGTTATGTTCTTTAGTTGAACCTACCTTGGTACCTTGGAGGACAGAACAATTAGATTGCTTAGACAACTCTTTATTGCCCTTGTTTCTAATGTTACCTGTAATTAATCCTTTGTTTCGTATGCAAATACTCATGAGTTAGCAAATTATTGTCAATGCATATATCACAAATCGAACCTTGGACGTTCTTTGCAAAACAAAACAGAAAAAGGAAAAACAATTGGCAATTTTAACTGAAAAATATATTTGTATTGATTTTTTGAATGGCCCAGAAATAGGCGTTTTGTGTACAAGAGGCTGACGTCCTAGTAAGAGAACGCCGTCGAACAAAGGGTTTATACAAATTTTGTACAAAAGAAAATAAAACAGCTGTGTGAAATATGAATGATCCACTGGGTTTCAACTCTTCTATTGCCTTTATAACTCCGAGCGTCTCATCACTTGATGACCTAAACGAAGGTGAAGCTGACTGATCGATGCCGTCTGAACTTGATGTAGATACCGGATTCTGGATGCAAAGTGATCAATGAGACATAGTATTACGCTTTTATCCCTAACTTTTTCCTGGACCGCCCTTTCGGGTTTCAGTCCACCGGGATACCCATTTTTGCCCAAGCCGCCTTTTCAGGTTTTCGACTTGCCGGGTGTACAGATTTTTTCATTTCATCCCTTCATTTTGCCCGAACCCTTTTGGTTCGCCGGGAAGCCCTAATTTTTGCCTAGGCATGTCAGCCTAGCGGGTCCTTTTTTCATGCGTAGTATCTTTTTACTATGTCTGCATTAGCGGGGTGAGGAAGGTCGTCACCATCCATGTTGGTTAGAATCATGGCTCCTCCTGAGAACACATGTTTAACCACAAATGGTCCTTCATACGTAGGGGTCCATTTGCCCCTTGGATCACTCTGAGGAAGGATGATTCGCTTGATTACCAGATCCCCAACTTGATATTCATGTGGTCTGACCTTTTTGTTAAATGCCCTGATCATTCGTTTTTGATACGTCTGACCATGACAGATAGCAGCAAGCCTCTTTTCATCAATAAGGTTGAGCTGATCAAGTCGTGTCTGGATCCAATCATCCTCGTTCAGATTTGCATCCTTCATTATCCGGAGAGAGGGTATTTGCACTTCGATCGGTAAGACTGCCTCCATACCATAAACCAAAGAGAAAGGAGTTGCCCCGGTTGACGTCCTGGCTGAGGTACGGTACCCATGTAGAGCGAACGGTAACATCTCGTGCCAATCTTTATAAGTCACTGTCATCTTCTGCACGATTTTCTTGATGTTCTTAGTTGCTGCTTCTACAGCCCCATTCATCTTCGGTCTGTAAGGAGAAGAATTGTGGTGCTGTATCTTGAACTGCTCGCAGAGCTCAGTGATCATCTTGTTATTCAGATTGGTACCGTTGTCTGTAATGATCCTCTCAGGGATGCCGTGCCGACAGATCAGGTTATGCCGAATGAACCGTGCCACAACAGTCTTGGTTACCGTAGCATAGGAAGCTGCTTCAACCCACTTTGTGAAATAATCAATCGCCACTAGGATGAAGCGATGCCCATTAGATGCCGTAGGTTTAATCTCGCCGATCATGTCTATACCCCACATTGCAAACGGCCAAGGCGCAGTCAGAACATTCAGGGGAACTGGAGGAACATGCACCTTGTCTGCATAAATCTGGCACTTATGGCATGTCCTAGAATGTTGGTAACAGTCAGCTTCCATTGTGGACCAGTAGTACCCTGCCCGAAGGATCTTTTTAGCCATAGTATGTCCACTGGAATGTGTACCAAAGGTCCCTTCATGTAGCTCTTCCATGATCCTTTCTGCTTCAGTCTTATCCACACAACGCAGCAGAGTTGAATCATGGTTTCGCTTGTACAAGATGTCGTTGCTAAGGAAGAACTTTGCTGCGAACCTTCTCAAAAACTTCTTATCATTGACAGAGGCACCTTCAGGGTATTCCTGAGCTTCCAGATATCTCTTCACTTCATGGTACCAAGGTTTCTCAGTCACCAATTCGGTCTCGAGATCACAACAGTATGTCGGTTCGTCCAGTTTCCAGATGATGATCCGGGGAGCCTCATTATCCCATTTGACCTTGAACATAGAAGACATTGTAGCTAACGCGTCCGCCAGCTGATTCTCTTCTCTCGGGAAATGTTCAAAGGTTATCTTCGTGAAGTGGGGGATCAAGGTCAACACACATTCTCTGTAAGGAATAAGATTCGGATGTTTCGTATCCCACTCTCCTTTGATCTGATTGATCACAAGAGCGGAATCTCCGAAGACACTCAGAAACTTGATCCTTAGGTCGATCGCAGCTTGAAGACCCATGATGCACGCCTCATACTCCGCCATGTTGTTGGTACAGTTGAAACATAGTCGGGCAGTGAGTGGAGTATGAGTACCTTGAGGTGATATGGTTATGGCGCCGATACCGTTTCCTAAAGCGTTGGAGGCTCCATCAAAGTGCATAGACCATCGGGATCCTTCCTCAGGTCCTTCATCCGGTCCAGGTACTTCACAATCTGTTACTATCATGATGCTTTCATCCGGAAACTCGAAGTTCATTGACTGATAGTCATCTACGGCCTGATGTGCTAAGTGGTCTGCCAATACACTTCCCTTGTTGGCTTTCTGGGTCGTGTACTGAATGTCGTATTCCGTCAAGATCATTTGCCATCTTGCAATTCTCCCAGACAGAGCAGGCTTTTCAAATATGTACTTTATAGGATCCATCTTTGAGATCAACAAGGTAGTGTGAGTCAGCATATACTGTCTCAGCCGGCGAGCAGCCCATACCAAAGCGCAGCAAGTTTTCTCAAGCAGTGAGTATCGGGTCTCACAGTCGGTAAACTTTTTGCTAAGATAATAAATGGCATGCTCTTTTCGGCCAGACTCGTCATGCTGCCCCAGCACACACCCCATTGAGTTGTCCAGCACTGTCAGGTATAATATCAGAGGTCTCCCTTCAACTGGTGGCATAAGGATAGGTGGTTCTTGGAGATACTCTTTGATTCTGTCGAAAGCAGCCTGACATTCATCGTTCCAACGTACTACCTGATCTTTCTTCAGCAGCTTGAAGATTGGCTCACAGGTAGCAGTTAGGTGTGAGATGAAGCGAGCAATGTAATTTAGGCGTCCTAAAAAACCTCTGACCTCTTTGTAAGTGCCCTAGCTGGAGAGTTGACTTCATTTGTAAAACAAATAAGAAAGCAAGTTTACCCATATTCCCTCTGTTGTTTTAATATGTGGGGTTGAAGAAGTTCAACATCTGGACCAACATGTTATGTAAGATGTCACAACATCAGCATATGACATCGCGCCTGAAATTAAGTACTGATTAAGTAACTATGTGATATGTTGAATGTTTGTAACAACTGTGACTTGTAACCTAACTATTCTAAGTGATCTAAATTATGAAAGAGGTTATTTGTTGAGTTGAAGAAGTTCAACATCTAGGAAAACATGTTAGATGTAATGTCATGACATCTGACTTGACATCACGTCAACAGAATTGATAATTCAGTTACAGTTCTGGTACTTAAATACTCTGAGAATATATGTGCCGTTTCTTATGGAGAATCTGAAGATCAATCAAGAATCAATCAGAATATTTGAAGAAAATACTGTTTCTAAATATGGAGATGTTTTAGGAACTAGAAGATTGAAGACCTTGATTATAGGAGAAGTTTGCTGCTGAGTTGTAATAGCAAGGAGAAAAGCTTGCTGAGATTTTTGAAGGCCCAAATCCAGTTGGGTAATAGGTTATAAATAGCAGATTGTAACCTAGGGTTTAAGGAGCTCTCATAATGTAACATTGGGGGTGTTTTGTTAGGTAAACCTGTCGGTCTGTGGCAAGGTTACCATGTATGTAACTCGAAACCTGTAGGTAAGAGTTTGAGTGTTCTTGGATGTAGCTGTGAAGCAAGTCTAAGTATTTTTGCATTACTTCATATTCATTATAATGTAGGAAACCAAGTGGGAGGGCACTGCTTCTTGAGTAGGAGTAAGACTTCTGTTGTTGCGACAATAGGAATGGAAACTGGTAGGTTTCTATCTAGGAGTTCCTAGGTATAGGTTGCACTGGGTAGATGATTAAGTGAAGGATGGGAACTTGTGAAGTTTAGTCCTGAATTAATATTGCTGATAGTGGATCTTCTTCCTGGCTTGGTATGCCCCCAGAGTAGGTGTTGTTGCACACTGAACTGGGTAAACAATTGACTGTGTTCTTTATTGCTTTTGTATTTACTGTCATATAGTAAGTCAGATACGGTGTCATAACATTGAACGTGACATTGAGTATCTGTAGCCAGACAACTGATTTGTGTTTTTACCTTCAACACTTTATAATTATGTCTGTTATATATCAAGGTAAAACTGTAATGTTGTAACAGATGATGTCTCAGAACATGTTAAGACATCATGTTGATATCTGTGCAGAAGAAACAGAACTGCAAAGGTTGTTTGCTCTCTGCTGATCATGTGCAACAGATGAACAGAACTAGGCACATCGGTGTTCTATCCTCTGCACCTTCAAAGTAGATCTGGCACAGCTTGGTTAAACTGTGCTTCTGTTACTCTTCAGTACTGAATCAAAAAAAAATTGGGTATCTACCTTGCAGTGTATTTATTATGTCATATCAGATGTTTAGACATTGAGTATAACATCTGAAGACTGGCATACACCAGAATTTCAATTGGTATCAGAGCAGGCATCCTGTTCTGTTTCTGGATGAGATCCATGGGTGATACTTTCTGGTATCTGCAAGGTCAATTTTAGTACTGAAGATTGTAACCTGGAATGGTTTGTTATTTCCCTGAATGGTCCCTTGAAGTGGGAGGATGGACTATTCTTGACAGGAACTGTGTGTACCTGTCTTTGGTGATTGGCATTTGGCCTGGTTGTGTGGTAGCTGCTCTAGGTTTGATTTATTTTCAAACCTAGGATGTGTGTACGCCTGAAGTTGTATGTAGTAGTCATGCTAGGTTTGAACCATAGTCAAACTTGGTCTATTTTTGAAGGCTAGTCTGGTGGAGTGTGTGTGCAAAGATTGGGTTGTATTATGTTCTTCCGCTGTGTAATACCTGGCAAAACTCAAGCTCTGATTGAAGACTACTGTATTCAAGAATTCAACATAAACTATTGAAGATGTCACAGATACTTGAGTCCTCTCAAGTCCACTCATGAAGACGTTCTTCGTTCAGGATGGTAAGAATCACATAATCACGGATTAGTGTTATACGAAGACCTTGAAGAATTTCAAGGAGGGCCTTGTTCCAAGGTGATGGAACTGATGTTCTATGTGATGGTGGAACAAGGATGCAGCTACTAGTTGAAGAGCATATGTTTTGGGTGTCAAACAAAGGGATACCTTTGTTTGGAACCTACTCCTGACCTGGAAGAGGAGACATCTGTGTGTGCAAAGTTGACAATGGTAAAGTCAACTATGTCTGTGTACTCCCGAAGGTTACTTTAGGAGTCAGAACTCTAGAAGTAAAGCTGGTTGAGATATGACATTGATCAGGGCTGAGCAATTGTTCCCTGGAGTACTATGGTGTGAAGAAAGACAAGCTCATTGGTTAATAAAAGCCAATGATGGTGCAGCACTATTGCTCCTTCATAGAAGTAGATTGGGATCATGAGTCTTGTCATTTAAACATCGTGATTAGAGGTGGAAGATCTTTCAAGAATATGAAGACTCAGAGTTTGGTTAAGGTATAGCTCTTGGAGTTACGTAAATCTGGTAGGGATGTCATATGTCATGTCGAGACATTTGTGCACAATGCATGGATATTTTGTGTGGAGCTTCCATGACTGATAGTTTGAGGGGGAGATTTGGTTAACCTCCTCACATTAGTTCAGCCTGGTGTTTAGCTGGCTGTTGACCTATGTCATATGGGTTCTGGTTGTTGTGTGACATATTTGCAAGGAAGGATTCATCTCTCTCATTCCTAAGGATGAATCTGATCTGGTAGGAGTCTCAAATCGGTTGAAGTAAGTAGAGTTTGTTCAGAGAAAATTCTATTTACTTGAGTCAAGGGTGGCAACCTAGATATCTCAACTTTTTAGTCTCTCAAAGAAAGAGCTTGCAAGAAGAAGATATTAACACACGAAGAGTATGTCAAAGTATTCAAATGGTGAAAGTATCTTACTGGATAATGGGAAGGATTTATGATCAATTGCTATTTGTGACAAGCACAAGTATTTAATTGATTATCCTTGGAGTTCAAGATAACTGATGTTCTTAAAGATGTGGGAACATTCCTTCTTCTAGACCCTGTGAAGAATCACAGGAAGAGTGATACCTTAGAGCTATCTCCTTGGTGACAGCAAAATCATTTGATCCTTGAAAAGGTTTCCTGGAAACATGTTCAGACTTAAAGCCACAAGAAGAAGAAGACATCATAATCTTGATGATGGTCACTTGGATCAGTCTGGAGCTGAATTCAACAACTAGATGTTATAACATAATGCTGTGACATTTGGTTCAACATCAGATTCTTGCTTGGTGAAGTGGCTCATCAACTTAAGATAGGATGATCTACGAAGTTGAAGATTAGATCCTCCAAAAAGATCGTCTCTTTGCAACTCTTTGGAGTTGTTACATGTTCCTGTCTCAGTGTATCTAAGCCTTTTGTGATAACTTGTAGCTTGAAGTTCAAATTTCAATTGGAAGATCAGAATATCTTTGGGAGAAGTCTGATAAACATGGAGAAGTCAAAAGGTGGCATTTGATTCATGAAGGAGATAATCAAACAGTGGCATTTGGTCTATCTCAGCAGTGGATTCTGAGAATCAAGATAATCAACATATGACAGCTGATTATTATCGAGAAAGTTTGATTCACAGTATGAATGTGTTCAATCAATATTGTTGAACATAGGGTGCGCTCTTGAAGACATGAAGATGCGTCTTATGTTTTCCATTCATCAAGGGGTCTTATTTACTTTGAATCAGAAGCTGCCTTGAAGGTCCAACTGAGTATTGAATGTGTCCTACTTGTTTCCATGAGGAGAAGTGATTGTCCCTAACAGGGGGAGTATTGGTTTGTACAAAAGGTCTTCATCAAACTCGTAGGATATAAAGTGTGGCACCTTATTAACTATTGGAATGATGTGTTCAAAACTGAAGAAGACTATGTCTGACCGAATGTCATCACATTGGTAATGACATTGTTCCTAATTTCCTCTAAAACTACAGACAGGAAGAAAATTGGATGAAGTGTGGATTATTATTAATAAATCCATGTGTGTACAGCTGTATGACTCAGAGGGAGTAACCATCCTCTTTGTGAAAATGGAATGGTTTCAAATTAGCTGAATGTATGACGACATAGTATTTGAGCGTGCCTTCATCTGCTAAGAAAATAGGGCGGTTGTGTCTCATTATGGAGCTGTTTAGTGAGCTGGAATGTTTAGATGATAACTTGTCATCTAATAAAGGTATTACATGAAGCAACGGTGTTTCTTGGATAGGGGATCCTAAGACAAGTACTTAAAAGGAGTAGTCGGTTCTAAAAAGACAAATGTCTGTTTTAAAAAGGGCAAGACATACTTCATCCTGACAATGGTCAAAGGGTCAAACCCAAGGGTAGGTACCTGCATTAAACCCAGTCCTAGGGAACTGAAACTGTCAGAGTAAAGTACCAAGATCGTTACTATCTATGCCAAAATTGCATTATTTATGAAGACTCTCTCTATTCTTTCTCTTCATCAGAGGGTTTCAGCAATATGAAGTTTGTGAGCATCTGGGAAAATTGTGTATGGGTATGGATCTGTATGGGCAGTCTTTGTCAAATTCTGGCCAAAAAGGGGGAGAAAGATAGGGACCCAGTCTCAGGCAAGACTCAGGTGAAAGCAACAGACGGCAATGTCCAGCGAGACTCAGGTGAAAGCAACATGATCCCTAAGTAAGTGACTTTGTTTGTGTCTTGTGTTCTGAGTTAAGAGGATAGTTGTGACTTGTGATCTGAGTTACATGATCACAAGTAATAAGTATCAAGATTATCAACAATAATCTTGAGAAAAGAAATCCTCTTGGGGCATCGATGGTTTGGAGTTGCTCACAGTTGAAGGATAGAGGTTTGTTGTTTGCTCAAAGGACATCAGCCTCTACAAAAGAAGATGTTGGACAAGATGTTGTAACATCTCAACTGTGTTGTGGCCTGATCCCAAAATACAACTTGCACTTATTTGTTTTAGCCAAAATTTGCCAAAGGGGGAGATTGTAAGTGCCCTGGCTGGAGAGTTGGCTTCATTTGTAAAACAAATAAGAAAGCAAGTTTACCCATATTCCCTCTGTTGTTTTAATATGTGAGGTTGAAGAAGTTCAACATCTGGACCAACATGTTATGTAAGATGTCACAACATCAGCATATGACATCGCGCCTGAAATTAAGTACTGATTAAGTAACTATGTGATATGTTGAATGTTTGTAACAACTGTGACTTGTAACCTAACTATTCTAAGTGATCTAAATTATGAAAGAGGTTATTTGTTGAGTTGAAGAAGTTCAACATCTAGGAAAACATGTTAGATGTAATGTCATGACATCTGACTTGACATCACGTCAACAGAATTGATAATTCAGTTACAGTTCTGGTACTTAAATACTCTGAGAATATATGTGGCGTTTCTTATGGAGAATCTGAAGATCAATCAAGAATCAATCAGAATATTTGAAGAAAATACTGTTTCTAAATATGGAGATATTTTAGGAACTAGAAGATTGAAGACCTTGATTATAGGAGAAGTTTGCTGCTGAGTTGTAACAGCAAGGAGAAAAGCTTGCTGAGATTTTTTAAGGCCCAAATCCAGTTGGGTAATAGGTTATAAATAGCAGATTGTAACCTAGGGTTTAAGGAGCTCTCATAATGTAACATTGGGGGTGTTTTGTTAGGTAAACCTGTCGGTCTGTGGCAAGGTTACCATGTATGTAACTCGAAACCTGTAGGTAAGAGTTTGAGTGTTCTTGGATGTAGCTGTGAAGCAAGTCTAAGTATTTTTGCATTACTTCATATTCATTGTAATGTAGGAAACCAAGTGGGAGGGCACTGCTTCTTGAGTAGGAGTAAGACTTCTGTTGTTGCGACAATAGGAATGGAAACTGGTAGGTTTCTATCTAGGAGTTCCTAGGTATAGGTTGCACTGGGTAGATGATTAAGTGAAGGATGGGAACTTGTGAAGTTTAGTCCTGAATTAATATTGCTGATAGTGGATCTTCTTCCTGGCTTGGTATGCCCCCAGAGTAGGTGTTGTTGCACACTGAACTGGGTAAATAATTGACTGTGTTCTTTATTGCTTTTGTATTTACTGTCATATAGTAAGTCAGATACGGTGTCATAACATTGAACGTGACATTGAGTATCTGTAGCCAGACAACTGATTTGTGTTTTTACCTTCAACACTTTATAATTCTGTCTGTTATATATCAAGGTAAAACTGTAATGTTGTAACAGATGATGTCTCAGAACATGTTAAGACATCATGCTGATATCTGTGCAGAAGAAACAGAACTGCAAAGGCTGTTTGCTCTCTGCTGATCATGTGCAACAGATGAACAGAACTAGGCACATCGGTGTTCTATCCTCTGCACCTTCAAAGTAGATCTGGCACAGCTTGGTTAAACTGTGCTTCTGTTACTCTTCAGTACTGAATCAAAAAAAAAATTGGGTATCTACCTTGCAGTGTATTTATTATGTCATATCAGATGTTTAGACATTGAGTATAACATCTGAAGACTGGCATACACCAGAATTTCACTCTTTCTCTGTCTTAGGAACTGGCATCCCTTGAATAGCTCTAACCTTGGCAGGGTCCACTTGAATGCCCTTGTCACTTACCACGAAGCCTAGCAACTTCCCCGATCTTACCCCGAAGGTACACTTGTTCGGGTTCAACCTCAGCTTGTATAGTTTCAACCGGTCAAACAACTTTTGCAGATGATCTAGGTGCTCTTCCTCAGTCTGGGACCTTGCGATCATGTCGGCAACATACACTTCTATCTCATGATGGATCATGTCATGAAACAAAGCAACCATGGCACATTGGTAGGTTGCCCCGGCGTTCTTTAGTCCAAAAGGCATGACCTTGTAGCAGAAGGTGCCCCACTGAGTAACAAATGTAGTCTTTTCCATGTCTTCAGGTGCCATCTTGATCTGATTGTAACCTGAAAAGCCATCCATGAAAGAGAACACCTTATGCTGAGCTGTATTATCAACAAGGACATCAATGTGAGGTAGAGGGAAGTCGTCTTTGGGGCTGGCCCTGTCCAGATCCCTGTAGTCGACACACATTCTGACCTTACCGTCTTTCTTTGGTACCGGCACCACATTAGCAACCCACTGAGGGTAAGAAGTCACTGCAAGGAACCCAGCATCAAACTGTTTCATAACCTCGGCTTTGATCTTCTCAGACATCTCTGGACGCATACGGCGGACCTTTTGCTTAACCGGAGGGCAGTTGTTGTACCCCAAAATTTGCCCTCCCATATTCTTCAAAGATTTGCCAAGTCAAGCTTCAAAATTCCCCAAGGGTTGCACAGTGTAAAGGCCTCCTAAGCAGTCAAGATTAGGGTTTGTGTTCTGATCAAGAAGTTGAAGTTTCCAAAGGTCCAATCAAGTCTCACATGCCTATAAATATGGTCAAGCATCCTCATATCAAGTTTCAAAACATTCAGCTCAAAATTGCACAGTCAAAACCCTAAATTGCACTACAGTCAACTGTAGGGGCAAAATGGTCATTTGGCAGTCAAAAGTTCAAATTTTTGGTCAACATATCATTTTGAAGCCACAAACATCATTTGATCAATGCTTGATCATGATTCTCAAAGCTTGGCTCAAAAATCATCAAGATGCAAAAGTTTCCTTATTTGGACAGCTGAAAAAGTCAACTGTAAATTGACCAGGGCATAACTTTCACATGGATTATCAGAAAAATTCCATCCAAAGCTCATTTTGAAGAGAAAGACATTTCCTACAATTCATCTTCATACTTCAAGTCCAAGAAATGCTCTCACAAAAAGTTATCAATTTCAACATTATAGGTCATTTTCAAAAGTCAACAAAAAGGGACTTTAGGTCAAAGGCCATAACTTGAGATTGGTAAATCAAAATGACATGGGACCAAAGGCATTGGTTAGAGGACTCAAAGACCTTTCCAAAATGTCAAGAACATGAGAAAATCTTAAAAATTGAGCAAGTTGTGCCTTGTAGAAGTTGGGAAATTTTTGGATATTTTGAAAAGTCAACATTGATTCAAATGACCTAAAATTGCTAATGGGCCCATTTTTCTTCCATAATTCATCATCCATGGCATGTGCACGACCACTTGGCCCAAAGGGAAGTTTTTATTCATTTTTTATTTATTTATTTGGATTTTTATTAATAATAATTCATTTAAATTAAAATAAATACATGAAAAATGATAACCTAAGTTTTTTCAATCTTTTTGTGCATGTTTTATCCTCAAGATTTCGTGTACAACTAAATAAGGAAAGATTTGGATTGATTGATCATGATTTGAACAAAAAGCACATGGAAAATATTTGGAAAATAATGATGGAAAATCAAATCTTCAAAACCATGATTGCAAGAGATTTTGATCAATTTTCTTGACCTAATTGGTTCTATACTTAAGCCTAAACACAACCCTAATCATCCAACACACGCAGCTGCTGAGAAAACTGGAAAAAAACTTGAAATTTTTTCTAAAAAACTCAGTTCTGAAAACCCTTTTGCAGGTTGATTCAAGGCACGATTTCCATTCCATTAGCTTCCTTGAAGATTACTGAACGTGTTCCAATCAAAAACATCCATCAAAACTCAAGGAATTGGTAACAAGAACTGCCCCTGTACAGAAAAAAATCCATGATCGTGTTTTAACATCTAGGCATTCTTATGGCATTTTAATTGTTGATTTACATTCCTTATGCCATTCTAATGCTAACCATATAATTTAATTGTGTTTTTAAGTTGTATACGCGATTATGCCATTATCGTTTTCTAGGGTTTACAGGACCTTAGATTGGGGCTTTTCACCCAAGGAAAAATTGAGACTTATGACCACCATCATTCAAATCAGCGCGTCTGGACGAAGAAGAAGCCATGCTCGCGCTCAATTTATGAGTGTTCCTGGGCTAATCGCTATTTTCCCATAGCTGGCCTAAGAAAACGCGTAGAAAACCGTTGCTTATGTTTTTGTATTTCAGGGATGAAGAAGAAGACGATATCGTGGCAAGATCTGGTTGGTCTGTTTGAAAATTCGCGCGCAGACCCACTAACACATTGTTTTCTTATTATAATATTTGTTGGTTGTTTAATGTTAACGTGCGTGAGTTGGTTCAGCTGGCAAGGCATAGTGATTGCAACATTCCTGACCTGGGTTCGAGTCCCAGGTCTTCTTTGTCTCAATATTATTTTTCAATATATATTCCCATGCAGACTCAACATCAAGGCGCACCATGCACCCTCCAGATCAAACCATCCACGTGCATATTGGAATCAAATCAAAGGTTCAGAATTGATGAACACCATAAACATGGTCAATGCTGCAACACGCTATCTGGAAAAGGTCAAACGAACCAAGGTTATTGGGCCAGAATTTCATGATTTCACCTCCACATTGGGGACTGACACCCCCCTAGGTTTGCCAATTTATTTTCTTTCTTTAATTTTTTTTTTATTATTTATATTTTCTTTTAATTATTGCTTTATTAATTAATGTAATACTTTCATAAATATAAAAAAAAAATACACATAAAAATCAGAAAAGAATTAAAACAATAAATAATTTTTATTTTAGTATTTTCTTAAATAAATTTGCATGTAATTGAATTTAGTTTTAAATTAGGTTTGCAATTTTAATTCTTTTAATAAAAAATCTAAAAAATGTAGAAATAGGTTTAATTAATAATTTTTCATCCTTTTTATTTTTTCTTTCCTAAATATATCAAATAATTAAATATTTTATTTTCATAATTAAAATTGTAAATTAATTAGGGTTTAATTTAGGTTAAAAACTTCAATATTTTTCTTAATAAATTAAAAGCCATTAGAATTAGGGTTAGTATTAATTTTAATTAATTCTTTTTTATATTAAATCCTAAAATACTAAAAAATACCAAAAATAAGTCCTTTCTTTTTTTTTATTAATTAACTTCATCATTAATTTGATTTTTGCAAAAGGGTCCAACGCCCTCGTTTCGTTCTTAATTTCCTATTAATTTGCATTTTTATTTTATTTCGTTTAAATATTAATGTAATTCTCCCGAAGCCATGTAAATTACTTCTCGCACTTTTAATTTCTTTATTTATTTTCTGTCAAATCGGGTCCTGGTTTAATTTTGGCGATGTGGACCCGCGCCTTTTGTAATAGCTTTAGACTTTTACTTTTCCCGCAATATTTTAACTGTTAAACAAAGCATGAAAGAATGTATGGACAAAATAAAATCAAGCGTAGAACACCAATAACATGACAAGATAAATGCAAATGAAAACGACACACAAATCGCACACACCACCCCTAGGGTACGCCTCACTGTTGCCTTGCCTCGAAAGGTGATCGTCGAGTAGAGGATGTCTTAGTAAGTCCTCATGATCCGGGAACCTGGCATGAGGGTAGCTTCTAAGGTGTCTTCCTATTGCTCCGGTGATCACCATGTCCCAAACCTCGAATTGACCTGAACACCTCCAACAGTGGTGCTACCTACCTCTCAATGGTGGGATGGCACTACTTTAAAGGATATTTACACAGACGAATTCCTTAGGGTAGGTAGACGACTCTAGATACTTGCTCTAATTTCAAAACCAATTCAAAAAATACTTTTCACACCGACACCTTTTCAAAAAGCTTTCGAAAGCAATTTTTCAAACACTCTTGAGGACCGATACAAGAGTCGAACTGGAATTTTCAAAGAAACTTTTTTAAAACCCACATTGAAAAGCAAGCAAACCATTTTAAAAACACAAGTGAGCAAGTATCTAAGAGCCCATGGATAACCATGGATAGAAAGGGTGCTAACACCTTCCCTTTCTATAACCTACCTCCCGAACCGAGAGCAATCTCTTTAAAGGAATTTTTCTGTGCTTTTGTCCTTTCCATTTGGAGAAAATAAAAGACGGTGGCGACTCTTGCTTCCGCGACATTTCGCGAACCAGCGTTAAACAGTCAGTTCCAGATCCACCGATAACAGAACTGGCGACTCTGCTGGGGATAATCTTAAAGTGAGGTGTACCTTAGGGCTAGTTCATAACTGTGTTTTCAATTGTTTTCCTTGTGTGCTTTAAATTGTGGGTTGCTTGGGAGTTCTATAGATCCTAACCCGGATCTGGGGAATACCTTCTTAGAAAGTAGCAACAAGGCTGTGAGGGAACTGTGCGGGGTATACCGACATGGTTGAAACAGTCTGCTACGTTGATGTGGCACTTTGGTGTGTACCGGTAACCCTTGAGTTCAGTCAAGGAGAGTACGGGGCCTCCGCGTGGTGTCGTGAAGCATCAACAGACCTTAGGAACCTTAATTGAACTATCTTGGCCTCTTTAGGGTAGTGAGATAACTGACTTTGGTGCAGTCCGAGGTTGGTTGATACTCGATACTACACTCAATTGAGGGTTGCTTTCCTGGAATATTTCGGTCGCCAGTTCAGTGGCTAAATCGAAACGATGAACAATGAAAGCAATCCCATGATATTGGGACCCTTAGAACCCGGTTACTTTGATTAGGACAGGTTGAGCCCACCAACTTCAAGAGGGTACTACCCAAACCCCATGCTGGCCTTAAACCCTAAGGGCTTGTCTTGTGTGCCTTGTGTGCCTTACATGTTTGTCTTTGTAAATATCTGTGGTGTGTTTAATAATAGCATCATGACATCATCCAGCATCATATGCATTGACTAACCATTTCAGGGGTTCGAATTTTCATCTTTGTTCTTGTTTTGTAGGACATGGAAACTGTTCGTAGAAAGACAATTCAAATCAGTCTTGTAAGGATCCCTCCTCAGCTTAAGGAGCTTATATCCAGGATTCCCGAGAACTCTTCGTTCAGTGAAAGACATGGAAGTCTCATCAGCTTGGTCAACACCAATATTGAGGAAGATATGATAAAGGTCCTGTTCCAGTTCTTTGACCCTCTGCATCACTGTTTCACCTTCTTGGACTATCAGTTGGTACCTACAATGGAGGAGTTCTCCCGGCTCCTGAAGATCCCTATCCTTGATCATCTACCCTTCAACGGTACAGAAAAGGAACCTAAGCTTGAAGAGATTGCTAAAGCCTTGCACCTACAGTCATCTGACCTTAAGGGACATTGGGAAGTTAGAAGTGGTATCAAAGGGTTCTTAGCCAGGTTTCTGTTTGAAAAGGCCTTCGAATGTTGGAACTCCCTTGACTTGCAAGCTTTTGAAGAGGTTGTGGCCCTCCTTGTCTATGGTTTGGTGTTGTTCCCTAACCCAGATCAGCTTATTGATATCAGTGCTGTTCAGATCTTTATGTCCAGGAATCCTGTACCTACGTTGCTGGGGGACATCCTTCACTCATGTTACACTCGAACCATGAGAAAGAGAGGTGTCCTTATGTGTTGCACTCCCCTCCTGGGAAGGTGGTTTATTTCGCACCTTCCACAATCAGTTTTGAAGAATGAGCGGGGTTTGAGATGGTCACAACGGTTGATGAATCTTACACATGCAGATATACATTGGTACCCTAGGTCCAGAGAAGATGTCACTATCATTGATCGTTGCGGGGAGTACCCTAATGTTCCTTTACTTGGAATCAGAGGAGGTATTACTTACAGCCCATGTCTGGCTTAGAGACAGTTTGGTTATGCTCGGAGGGATGGTCCCCATGACATGTTAATTCCTGACATAGTTTTTGACTTCGACAATGATACCCAAGGACTTCGCCAGAGATTTATCAAAGCTTGGAGGATGCCCAGTAGGATAGACAGCAAGACAGTGGGGCACAGGAACTCCATCCCATTGGAACCTTATCTCAAGTGGGTACGAGCCCGCTCCCAGAAGTTAGTGATGCCTTATCCTCATATGCTCCCAGTGATCAAAGAACCAGTCTTGGAAGGAGAAGTGTCCTATACTGTTCAGCATCCTGATATGCCCACATCCTGGGAAGAGATGCAGAAGAGCTGGATCCAGCTTAAGGAAGAACGGAATTCTCTTGAGACTAGTCTACATGCCAGTGAAAAGAAGGTCTTGGAGCTCACCCGCCTGCTGCATGAGGAGAGGAATCTCAACACTTACATAGCTCCAAAGAGGATGCGCAGCATATTTTGGGATTGATTTGTTTTTTGTATTATTTTGCCCATGAGGCTTTGATGTATTAAACAATGATTTCCTTAATGATAACGTGTGTTCCTTTTTTGTCTACAACAAATTTGAACTTTCGAACCCTTGAATGCATTGCATAAACACATCTCATTCATCATGTGCATAGCAGGTTTTTCCTCTTTTCAGGTTGCTTATAGTTCTCCACTGTTTATTTCAGCATCATGAATCCTGACTCGTCATCAACTGAGACCTCCATCAAGGCTCTTCAGGCGCAGAATGCGCAGTTTCAGGAATTAATCAAGGGTTTGGCTCAAGGCCAAGAAGAATTGAAGGCTATGCTCCTGAAGAAGGAGAAGAAGAAGAAGAGAAGAACTGTTATGTTCAACTCGGGCCGAAGGTTTGGCAACACTCTGCAGCAGGAAGAGGCTGGTTCTTCTGTTGGCAAGAGTAGTCCTCAGGCAGAAGCAAGGGTTCCTAGTCCGGTAGTCTCTGACAACGAGACTGATTTTGATGAGGAGCAGTACCCTCCTGCGGAAGACAGATACAAGCAATTGGAGGACAGGTTGAAAGCTATGGAGATACAACAGGTACCTGGGCTGGATTTCGGAGATTTGGGTTTGTCTACTGGTGTGATTATCCCTCACAAGTTCAAAGCACCATCCTTCTCTAAGTATGACGGGGCGTCTTGTCCCAAGCTACATCTCAGGTCCTATGTTCGGAAAATTCAACCGTACTCTGCGGACAAGAATTTATGGATCCACTTCTTCCAGGAGAGTCTTTCAGGGACTCATCTCGAATGGTTCTATCAGCTGGATGGGACCAAGGTTCGTAACTGGGAGGAGTTGGCTACTGCTTTCTACAAGCAGTATCAATATAATGCCGACCTTGCCCTTACGCGTACCCAACTCCAGGGTATGTCGTTAGGTTCAAGTGAAGGTTTTAAGGAGTACGCCCAGAAGTGGAGAGACCTGGCTGGCAGGGTGCAGCCTCCGTTGACTGATAGAGAGTTGGTAGACATGTTCTTGGGGACCCTATCTGGGCCATTTTTCAACCATCTCATTGGGAATTCGTCTGCAGGGTTCACTGATTTGATTCTGACTGGAGAGAGAATTGAAGCTGGGTTAAAGTCTGGAAAAATTCCGAAGGGTGCGTCGTCCAGTTCCGAGAAGAAACCCTTCAAGAAGGAGGCTAGTGCCGTGTATGGTTCCAAGAGATCAGAGAGGCCTGAGCGCCGCCAATCTGTCAGTGCGGTAATGATTGCTAAGCCAGCTGCCGCCCCCCGGCCAAACAATCCTCAAAGGGTTGAAAGACCCCGGAGAGAGTTCACCCGGTTGAGTATGACCTTGTCGCAGATCTTACCACAGTTACTCTCAACCAACTTAGTAACTGTCAGAGAAGCGCCAAAGTTCCCAAATACTGCATATCCCAAGTACAACCCGAATGCTCGTTGTGCTTACCATTCAGATAGCCCGGGGCACTCTACTGACGACTGTTGGGCCCTAAGGAGCAAGCTGCAAGATCTTATTGACGCCAAGGAGGTACAGTTTGAGGCATCTGAGAAGCCTAATGTAGTGACAGCTCCCCTGCCTGCTCATGGAGTGAATGCTATTGGGGAAGAAGAGGAAGTGGATGAAGCTGAGTTTGATAGCTGGATTTACCCTGCAACCGACAGTGGACTTAATAATTGGAGTGCAAAGGACAACCTGTCTGTTTCTCTTGTTACTAAGTAATGAATTCTTATGTTTTTGGTATTTGTAATAAACAATAAATAAACTCTACGGCCCGGTGTCTTACCCGAGGCACCGTGGTTTCATTTGTGAGGGCATATAAATTGTTGTGATCGGTGGATCTGGAACTGACTGTTTAACGCTGGTTCGCGAAATGTCGCGGAAGCAAGAGTCGCCACCGTCTTTTATTTTCTCCAAATGGAAAGGACAAAAGCACAGAAAAATTCCTTAAAGAGATTGCTCTCGGTTCGGGAGGTAGATTATAGAAAGGGAAGGTGTTAGCACCCTTTCTATCCATGGTTATCCATGGGCTCTTAGATACTTGCTCAATGTGTTTTCAAAATTGTTTGTTTGCTTTTCAATGTGGGTTTTAAAAAGTTTCTTTGAAAAATTTCAGTTCGACTCATACGTCGGAGTGTTTGAAAGATTTGCTTTGAAAGCTTTTGAAAAGTGTTGGTGTGAAAAGAATTTTTGTTTGAAATTAGAGCAAGTATCCTTGAGAACCTACCTACCCTAAGGAATTCGTCTGTGTAAATGTCCTTTAAAGTAGCGCCATCCCACCATTGAGAGGTAGGTAGCACCACCGTTGGAGGTGTTCGGGTCAATTCGAGTTTAGGGACATGGTGATCACCGGAGCAATGGGAAGACACCTTAGAAGCTACCCTCATGCCAGGTTCCCGGATCATGAGGACTTACTAAGACGTCCTCTACTCGACGACCACCTTTCGAAAGGCAACAGTGAGGCGTACCCTAGGGGTGGTGTGTGCGAATTGTGTGTTATTTTCATTGATATTTGTCTTGTCATGTCTATTTGTGTTCTACGCTTGATTTTAATTAGAGCCATTCATTCTTTCATGCTTATTTAACAGTTTAATATTTGCGGGAAAATAAATTCTAAGACTATTACAAATGGCGCGGGTCCACATCGCCAAAATTAAACCGGACCCGATTTGACGGAAAAGTAAATAAAGCGATAAAATAAAAGTGCGAGAAATAAAATCGTTACAACGCTTTGGGAGAATTACATAATTATAATAAACGACATAAAATAAATGCGTGAAATTAAATAAATTACGAATGAGGGCGTTGGACCCTTTTGCAAAATTAAAGTTAATAATGGAATTAAAATTAAAATTAAATGTTTTTGGTATTTTATGTTTTTTAAGATTTAGAAGGAGAAATTAATTAAAATTAAAAATGAAGCGTCAAACCCTAATTCTAATGTTTTTTAAGTTTATTGTGAAAATATTAAGTTTTAACCTAATTTGAATCTAAGTTAATTTACATGCCAAATTTAATTATAGAAAATAAATAAACTAAACATTATTATTGTAAAAAAAAAGGGAAAATTAACAAGGAATAAAAAGAATTCATTAAACCTAATTCTACATATTTTTGGATTTTTTTTATAAAAAAAGAATTAATGTTGTAACCTAATTAAACTAAATAATTACATGTTAAATTATTTACAAGAAAATATGAACATTAAATATTTTATTATGTTTTTACCTTTTTTCTGATTTTTTTGTGATGTTTTTATATTTTATAGCAATAATTAATTAAATTAAACAATCAAAAAAAAATAATAATAAATTAAATAAAACATAAAAAAAAGAATGGCAAACCAGGGGGGGTAGCCCCAATATGGAGGTTTTGATGGTAAAGCCTGGCCCATTAAGATTCAGATTCGTTGACTTTTCCAAGCATCATGTGGCATGTTGACTGGGGTGTAGGGTGCTCTTTGATTCTTGGCCATTGATCTGGATTGGATGGACGCGTGTATGCTTGATGGTGAGGGAATATGGTGTTTTTCACTGTGAGCGCTGCATGGAATGATGTATAGAAAAATAACATGAGAAATTGTACAGACCTGGGACTTGAACCCAGGTCATGAAGGTCACACGCACCTACACCTGCCAGCTGAGCCATTGAATTATTTTGTACATTTAATAAACCATGAACATAATAAAACAAACGAGAGTTAGTGCCTTAAAAAACGCGCGTAATTCAAAAGAACCACTGGCCGTTGGACACGAAGTCATCTTCTCCAATTTTCCTGAAAACACAAATATGAGGCAACGGTTTTTGCAGCGTTTCGTTAGGTGGGTTATAAGAAAATAGCGAATAGCTCAATTCTAAACATAAATTAGGCGCGATAGTTGGGATTTCTTCGTCTAAACGCGCCGAGTCCAATGGTCATAGTCTAAAGCTTTGATTTTTCCTCTTTGCAAAAGCCCTAAAATCACAACCTGAAAACCCTAAATTTCACTCATGGCATCATCGTGTATGGTCAATAAAAATACAATTAAATACAATGGTTAGCTTGGAAACTTCACACTGAACAAGAATTCATAAATAAAAATGCAAAAGGATGTATGAATTATGATATACGATTTCAAAAATTGCTTGATACAGTTTGAGTTCAAACTACCAATTCTTGGAGCTTTGGTTGCTGTTTGTGATTGGCACACGTTCAGAGAACCACAATGAAGCTATTGGAATGGAAATTAAGGCTTGAATCGTCCTGTAACCTTGAAATCAGATTTGAGTTTTGTGGACAGTTTTTCAAGTTTGTATGGTATTCTTGAGCGCAGCTTTTTTGTCTAATGCAATTAGGTTTGTGATCCTGCATATGTAGTGAGACAATTATGTTAAGAAAACTTGATCAAATCCAATGAATTAATGGTTTTTGAATATTTGATTTCAAGGATCTCTTTTGAATCTTTTTCATGTGCAATTTTGTTCAATCATGCCAAATCAAACCAAATCTTGCCTTATTAGCATGTGCACGAGATCTTGAGTATAGAATGTGTACAAAAAGATTTTTTAGGTCAAGCTTTATATTTTCCACATATTTATATAATTTAAATGAATTAATATTAATAGAAATTCAAATAAAGAAATAAAAAATGAGAAAATACTTCCCTTTGGGCCAAGTGGTCGTGCATAGGCTTGGAATGATGAATCATGGAAGAAAAATGGGCCCATTAGCAAATTTAGGTCATTTGAACCAATGTTGACTTTTAAATATTTCCAAAAATTTCCCAACTTCCACAAGGCATAACTTGCTCAATTTTTAAGCTTTTCACATGTTCTTGGACATTTTGGATAGGTCTTTGAGTCATCTAACCAATGCCTTTGGTCCCATGTCATTTTGATTTACCAATCTCAAGTTATGGCCTTTGACTTAAAGTCCCTTTTTGTTGACTTTTGAAAATGACCTATAATGTTGAAATTGATAACTTTTTGTGAGGGCATTTCTTGGACTTGAAATATGAAGATGAGTTGTAGGAAATGTCTTTCTCTTCAAAATGAGCTTTGGATGGAATTTTTCTGATAATCCATGTGAAAGTTATGCCCTGGTCAATTTCAGTTGACTTTTTCAGCTGTCCAAATATAGTAACTTTTGCATCTTTGATGATTTCAGAGCCAAATTTTGAGAATCATGATCAAGCATTGATCAAATGATGTTTGTGGCTTCAAAATGATATGTTGACCAAAAATTTGAACTTTTGACTGCCAAATGACCATTTTGCCCCTACAGTTGACTGTAGTGCAATTTAGGGTTTTGACTGTGCAATTTTGAGCTGAATGCCTTGAAACTTGATATGAGGATACTTGACCATGTTTGTAAGCATGTGGGACTTGATTGGACCTTTGAAAACTTCATTTTCTTGATCAGAACCCAAACCCTAGTTTTGACTGTATAGGGGACCTTTGCACTGCACAACCCTTGGGGAATTTTGTGACTTGACTTGGCAATTTCTTGGAGAATATGGGAGGGCAAATTTTGGGGTACAACAGTTGCCCCTGTTCAATCTTCTTAAACCTGAGGATGCAGATTGGCTGACGTGCCTTTCGTAATCCGAGGGTAGAAGATGATTGGACACTAGAGTGCCCAGAAATTTGCGCTCACATGTTAGCAGTGTGATGGGAATGGGCTTATAGATGCCATTTAGAGATGTTGATTGCGTGGGAGATTCCTTAGCTAGAACCTGCATACCTGCAAAAGAAACAAATGAGTACCTGACACGTTGCAGGAGCTGATTTTTAGATGCTTGGTATAGATGTGTCCTGACTGGTTACAGGAGCTGGATCTGGAGCCTCAAAAGATGATGAATGAACCAGGTATGGTTACTGCCTTAGAATGAATGGTAAGAGAACCTTGGGTGATTTTAACTTCGACAACGCTCGTCGAGAAAATCTTGGTGGAAATTACCATCTTTGCAATATTGGAACGAGAACCATAGGCTATTATAATCTGAAAGGGAATCACCTCACTCGCCGTCGGAGAGGGAATCATAGGAAAAGGAATTGTCACCTCACACACCGTCGGAGAGGGAACCATAAGAGACTATCACCTCACACTCATCGTCGGAGAGGGAATCATCTGAAAAGGACTTACTACCTCACACACCGTCGGAGAGGGAACCATGGGAGACTATCACCTCACACTCATCGTCGGAGAGGGAAACATCTGAAGAAGGAATTACCACCTCACGCACCTGCCGAAGAGGGGACCATAGAAGACTATCACCTCACACTCATCGTCGGAGAGGGAAACGTCTGAAGAAGGAATTACCACCTCACGCACTTGTCGGAGAGGGGACCATAGGTTCTGCTGAGTCTTTATCAGAAAAATCTGTTGGGAGTCGATTTAGCTGGACTAGAGAAGGTTTTGAAATATGTTTGAGCGTTTTAACTGCGTCTTTCCTGAAAGGTAAAGGTCAGTCATATGCAATGCATGATATGGGTCAAGCAATGATGTTCTCAACATAAATGAGATTTGTATGATATGATGCGTCTATGCATGCTATAATGATGTATATGATGTTTTATGAATGTTTTCGTCTAGGAAAGTAAATCCTTGACGGGTGCCGGGAAGTCATATCCTGGGCTGATGTTGAGAATAAATTTGCCTCCGCTGGGGATAATAGTTTCAAGAATACCGGTAGGAGAAGATGACTCCGTTGCGGAATAAACTTGGCAAATGGAAGATTCCGCGGGGAGAAAAGATACTCTAGCGACCATGCTGGGAAGCAGTACTCTGTGGGGAGAGAAATGCTTTGCTGAATTATTGATGACTTGCTGAGGATACCCTTGTTGTTGGAAGTGTTGATAGATTTCGCTGGGGATAGGAAGACTATGTTGACGACGCTCTTTCCGTGGCTTTTGGCTGAGGATAACCCAGTTATATCCTGTTAAGGAAATAACTCTTTAAATTAAGCCGGACGACGCGTTCGTGCTCTCGTGAGGGGATAAGCTTCCAGAATCTACTGGGGATAAGCTTATTGCTTGGGGGAGATGAATTCCAATTTTCCTGGGGGAATTGGATTGGACTCCTGGGGAGTTTTTGATATGCTGGGGAAGTGATCCCTTTGAATGTTGATATGCCGCCGGGGAACAATCTTTAGACCACGACTGCCGGGGATGCTTGTTAAGCATACATGTATATACGCTGCTGGGGAATGTTGAGATCTACTGGAGGATACTCAATTTCCTTGATATTGGATAATTCTGCTTGGAGAAGAATGTACTGTTTTGTTGGCTCACTCTCTGGGGAATTAGGATGTACTGGTCACGTTCTTTAGTTGAACCTACCTTGGTACCTTGGAGGATAGAACAATTAGACTGCTCAGACAACTCTTTGTTGCCCCTGTTTCTAGTGTCACCTGCAATTAATTCCTTTGTTTCGTATGCAAATATTTATGAGTTAGCAAATTATTGTCAATGCATATATCACGAATTGAACCTTGGACGTTCTTCGCAAAACAAAACAGAAAAAGAAAAACACTTGGCACGTTTAACTGAAAATATATTTGTATTGATTTTTTGAATGGCCTGAAAATAGGCGTTTTGTGTACAAGAGGCTGACGTCCTAGTAAGAGGTACGTCGCCGAGCAAAAGAGTTTATACAAGTTTGTACAAAAGAAAATAAACAGCTGTGTGAAATATGAATGATCCACTGGGTTTCAACTCTGCTATCGCCTTTATAACTCTGAGCGTCTCATCACTTGATGACCTTGGTTGAAGGCGAAGCTGACTGATCGATGCCGTCTGAACTTGATGTAGATACCGGATTCTGGATGCAAAGTGATCAATGAGACATAGTATTACGCTTTTATCCCTAATTTTTGCCTGGACCGCCCTTTCGGGTTTTCAGTCCACCGGGATACCCATTTTTGCCCAAGCCGCCTTTTCAGGTTTTCGACTTGCCGGGTGTACGGATTTTTTCATTTTCATCCCTTCATTTTGCCCGAACCCTTTTGGTTCGACGGGAAGCCCTAATTTTTTCCTAGGCATGTCAGCCTAGCGGGTCTTTTTTCATGCGTAGTACTTTTTAACTATGTCTGCATTGGCGGGGTGAGGAAGGTCGTCACCATCCATGTTGGTTAAGATCATTGCTCCTCCTGAGAACACATGCTTAACCACAAATGGCCCTTCGTATGTAGGGGTCCATTTGCCCCTTGGATCACTCTGAGGAAGGATGATTCTCTTGATCACCAGATCCCCGACTTGATATTCCTGTGGTCTGACCTTTTTGTTAAATGTCCTGATCATTCATTTATGATACGTCTGACGATGACAGATAGCAGCAAGTCTCTTTTCGTCAATGAGGTTGAGTTGGTCAAGTCGTGTCTGGATCCAATCATCTTCGTTCAGATTTGCATCCTTCATTATCCGGAGAGAGGGAATTTGCACTTCGATCGGCAAGACTGCCTCCATGCCATAAACCAGAGAGAAGGGAGTTGCCCCGGTTGACGTCCTAGCTGAGGTACGGTACCCATGCAGAGCGAACGGTAACATCTCGTGCCAATCTTTGTAGGTCACTGTCATTTTCTGCACGATTTTCTTGATGTTCTTATTTGCTGCTTCTACAGCCCCATTCATCTTCGGTCTGTAAGGAGAAGAATTGTGGTGCTGTATCTTGAACTGTTCGCAGAGCTCAGCGATCATCTTATTGTTTAGATTGGTACCGTTGTCTGTAATAATCCGCTCAGGGACGCCGTACCGACAGATCAGGTTGTGCCGAATGAACCGCGCCACAACAGTCTTGGTTACTGTAGCGTAGGATGCTGCTTCAACCCACTTCGTGAAATAATCGATCGCCACCAGGATGAAGCGATGCCCATTGGATGCCGTAGGTTTTATCTCGCCGATCATGTCTATGCCCCACATTGCAAACGGCCAAGGCGCAGTCAGAACATTCAGGGGAACCGGAGGAACATGCACCTTATCTGCATAAATCTGGCACTTGTGGCATGTCCTGGAGTGTTGGTAACAGTCAGCTTCCATTGTGGACCAGTAATATCCTGCCCGTAGGATTTTCTTAGCCATAGTATGTCCACTGGAATGTGTACCAAAGGTCCCTTCGTGTAGCTCTTCCATGATCCTTTCTGCTTCAGTCTTATCCACACAACGCAGTAAGGTTGAATCATGGTTTCTCTTGTACAAGATGCCGTTGCTTAGGAAGAACTTGGCTGCAAACCTCCTCAGGAATTTCTTATCATTGACAGAGGCACCTTCAGGGTATTCCTGAGCTTCCAGGTATCTCTTCACTTCGTGGTACCAAGGCTTCTCAGTCACCAACTCAGTTTCGAGATCACAACAGTATGCCGGTTCGTCCAGTTTCCAGATGATGATCCGGGGAGCTTCATTATCCCATTTAACCTTGAACATTGAAGACATTGTAGCTAACGCGTCCGCTAACTGATTCTCTTCTCTTGGAAAGTGTTCAAAGGTTATCTCTGTGAAGTGGGGAATCAGGGTCGACACACATTCTCTGTAAGGAATCAAGTTTGGATGTTTCGTATCCCACTCTCCTTTGATCTGATTGATCACAAGAGCGGAATCTCCGAAAACACTTAGAAATTTGATCCTTAGGTCAATCGCAGCTTGAAGACCCATGATACACGCCTCATACTCCGCCATGTTGTTGGTATAGTTGAAACACAGCCGGGCGGTGAGTGGAGTATGAGTACCTTGAGGGGATATGATGATGGCGCCGATACCATTTCCCAAAGCATTGGAGGCTCCGTCAAAGTGCATAGACCATCGGGATCCTGGTTCAGGTCCTTCATCCGGTCCAGGAACTTCACAGTCAGTTACTATCATGATGCTTTCATCCGGAAACTCGAAGTTCATTGATTGGTAGTCATCTACAGCTTGATGAGCTAAGTGGTCTGCCAATACACTCCCCTTGATGGCTTTCTGGGTTGTGTACTGAATGTCGTATTCCGTCAAGATCATTTGCCATCTTGCAATTCTCCCAGACAGAGCAGGCTTTTCGAATATGTACTTTATAGGATCCATTTTTGAGATCAATAAGGTAGTGTGAGTCAGCATATACTGTCTCAGCCGGCGAGCAGCCCATACCAAAGCGCAGCAAGTTTTCTCAAGCAGTGAGTATCGGGTCTCACAGTCGGTAAACTTTTTGCTAAGGTAATAAATGGCATGCTCTTTTCGGCCAGACTCGTCATGCTGCCCCAGCACACACCCCATTGAGTTGTCAAGCACTGTCAGGTATAGTATCAGAGGTCTCCCTTCAACCAGTGGCATAAGGATAGGTGGTTCTTGGAGATACTCTTTGATTCTGTCGAAAGCAGCCTGACATTCATCGTTCCAACGTACTACCTGATCTTTCTTCAGCAGCTTGAAGATTGGCTCACAGGTAGCAGTCAGATGAGAGATGAATCGAGCGATGTAATTCAGGCGTCCTAAAAGCCTCTGACTTCCTTCTCCGTCTTAGGAACTGGCATCTCTTGAATAGCTTTGACCTTAGCAGGGTCCACTTGAATGCCTTTATCACTGACCACGAAGCCTAGCAATTTTCCCGATCTTACCCCGAAAGTGCACTTGTTCGGGTTCAATCTCAGCTTGTATAGTTTCAACCGGTCAAACAACTTCTGCAGATGATCTAGGTGCTCCTCCTCAGTCTGGGACCTAGCGATCATGTCGTCCACATACACTTCTATCTCATGATGGATCATATCATGAAATAAGGCAACCATGGCACGTTGGTAGGTTGCCCCAGCATTCTTTAATCCGAACGGCATGACCTTGTAACAGAAGGTGCCCCACTGAGTAACAAATGTAGTCTTTTCCATGTCTTCAGGTGCCATCTTGATCTGATTGTAGCCTGAAAAGCCATCCATGAAAGAGAATACCTTGTGCTGAGCCGTATTATCAACAAGGACATCAATGTGAGGTAAGGGGAAGTCATCCTTGGGGCTGGCCCTGTTCAGATCCCTATAATCGACACACATTCTGACCTTACCGTCCTTCTTAGGTACCGGCACCACATTAGCAACCCACTGAGGGTAAGAAGTCACTGCAAGAAAACCGGCATCAAACTGCTTCATAACCTCGGCTTTAATCTTTTCGGACATCTCTGGACGCATTCGACGAACCTTTTGTTTAACTGGAGGGCAGTCTTCCCTAGTCGGCAAATGATGGACAACAATATCGGTATCCAACCCTGGCATGTCTTCGTAGGACCAGGCAAAGATCTCCATATAATCATGCAGCATCTTGGTTAACCGTTGCTTCACGCTGAGCTCTAGGTTGGCACCAATCTTTACCTCTTTTCTGTCTGCCTCAGTACCCAGGTTTATGGTTTCCACTGGCTCTTCATGGGGTTGAATTGCCCGTTCTTCCTGAAGCAACAGTCTTGCAAGCTCGCCAGGCACTTCGCAATCATCTTCACCTTCGTCTTCGGCTAAGTTGATCGGATTTTCGAAGTCATAATTGGCAGTAGCAGAGTTGTTATCAGTAAGATCCAGAGTGGATTGGAACCTGTATGAGTGAGTGTGTGTGTAAATACAGCTGTTTTGAAAATTATGTAAAGGAAAAGAAAGACAGAAAAGGAACACAATATTTGCAATGCGAAAAATACGTCCAAGATTTTCATTCATGATGTATAAAATGACAGTTTGTATGCCCTCACAAATAGAACCACGGTGCCTCGGGTAAGACATCGGGCCATAGAGTTTATCATTGTTTATTACAAAAAATAACGAAACAAATAAATTTATTACTTAGTAACAAAAGAAACAGGGAGATTGTCCTTTGCGCTCCAATTGTTAAGTCCGCCGTCAGTTGCCGGGTAGATCCAGCTATCGAACTCAGCTTCATCAACTTCCTCTTCGTCCCCAATAGCATTAACCCCATGAGCAGGCAGGGGAGCAGTCACCACATTAGGCTTGTCAGATGCCTCAAACTGTACCTCCTTAGCGTCAATGAGGTCCTGCAGCTTGTTTTTTAATGCCCAACAGTCATCGGTAGAGTGCCCCGGGCTTTCTGAATGGTAAGCACAACGAGCGTTCGGGTTGTACTTGGGAGATGTTGTATTGGGGAACTTTGGAGCTTCCCTGACAGTCACCAAATTGGTTGCGAGCAACTGTGGCAGGATCTGTGATAGGGTCATGTTTAACCGGGTAAACTCCCTCCGGGGTCTTTCAGCCCTTTGAGAATTGTTCGGCCGAGGAGCGGCAGCAGGCTTAGCAATCATCACCGCACTGACAGATTGGCGGTGCTCAGGTCTCTCTGATTTCCTAGAACCATACACGGCACTAGACTCCTTTTTAAACGGTTTCTTTTCTGAACTAGATGAAGCACCCTTCGCAATCTTCCCGGACTTCAACCCAGCTTCAATCCTCTCTCCAGTCAAGATCAAATCGGTGAACCCAGCAGAAGAATTCCCAATGAGATGGTTGAAAAACGGCCCAGATAGGGTCCCCAAGAACATGTCTACCAGCTCCCGATCAGTCAATGGTGGCTGCACCCTGCCAGCCAGGTCTCTCCACTTCTGAGCGTACTCCTTAAAACCTTCGCTTGCACCTAACGCCATACCCTGGAGTTGGGTACGTGTGGGGGCAAGGTCGGTATTATACTGGTACTGCTTGTAGAAAGCAGTAGCCAACTCCTCCCAGTTACGAACTTTTGTCCCATCCAGCTGATAGAACCATTCGAGATGAGTCCCTGAAAGACTCTCCTGGAAGAAGTGGATCCATAGATTCTTATCCGCAGAGTACGGCTGAATTTTCCGAACATAGGACCTTAAATGCAGCTTGGGACAAGACGCCCCGTCATATTTGGAGAAGGATGGTGCTTTGAATTTATGGGGGATAATCACACCAGTCGACAAACCCAGATCTCCGAAATCCAGCCCAGGTGCCTGTTGCACCTCCATAGCCTTCAACCTGTCCTCCAGTTGTTTGTACCTGTCATCTGCAGGTGGGTACTGTTCTTCATCAAAATCTGTCTCGTTGTCGGAAACGACCGGACTAGGAACCTTTACTTCTGCCTGAGAAGGACTCTTGCCAACAGAAGAACCAGCCTCTTCATGCTGCAGAGTATTACCAAACCTCCGGCCCGAGTTGAACAGAACAATTCTTCTCTTCTTCTTCTTCTCCTTCTTCAGGAGCATAGCCTTCAGTTCTTCTTGGCCTTTAGCCAGACCCTTGATTAGTTCCTGGAATTGTGCATTCTGCGCCTGGAGAGCCTTGATTGATGTCTCTGTTGATTCAGATCCGGGATTCATGATGCTGAAATAAACAGCGAAGAACTGTAAGCAACCTGAAAAGAGGGAAAACCTGCTATGCACATGATGTATGAAATGCGTATGCAATGCATTCAAGGGTTCGAAAATTCAAATTCGTTATAGACAAAAAGGAACACACGTTATCATTAAAGAAATCATTGTTTGATACATCAAGGCCTCATGGGCAAAAATACAAAAATCAAATCAATCCCAAAATACACTGCGCATCCTCTTCGGAGCTATGTAAGTGTTGAGATTCCTTTCCTCATGCAACAGACGGGTGAGCTCCAGGACCTTCTTTTCACTGGCATGCAGACTAGTCTCAAGAGAATTCCGCTCTTCTTTAAGCTGGATCCAGCTCTTCTGCATCTCTTCCCAGGACGTGGGCATATCAGGGTGCTGAATAACATGAGACACTTCTCCTTCCAAGACTGGTTCCTTGATCACTGGGAGCATATGGGGATAAGGCATCACTAACTTCTGGGAGCGGGCTCGTACCCACTTGAGATAAGGCTCCAAAGGGATGGAATTCCTATGCCCTAGTGTCTTGCTGTCTATCCTACTGGGCATCCTCCAAGCTCTGATAAATCTCTGGCGAAGTCCTTGAGTATCATTGTCGAAGTCAAAAACTATATCAGGAATTAACATGTCATGAGGACCGTCCCTCCGAGCATAACCAAACTGTCTCCAAGCCAGGCAGGGGCTATAAGTAATACCTCCTCTGATTCCAAGTAAAGGAACATTAGGGTACTCCCCACAACGATCAATGATAGTGACATCTTCTCTGGACCGAGGGTACCAATGTATATCTGCATGTGTAAGAGTCATCAATCGTTGTGACCATCTCAAACCCCGCTCATTCTTCAAGACTGATTGTGGAAGGTGCGAAATAAACCACCTTCCCAGGAGAGGGGTGCAACACATAAGGACACCTCTTTTTCTCATGGTTCGAGTGTAACATGAGTGAAGGATGTCCCCCAGCAACGTAGGTATGGGATTCCTGGACATAAAGATCTGGACAGCACTGATATCAATGAGCTGATCTGGGTTAGGGAACAACACCAAACCATAAACAAGGAGGGCCACAACCTCTTCAAAAGCTTGCAAGTCAAGGGAGTTCCAACATTCATGAGCTTTTTCAAACAGAAACCTGGCTAAAAACCCTTTGATACCACTTCTAACTTCCCAATATCCCTTGAGGTCAGATGATTGTAGGTGCAAGGCTTTAGCAATCTCTTCAAGCTTAGGTTCCTTTTCTGTACCGTTGAAGGGTAGCTGATCAAGGATAGGGATCTTCAGGAGCCGGGAGAACTCCTCCAATGTAGGTACCAACTGATAGTCCAAGAAGGTAAAGCAGTGATGCAGAGGGTCAAAGAATTGGAACAAGACCTTAATCATATCTTCCTCAATGTTGGTGTTGACCAAGCTGATGAGGCTTCCATGCCTTTCACTGAATGAAGAGTTCTCGGGAATCCTGGATATAAGCTCCTTAAGCTGAGGAGGGATCCTTACAAGATTGACTTGAATGGTCTTTCTACGAACAGTTTCCATGTCCTACAAAACAAGAACAAAGATGAAAATTCGAACCCCTGAAATGGTTAGTCAATGCATATGATGCTGGATGATGTCATGATGCTATGATTAAACACACCACAGATATTTACAAAGACAAACATGTAAGGCACACAAGGCACACAAGACAAGCCCTTAAGGTTTAAGGCCAGCATGGGGTCTGGGTAGTACCCTCTTGAAGTTGGTGGGTTCAACCTGTCCTAATCAAAGTAACCGGGTTCTAAGGTTCCCAATATCACGGGATTGCTTTCATTGTTCATCGTTTCGATTTAGCCACTGAACTGGCGACCGAAATATTCCAGGAAAGCAACCCTCAATTGGGTGTAGTATCGAGTATCAACCAACCTCGGACTGCACCAAAGTCAGTTATCTCACTACCCTAAAGAGGCCAAGATAGTTCAATTAAGGTTCCTAAGGTCTGTTGATGCTTCACGACACCACGCGGAGGCCCCGTACTCTCCTTGACTGAACTCAAGGGTTACCGGTACACACCAAAATGCCACATCAACATAGCAGACTGTTTCAACCATGTCGGTATACCCCGCACAGTTCCCTCACAGCCTTGTTGCTACTTTCTAAGAAAGGTATCCCCCAGATCCGGGTTTAGGATCTATAGAACTCCCAAGCAACCCACAATAATAAAGCACACAAGGAAAACAATTGAAAACATAGTTATGAGCTAGCCCTAAGGTAAACCTCACTTTAAGGGTATCCCCAGCAGAGTCGCCAGTTCTGTGATCGGTGGATCTGGAACTGACTGTTTAACGCTGGTTCGCGAAATGTCGCGGAAGCAAGAGTCGCCACCGTCTTTTATTTTCTCCAAATGGAAAGGACAAAAGCACAGAAAAATTCCTTAAAGAGATTGCTCTCGGTTCGGGAGGTAGATTATAGAAAGGGAAGGTGTTAGCACCCTTTCTATCCATGGTTATCCATGGGCTCTTAGATACTTGCTCAATGTGTTTTCAAAATTGTTTGTTTGCTTTTCAATATGGGTTTTAAAAAGTTTCTTTGAAAAATTTCAGTTCGACTCATACGTCAGAGTGTTTGAAAGATTTGCTTTGAAAGCTTTTGAAAAGTGTTGGTGTGAAAAGAATTTTTGTTTGAAATTAGAGCAAGTATCCTTGAGAACCTACCTACCCTAAGGAATTCGTCTGTGTAAATGTCCTTTAAAGTAGCGCCATCCCACCATTGAGAGGTAGGTAGCACCACCGTTGGAGGTGTTCGGGTCAATTCGAGTTTAGGGACATGGTGATCACCGGAGCAATGGGAAGACACCTTAGAAGCTACCCTCATGCCAGGTTCCCGGATCATGAGGACTTACTAAGACGTCCTCTACTCGACGACCACCTTTCGAAAGGCAACAGTGAGGCGTACCCTAGGGGTGGTGTGTGCGAATTGTGTGTTATTTTCATTGATATTTGTCTTGTCATGTCTATTTGTGTTCTACGCTTGATTTTAATTAGAGCCATTCATTCTTTCATGCTTATTTAACAGTTTAATATTTGCGGGAAAATAAATTCTAAGACTATTACAAATGGCGCGGGTCCACATCGCCAAAATTAAACCGGACCCGATTTGACGGAAAAGTAAATAAAGCGATAAAATAAAAGTGCGAGAAATAAAATCGTTACAACGCTTTGGGAGAATTACATAATTATAATAAACGACATAAAATAAATGCGTGAAATTAAATAAATTACGAATGAGGGCGTTGGACCCTTTTGCAAAATTAAAGTTAATAATGGAATTAAAATTAAAATTAAATGTTTTTGGTATTTTATGTTTTTTAAGATTTAGAAGGAGAAATTAATTAAAATTAAAAATGAAGCGTCAAACCCTAATTCTAATGTTTTTTAAGTTTATTGTGAAAATATTAAGTTTTAACCTAATTTGAATCTAAGTTAATTTACATGCCAAATTTAATTATAGAAAAATAAATAAACTAAACATTATTATTGTAAAAAAAAAGGGAAAATTAACAAGGAATAAAAAGAATTCATTAAACCTAATTCTACATATTTTTGGATTTTGTTTATAAAAAAAGAATTAATGTTGTAACCTAATTAAACTAAATAATTACATGTTAAATTATTTACAAGAAAATATGAACATTAAATATTTTATTATGTTTTTACCTTTTTTCTAATTTTTTTGTGATGTTTTTATATTTTATAGCAATAATTAATTAAATTAAACAATCAAAAAAAAATAATAATAATAAATTAAATAAAACATAAAAAAAAGAATGGCAAACCAGGGGGGTAGCCCCAATATGGAGGTTTTGATGGTAAAGCCTGGCCCATTAAGATTCAGATTCGTTGACTTTTCCAAGCATCATGTGGCATGTTGACTGGGGTGTAGGGTGCTCTTTGATTCTTGGCCATTGATCTGGATTGGATGGACGCGTGTATGCTTGATGGTGAGGGAATATGGTGTTTTTCACTGTGAGCGCTGCATGGAATGATGTATAGAAAAATAACATGAGAAATTGTACAGACCTGGGACTTGAACCCAGGTCATGAAGGTCACACGCACCTACACCTGCCAGCTGAGCCATTGAATTATTTTGTACATTTAATAAACCATGAACATAATAAAACAAACGAGAGTTAGTGCCTCAAAAAACGCGCGTAATTCAAAAGAACCACTGGCCGTTGGACACGAAGTCATCTTCTCCAATTTTCCTGAAAACACAAATATGAGGCAACGGTTTTTGCAGCGTTTCGTTAGGTGGGTTATAAGAAAATAGCGAATAGCTCAATTCTAAACATAAATTAGGCGCGATAGTTGGGATTTCTTCGTCTAAACGCGCTGAGTCCAATGGTCATAGTCTAAAGCTTTGATTTTTCCTCTTTGCAAAAGCCCTAAAATCACAACCTGAAAACCCTAAATTTCACTCATGGCATCATCGTGTATGGTCAATAAAAATACAATTAAATACAATGGTTAGCTTGGAAACTTCACATTGAACAAGAATTCATAAATAAAAATGCAAAAGGATGTATGAATTATGATATACGATTTCAAAAATTGCTTGATACAGTTTGAGTTCAAACTACCAATTCTTGGAGCTTTGGTTGCTGTTTGTGATTGGCACACGTTCAGAGAACCACAATGAAGCTATTGGAATGGAAATTAAGGCTTGAATCGTCCTGTAACCTTGAAATCAGATTTGAGTTTTGTGGACAGTTTTTCAAGTTTGTATGGTATTCTTGAGCGCAGCTTTTTTGTCTAATGCAATTAGGTTTGTGATCCTGCATATGTAGTGAGACAATTAGGTTAAGAAAACTTGATCAAATCCAATGAATTAATGGTTTTTGAATATTTGATTTCAAGGATCTCTTTTGAATCTTTTTCATGTGCGATTTTGTTCAATCATGCCAAATCAAACCAAATCTTGCCTTATTAGCATGTGCACGAGATCTTGAGTATAGAATGTGTACAAAAAGATTTTTTAGGTCAAGCTTTATATTTTCCACATATTTATATAATTTAAATGAATTAATATTAATAGAAATTCAAATAAAGAAATAAAAAATGAGAAAATACTTCCCTTTGGGCCAAGTGGTCGTGCATAGGCTTGGAATGATGAATCATGGAAGAAAAATGGGCCCATTAGCAAATTTAGGTCATTTGAACCAATGTTGACTTTTAAAAATTTCCAAAATTTTCCCAACTTCCACAAGGCATAACTTGCTCAATTTTTAAGCTTTTCACATGTTCTTGGACATTTTGGATAGGTATTTGAGTCCTATAACCAATGCCTTTGGTCCCATGTCATTTTGATTTACCAATCTCAAGTTATGGCCTTTGACTTAAAGTCCCTTTTTGTTGACTTTTGAAAATGACCTATAATGTTGAAATTGATAACTTTTTGTGAGGGCATTTCTTGGACTTGAAATATGAAGATGAGTTGTAGGAAATGTCTTTCTCTTCAAAATGAGCTTTGGATGGAATTTTTCTGATAATCCATGTGAAAGTTATGCCCTGGTCAATTTCAGTTGACTTTTTCAGCTGTCCAAATATAGTAACTTTTGCATCTTTGATGATTTCTGAGCCAAATTTTGAGAATCATGATCAAGCATTGATCAAATGATGTTTGTGGCTTCAAAATGATATGTTGACCAAAAATTTGAACTTTTGACTGCCAAATGACCATTTTGCCCCTACAGTTGACTGTAGTGCAATTTAGGGTTTTGACTGTGCAATTTTGAGCTGAATGCCTTGAAACTTGATATGAGGATACTTGACCATGTTTGTAAGCATGTGGGACTTGATTGGACCTTTGAAAACTTCATTTTCTTGATCAGAACCCAAACCCTAGTTTTGACTGTATAGGGGACCTTTGCACTGCACAACCCTTGGGGAATTTTGTGACTTGACTTGGCAATTTCTTGGAGAATATGGGAGGGCAAATTTTGGGGTACAACAATTGTCATTTCATATATCATGAATGAAAATCTTGGACGTTTTCTCGTATTACAAATCTTGTGCTCCTTTTCTGTCTTTCTTTCCTTTACGTATTTTTCAAAACAGCTGTATTTACACACACACTCACTCATACAGGTTTCAATCCACTCTGGATCTTACTGGTAACAACTCTGCTACTGCCAGTTATGACTTCGAAAATCCGATCAACTTAGCCGAAGACGAAGGTGAAGATGATTGCGAAGTGCCTGGCGAGCTTGCAAGACTGTTGCTTCAGGAAGAGAGGGCAATTCAACCCCATGAAGAGCCAGTGGAAACAATAAACTTGGGTACAGAGACAGACAAGAAAGAGGTAAAGATTGGTGCCAACCTAGAGCTCAGTGTGAAGCAACGGTTGACTCAGATGCTGCATGATTATGTGGAGATATTTGCTTGGTCCTACGAAGACATGCCCGGGTTGGATACTGATATCGTGGTCCATCACTTGCCAACTAAGGAAGACTGCCCTCCAGTTAAGCAAAAGGTCCGTCGGATGCGTCCAGAGATGTCCGAGAAGATCAAGGCCGAGGTTATGAAACAGTTTGATGCCGGGTTCCTTGCAGTGACTTCTTACCCTCAGTGGGTTGCTAATGTGGTGCCGGTACCTAAGAAGGACGGCAAGGTCAGAATGTGTGTCGACTACAGGGATCTGAACAGGGCCAACCCCAAGGATGACTTCCCCCTACCTCACATTGATGTCCTTGTCGATAATACAGCTCAACACAAAGTGTTCTCTTTCATGGATGGCTTTTCAGGTTACAATCAGATCAAGATGGCACCTGAAGACATGGAAAAGACTACATTTGTTACTCAGTGGGGCACCTTCTGTTACAAGGTCATGCCATTCGGGTTGAAGAACGCTGGGGCAACCTACCAACGTGCGATGGTTGCTTTATTTCATGACATGATCCATCATGAGATAGAAGTGTATGTTGACGACATGATCGCAAGGTCCCAGACTGAGGAAGAGCACCTAGATCATCTGCAGAAGTTATTTGACCGGTTGAAACTGTACAAGCTGAGGTTGAACCCGAACAAGTGCACCTTCGGGGTAAGATCAGGAAAGTTGTTAGGCTTCGTGGTAAGTGACAAGGGCATTCAAGTGGACCCTACCAAGGTCAAAGCTATTCAAGAGATGCCGGTTCCTAAGACAGAGAAGGAAGTCAGAGGCTTTTTAGGACGCCTGAATTACATCGCTCGGTTCATCTCACATCTGACTGCTACCTGTGAGCCAATCTTCAAGCTGCTGAAGAAAGATCAGGTAGTACGTTGGAACGATGAATGTCAGGCTGCTTTCGACAGAATCAAAGAGTATCTCCAAGAACCACCCATCCTTATGCCACCGGTTGAAGGGAGACCTCTGATACTATATCTAACAGTGCTTGACAACTCAATGGGGTGTGTGTTGGGGCAGCATGACGAGTCTGGCCGAAAAGAGCATGCCATTTATTACCTTAGCAAAAAGTTTACCGACTGTGAGACCCGATACTCACTGCTTGAGAAGACTTGCTGCGCTTTGGTATGGGCTGCTCGCCGGCTGAGACAGTATATGCTGACTCACACTACCTTGTTGATCTCTAAGATGGATCCTATAAAGTACATATTCGAAAAGCCTGCTCTGTCTGGGAGAATTGCAAGATGGCAAATGATCTTGACGGAATACGACATTCAGTACACGACCCAGAAAGCCATCAAGGGAAGTGTATTGGCAGACCACTTGGCACATCAGGCCGTAGATGACTATCAGTCAATGAACTTCAAGTTTCCAGATGAAAGCATCATGATTGTGACTGATTGTGAAGTACCTGGACCGAATGAAGGACCTGAACCAGGATCCCGATGGTCTATGCACTTTGACGGAGCCTCCAACGCTTTGGGAAATGGTATCGGCGCCATAATCATATCACCTCAAGGTACTCATACTCCACTAACTGCCCGGCTATGTTTCAACTGTACCAACAACATGGCGGAGTATGAGGCATGCATCATGGGTCTTCAAGCTGCGAACGACCTAAGGATTAAGTTTCTGAGTGTCTTCGGAGATTCCGCTCTCGTGATCAATCAGATCAAAGGAGAGTGGGATACGAAACATCCAAACCTTATTCCTTACAGAGAATGTGTGTTGACCCTGATCCCCCACTTCACGGAGATAACCTTTGAACACTTTCCAAGAGAAGAGAATCAGTTGGCGGACGCGTTAGCTACGATGTCTTCTATGTTCAAGGTCAAATGGGACAATGAGGCTCCCCGGATCATCATCTGGAAACTGGACGAACCGACATACTGTTGCGATCTCGAGACTGAATTGGTGACTGAGAAGCCTTGGTACCATGAGGTGAAGAGATACTTAGAAACTCAGGAATACCCTGAAGGTGCCTCTATCAATGATAAGAAATTCCTGAGAAGGTTCGCAGCCAAGTTCTTCCTTAGCAACGACATCTTGTACAAGCGAAACCATGATTCAACCTTACTGCGTTGTGTGGATAAGACTGAAGCAGAAAGGATCATGGAAGAGCTACATGAAGGGACCTTTGGTACACATTCCAGTGGGCACACTATGGCTAAGAAGATCCTCCGGGCAGGATATTACTGGTCCACAATGGAAGCTGACTGCTACCAACATTCCAGGACCTGCCATAAGTGCCAGATTTATGCAGACAAGGTGCACGTTCCTCCAGTTCCCCTGAATGTTCTGACTGCGCCTTGGCCGTTTGCAATGTGGGGCATAGACATGATCGGCGAGATTAAACCTACGGCATCTAATGGGCATCGCTTCATCCTAGTGGCGATTGACTATTTCACGAAGTAGGTTGAAGCAGCTTCCTATGCTACGGTAACCAAGACTGTTGTGGCACGGTTCATTCGACACAACCTGATCTGTCGGTACGGTGTCCCAGAGAGAATTATTACAGACAACGGTACCAATCTGAATAATAAGATGATCGCTGAGCTCTGCGAACAGTTCAAGATACAGCACCACAATTCTTCTCCTTACAGACCGAAGATGAATGGGGCTGTAGAAGCAGCAAATAAGAACATCAAGAAAATCGTGCAGAAGATGACAGTGACTTATAAAGATTGGCACGAGATGTTACCGTTCGCTCTACATGGGTACCGTACCTCAGCTAGGACGTCAACCAGGGCAACTCCTTTCTCTCTGGTTTATGGTATGGAGGCAGTCTTGCCGATCGAAGTGCAAATACCCTCTCTCCGGATAATGAAGGATGCAAATCTGAACGAGGATGATTGGATCCATACACGACTTGATCAGCTCAACCTCATTGATGAAAAGAGACTTGCTGCTATCTGTCACGGTCAGACGTATCAGAAATGGATGATCAGGGCATTTAACAAAAAGGTCAGACCACAGGAGTATCAAGTTGGGGATCTGGTAATCAAGAGAATCATCCTTCCTCAGAGTGATCCAAGGGGCAAATGGACCCCTACGTACGAAGGGCCATTTGTGGTTAAGCATGTGTTCTCAGGAGGAGCAATGATATTAACCAATATGGATGGTGACGACCTTCCTCACCCCGCCAATGCAGACATAGTAAAAAGATACTACGCATGAAAAAAGACCCGCTAGGCTGACATGCCTAGGCAAAAATTAGGGCTTCCCGTCGAACCAAAAGGGTTCGGGCAAAATGAAGGGATGAAAATGAAAAATCTGTACACCCGGCAAGTCGAAAACCTGAAAAGGCGGCTTGGGCAAAAATGGGTATCCCGGTGGACTGAAAACCCGAAAGGGCGGTCCAGGCAAAAATTAGGGATAAAAGCGTAATACTATGTCTCATTGACCACTTTGCATCCAGAATCCGGTATCTACATCAAGTTCAGACGGCATCGATCAGTCAGCTTCACCATCAACCAAGGTCATCAAGTGATGAGACGCTCGGAGTTATAAAGGCAATAGCAGAGTTGAAACCCAGTGGGATCATTCATTTCACACAACTGTTTTATTTTCTTTTGTACAAAACTTGTATAAACTCTCTTGTTCGGCGGCATCCTCTTACTTGGACGCCAGCCTCTTGTACACAAAACGCCTATTTTCAGGCCATTCAAAATCAATACAAATACACTTTTCATTTAAACGTGCCAACTGTTTTTTCTTTTTCTGTTTTGTTTTGCGAAGAACGTCCAAGGTTCAATTTGTGATATATGCATTGACAATAATTTGCTAACTCATAAATATTTGCATACGAAACAAAGGATTAATTACAGGTGACACTAGAAACAGGGGCAATAAAGAGTTGTCTAAGCAATCTAATTGTTCTGTCCTCCAAGGTACCAAGGTAGGTTCAGCTAAAGAACATGACCAGTACATCTCAAATTCCCCAGAGAGAGTCAGCAGTCAGTGCATTCTTCTCCAAGTAGAGCCATCAAATCTTAAGGAAGTTGGGTATCCTCCAGCAGATCTCAACATTCCCCAGTAGCATATACAAGCATCCCCGGCAGTCTTGGTCTAAAGATTTTTCCCCGGTGGTATATCAAACATTCAGTGGAATCACTTCCCCAATACAGCTCAAAACTTCCCCAGGAAAGTCCAATCCAGTTCCCCAGGAAGGTCGGAATCTATCTCCCCAAGCAGTAAGCTTATCCCCAGTAGATTCTGGAAGCTTATCCCTCGCGGACCACGAACGCGTCGTCCGGCTTTATTCAAAGAGTTATTTCCTTACCAGGATATAACTGGGTTATCCTCAGCCAAAAGCTACGGAAAGATCGTCCTCGACGAAATTCTCTTACCCCCAGCGAAATCTATCAACACTTCCTATACAACAAAGATATCCCCAGCAAGGTATTATCAACATTCAACAAAAGCATCCTCTCTCCCCATAGAGTATTGCTCCCCAGCATGGTCGCTAGAGTATTTTTCTCCCCGCAGAATCTCCCATTTGCCAAGTTTATTCCTCAACGGAGTTATCGTCTCCTACCGGTATTCTTGCAACTATCATCCCCAGCGGAAGCAAAAGCTTATTCTTCAATATCAGCCCAGGAGTGACTTCCCGGCACCCATCAAGGATTTACTTTCCTAGACGAAAACATACATTCATAAAACATCACATACATCATTATAGCATGCATAGACGCATTATATCATACAAATCTCATTTATGTCGAGAACACCATTGCTGGTTCATATCATGCATTGCATATGACTAACCTTTACCTTTCAGGAAAGATTCAGCTAAATTCTCAATCATATTTCAAGACCTAGACCGGTTCAGTTAATCGACTCCAAAGATTTCTTATCCAGTCATAGGCCTTCTCTAGTCCAGCTAAATCGACTCCCAACAGATTTTTCTGATGAAGACGCAGTAGAAGTTATCAGATTATAAATTCCCTTTTGGTTCTCTCTCCGACGGTGCATGAGATTTCCATTTTAGGTTTTTCTTTCAGATTATGATTTCCTTTTGGTTCTCTCTCCGACGGTGCATGAGATTTCCATTTTAGGTTTTTCTTTGAGATTATGATTTCCTATTGGTTCTCTCTCCGACGGTGCATGAGATTTCCATTTTAGGTTTTTCTTTGAGATTATAATTCCCTTTTGGTTCTCTCTCCGACGGTGCATGAGATTTCTGAAATTCTGGTGTATGCCAGTCTTCAGATGTTATACTCAATGTCTAGACATCTGATATGACATAATAAATACACTGCAAGGTAGATACCCAATTTTTCATGATTCAGTACTGAAGGGTAACAGAAGCACAGTTTAACCAAGTTGTGCCAGATCTACTTTGAAGGTGCAGAGGATAGAACACCAATGTGCCTAGTTCTGTTCATTTGTTGCACATGATCAGCAGAGAGCAAGCAGTCTTTGCAGTTCTGTTTCTTCTGCACAGATATCAGCATGATGTCTTAACATGTTCTGAGACATCATCTGTTACAACATTACAGTTTTACCTTGATATATAACAGACAGAATTATAAAGTGTTGAAGGTAAAAACACAAATCAGTTATTGACCCAGTTCGGTGAAACACACCTACTCTGGGGGCATACCAAGCCAGGAAGAAGATCCACTATCAGCAATATTAATTCAGGACTAAACTTCACAAGTTCCCATCCTTCACTTAATCATCTACCCAGTGCAACCTATACCTAGGAACTCCTAGATAGAAACCTACCAGTTTCCATTCCTATTGTCGCAACAACAGAAGTCTTACTCCTACTCAAGAAGCAGTGCCCTCCCACTTGGTTTCCTACATTACAATGAATATGAAGTAATGCAAAAAATACTTAGACTTGCTTCACAGCTTCATCCAAGAACACTCAAACTCTTACCTACAGGTTTCGAGTTACATACATGGTAACCTTGCCACAGACCGACAGGTTTACCTAACAAAACACCCCCAATCTTACATTATTTGAGCTTCACAAACCCTAGGTTACAATCTGCTATTTATAACCTATTACCCAACTGGATTTGGGCCTTCAAAAATCTCAGCAAGCTTTTCTCCTTGCTGTTACAAGTCAGCAGCAAACTTCTCCTATAATCAAGGTCTTCAATCTTCTAGTTCCTAAAATATCTCCATATTTAGAAACAGTATTTTCTTCAAATATTCTGATTGATTCTTGATTGATCTTCAGATTCTCCATAAGAAACGCCACATATATTCTCAGAGTATTTAAGTACCAGAACTGTAACTGAATTATCAATTCTGTTGACGTGATGTCAAGTCAGATGTCATGACATTACATCTAACATGTTTTCCTAGATGTTGAACTTCTTCAACACAACAAATAACCTCTTTCATAATTTAGATCACTTAGAATAGTTAGGTTACAAGTCACAGCTGTTACAAACATTCAACATATAACATAGTTACTTAATCAGTACTTAATTTCAGGCGCGATGTCATATGCTGATGTTGTGACATCTTACATAACATGTTGGTCCAGATGTTGAACTTCTTCAACCCCACATATTAAAACAACAGAGGGAATATGGGTAAACTTGCTTTCTTATTTGTTTTACAAATGAAGCCAACTCTCCAGCCAGGGCACTTACAATCTCCCCCTTTGGCAAATTTTGGCTAAAACAAATAAGTGCAAGTTGTATTTTGGGACCAGGCCACAACACAGTTGAGATGTTACAACATCTTGTCCAACATCTTCTTTGTAGAGGCTGATGTCCTTTGAGCAAACAACAAACCTCTATCCTTCAACTGTGAGCAACTCCAAACTATCGATGCCCCAAGAGGATTTCTTTTCTCAAGATTATTGTTGATAATCTTGATACTTATTACTTGTGATCATGTAACTCAGATCACAAGTCACAACTATCCTCTTAACTCAGAACACAAGACACAAACAAAGTCACTTACTTAGGGATCATGTTGCTTTCACCTGAGTCTCGCTGGTCATTGCCGTGTGTTGCTTTCACCTGAGTCTCGCCTGAGACTGGGTCCCTATCTTTCTCCCCCTTTTTGGCCAGAATTTGACAAAGACTGCTGTTGTACCCCAAAATTTGCCCTCCCATATTCATCAAGAAATTGCCAAGTCAAGGTCACCAAATTCCCCCAGGTTTGTGCAGCTCAACTGTCTCCTATACAGTCAAAACTAGGGTTTGAGTTCTGGTCAAGCAAATGAACTTTTCAAAGGCCCAATCAAGTCTCATATACCTACAAAGAGGGTCAAGTATCTTCATGTCAAATTTCAAGGCATTCAGCTCAAGATTGCACAGTCAAAACCCTAAATTGCACTACAGTCAACTGTAGGGGCAAAATGGTCATTTGACAGTCAAAAGTTCAAATTTTTGGTCAACATATCATTTTGAAGCCACAAACATCATTTGATCAATGCTTGATCATGATTCTCAAAATTTGGCTCAGAAATCATCAAAGATGCAAAAGTTGCTATATTTGGACAGCTGAAAAAGTCAACTGAAATTGACCAGGGCATAACTTTCACATGGATTATCAGAAAAATTCCATCCAAAGCTCATTTTGAAGAGAAAGACATTTCCTACAATTCATCTTCATGTTCCAAGTCCAAGAAATGCTCTCACAAAAAAGTTATCAATTTCAACATTATAGGTCATTTTCAAAAGTCAACAAAAAGTGACTTTAAGTCAAAGGCCATAACTTGAGATTGGTGAATCAAAATGACATGGGACCAAAGGCATTGGTTAGAGGACTCAAAGACCTTTCCAAAATGTCCAAGAACATGTGAAAAGCTTAAAAATTGACCAAGTTATGCCTTGTGGAAGTTGGGAAATTTTTGGGAATTTTGAAAAGTCAACAATGGTTCAAATGACCTAAAAATGCAAATGGGCCCATTTTTCTTCCAAGATTCTTCATGCCAAGCCTATGCACGACCATTAGGCCCAAAGGGAAGTATTTTCATATTTTTTAATTATTTATTTGAATTTATATCAATATTAATTCATTTAAATTATTTTAATATGTGAAAAATATAAACCTAACCTAAAAAATCTTTTTGTGCACATTATAATGTCAATATTTCGTGCTTAATTGATTATGGCAAGTTTTGGTGTGATTGGATCATGATTGAACAAAAACAACATGAAAAAAGATTGGAAAAGATATTAAGCAAATCAAATCTTCAAATAATGAATTGATGAGATTTTGTTGGTTTTTGTTGACCTAGAAGCCTCACTATATGATCCAGAACATAACCCTAAGCCAAGGAGACTGCAAGCTGCGCCCAAACAAGCATTGGCATATTGAAATTTTTCACAAAAACTCAAACACTGAAATCTAGTTTCAAGGGCGATTCAAGCACAAATTTTCATTCCATCATCATTCTGAGACATCATTGAACGTTCCTCCATCATTAACATCAACAAAAAGGCCTTGAATTGGTACCAAGAACTCAGACTGAACCTTGAAATTTCTGAATTCGCATAGCATAAATTAAGCATCCTTTTGCATTTTTCTCTATGGATTCTTGTTTATAATGGTGTTTTAAAACTAATCATCATATTTAATTTGACTTTCATGCTGTCTACAAGGATTTGCCATGCGCGATTTTTAGGTTTTGCAGGTTTCAAATTTAGGGCTTTTGTGTAGATGAAAAATTAGGGCTCGTGAGTATCATGGTTGAACTGAGCAGGTTAAGACGAAGCAAACACATACCTCGCGAACAATTTATGAAGCTCATGGAGCTATTCGCTATTTTCTTGTAAACCCTCTAAAACAATGTTTCAAAAACCGTTGCTCTTTTGTTTTGTTTTACAGGGTGGGGAAGAAGACGAGTGCGTGTCCATCAACCATTGGCCACTTTGAATCTCGCGCGTTTTTTATCCACTAACGCTCTGCTTTATTTATTATATTTACACGTTATTATATATTAAATGAAACGCGCTTGGTTCAGTGGTAACACGCTATGCATGTGACTCTCAAGACCTGGGTTCAAGTCCCAGGTCTGGCAAAAATTCCATATTGTTTTTCAAACCAATTTCCTATGCAGCGCTCATTGTGATGTACACCATATTCTCTCACCATTAGGCAGCCACGCGTCCCATGAGATCAAGCCAAGGGCAAAGATTGGAGGAGCATCATGTACCATAGTCCAACGCGTTGTATGGGATTCAAAAAGTCAACCAATGTCCAGCTTATTGGGCCAGGCTTTTCACATCAACACCTCCATAATGGGACAGAAACCCCCCCTGGTTCTCTCTTTTTCTAAATTTTCTTTTATCTTTTATTATTTTTAATTGTTTATTTGTTTATTTATTTTCTGATTTAATTAAACATCCTTTTTACAAAAAATACAAAAAAAACATCATAAAAATAAAAAATGTCCAAATAAAAATATAATTTTTAATTTTAATTATTTTCATCAATAAATTAATATATGTAAATATTTAGTTTAATTAGGTTATAGTTTTAATCTTTTTAATAAAAAACACCAAAAATAGAATTTAGGTTTAATATCTTTTTTTGATTTTTCTTTTAATTTTTCCCTTTTTTTTAGAATAATATTATTTAGTTATTTTCATAAATTAAAAATTGTGCATAAATAAATTAGGTTTTAATTTAGATCATATTTTAATAATAAATAAAAAAGTATTAGAATTAGGGTTTGCCGTTTAATTTAATTGAATTAATTCCTTTTTCTCATTAAATCTAAAAAACACAAAAATATCATTCTCATTTAATTTTAATTTTTAAGTCCTTATTAATTTTAATTATTTGCAAAAGGGTCCAACGCCCTAGTTTCGTTTTAATTATTTAATTCGCGCATTTATCTTATGTCGTTTAATTATAATTTTGTATCTCTCCCAAAGCATTGTAATTTTACTTTTCGCACTTTTATTTTATCGCATTATTTATTTTCCGCTAAATCGGGTCCGGTTTAATTTTGGCGATGTGGACCCGCGCCATTTGTAATAGTCGTAGATTTATTTTTCGCAAACTTTATAACTGTTAAATATGCATGAAAGAATGAATGTCTTAATAAAATCAAGCGTAGATCACAATGACATGACACAAGACAAATAACTGAAACATAACACACTATTCGCACACACCACCCCTAGGGTACGCCTCACTGTTGCCTTTCGAAAGGTGGTCGTCGAGTAGAAAACGTCTTAGTAAGTCCTCATGATCCGGGAACCTGGCATGAGGGTAGCTTCTAAGGTGTCTTCCCATTGCTCTGGTGATCACCACGTCCCTAAAACTCGAATTGACCCGAACACCTCCAACGGTGGTGCTACCTACCTCTCAATGGTGGGATGGCACTACTTTTAAGGACTCTTACACAGATGAATTCCTTAGGGTAGGTAGGTTCTCAAGGATACTTGCTCTAATTCCAAACAAAACAAAATCTTTTCACACTGACACATTTTCAACAGCTTTCAAAGCAAACTTTTCAAACACTCTGACGTACGAGTCGATCTGAAATTTTTTCAAAGAAACTTTTAAACCCACATTGAGAAGCAAGCACACAATTTTGAAAACATATGAGCAAGTATCTAAGAGCCCATGGATAACCATGGATAGAAAGGGTGCTAACACCTTCCCTTTCTATAACCTACCTCCCGAACCGAGAGCAATCTCTTTAAAGGAATTTTTCTGTGCTTTTGTCCTTCCATTTGGAGAAAATAAAAGACGGTGGCGACTCTTGCTTCCGCGACATTTCGCGAACCAGCGTTAAACAGTCAGTTCCAGATCCACCGATCACAGAACTGGCGACTCTGCTGGGGAGATTTATAAAGTGAGGTGTACCTTAGGGCTAAGTCATAACTGTGTTTTCACTTGTATTGTTTTGCTTGCTTTACTATTGTGGGTTGCATCGGAGATACATAGATCCTAACCCGGATCTGGGGATACCCTGTTTAGGTAGCATAAGCTGTGAGGGACCTGTCCGGCGTAGACCGACACAGGTGAAGCAGTGGCTACGTTGGTGTGGCACCTTAGTCTGTACCGATATCCCTTGTGTCGCAACGAGGAGAATATGGGTCTTCTAAGGAGTCATTAAGCACCAACAACCTTAGAACCTTAATTGACACAACTTGGCCTTTAGAACAGTAGCAGTATGCTACGCCCATTGAGGCTAAACTCTCGTGATGGTTCTGGCCGCAAGAAAAGATTGCGATGCTGGAGTTATGACCGATTGAGGGTAGTCAATGATATTGGGATCCTCTAAGAACCCGGTTACTTTTGATTAGGACAGGTATGAACCAACAAACTGAAAGAGGGTAGTACCTAGACCTCATGCTGGCCTAAACTTTAGGGGCTTGCCTTGTGTGACTTGTGTGCCTTACCATGTTTGCCTTTGTATCTGTATGTGGTGTGCTTTATCATAACATCATAGCATCATGAGCATTGCATGCATCCTGCATAAGGACTGACCATTTCAAAGACAAGAGGGTTTCATCTTTGCTCTGTTTTGTAGGACATTATGATGCCTGTGCGAAGGAATACTATCCGGTTCAACTTTGTTCGTTCACCTGAGTTGATTGATGAGTTGGTTAGCAGAATTCCAAACACCACTTCCTTCATTCAGAGGCATGGTTCTCTTCTCAGTTTAGTCACTGCAAAGCGGGATCAACAGTTGATGAGTGTTCTGACCCAATTCTATGACCCTCAGTACCAGTGCTTCACCTTTCAAGACTTCCAGCTGGTCCCTACCCTGGAAGAGTTCTCTAATCTGCTTGGTATCCCTATCTTGGATCAGACTCCCTTTACTGGTTGGGAAAAGACCCTCAGGCTTGAGGACATTGCTGCAGCTCTTCCTTTGACCCATCAAGAGGTAACAGACAACTGGGTAACTAGAAGCGGAGTTAAGGGTTTCTTGGCCAAGTTTCTGATTGGTAAAGCTAACAGCTTCTGGAATGACTTGGACTTTAGGGCATATGAGGACATCTTGGCTCTCCTAATCTATGGGTTAGTCCTGTTTCCTAATCCTGACAACTTCATCAATGTCACTTCCATTAGGATCTTTATGTCTCAGAATCCTGTGCCCACTCTCTTGGGTGACATCTTGCAACAACTTCATGCCCGTACTACCCGAAGACGAGGAACCCTATGGTGTTGTATCCCTTTGTTGGTGAGGTGGTTTATTTCGCACCTCCCTAAGTTCGTACTGAAGAACCAAGAAGGAAGAGGTTGGGCTCACAGGTTAATGTCTCTCACCGATAAAGACATCATTTGGACTTGCAGAGGTTTGGATGAGATAGCTATTATTGATCGATGCGGGGAGTATCCTAATGTTCCTCTGATTGGTATTCAAGGAGGGATCTCTTACAATCCATGTCTAGCACTCCGTCAGTTTGGAAGAGCAAGGAGAGCAGGCCCCCATGAGATGTTGGTGCCTCACATCAGTTTCGAGTTTCAGGTGGATAGTGACGAGCTGCGTCGTAGGTTCATCAAGGCTTGGGACAAGGTTCATAAAGCCGACCCACAAGAGCTAGGACCAAAGACTTCTCTACCTATGGAAGCCTATTACAAATGGGTCCGCATCCGTGCTCAAAAGTTAGGTATGCCGTATGAAGCTGTCAGACCCGTCATTCTTGAGTGTCCTGATAAAGATGGTGTTCCTCCAACTGTCCTTCCTCCTCAGATACCTACTGACTATGAGACATTGAAGAGATCTTGGTCGCAACTGCAAGAAGAGCGGGATTCTTACCGGGAAAAGGTCAATGAGCAGGAATCAAAGATCCAGAAGCTGACAAAGCAGTTGGAGAATGAAAGAGCTCTGAATGCCTACCTCCGTACTGAGAAGAGGAGACCATGGGATCAATGAGGAATTCTGAATGTGCCTTTACAGTTTTTATTTCCTTTCCAGTTGTTTCCTTTCATGTAAACGCCTAAGGGGCAAATTTATTGAATAATTTCAGTTGCAAAGTTGAATCTAATGAAGTGTGTTCCTTTTTGTTTACAAAGTTGATTCCCGATTGTCTTTGAAAACATAATTCATACGCATTTCATACATCATGTGCATAGCAGGTTTTTCCCTTTTTCAGGTTGCTTACAGTTCTTCGCTGTTTATTTCAGCATCATGAATCCCGGATCTGAATCAACAGAGACATCAATCAAGGCTCTCCAGGCGCAGAATGCGCAGTTTCAAGAGCTAATCCTGGGTCTAGCTAAGGGCCAAGAGGAATTAAAGACTATGCTACTGAAAAAGAAGAAGAAGAGAAGAACTGTTCTGTTCAACTCGGGCCGAAGGTTGGGTAATACTCTGCAACATGAAGAGGCTGGTTCTTCTGTTGGCAGGAGTCCTTCTCAGGCAGAAGTCAAGGTTCCTACTCCAGTGGTCTCCGACAACGAGACAGATTTTGATGAGGAACAGTATCCTCCTGCAGATGACAAGTACAAACAACTGGAAGACAGGTTGAAGGCCATGGAAATTCAACAGGTACCTGGGCTGGATTTCGGAGATCTGGGTTTGTCGACTGGTGTAATTATCCCGCACAAGTTCAAAGCTCCAACCTTTTCTAAGTATGACGGGGCATCCTGTCCCAAGCTGCATTTGAGGTCCTATGTTCGGAAGATTCAGCCGTACTCTGCGGACAAGAATCTATGGATCCACTTCTTCCAGGAGAGTCTTTCAGGGACTCATCTCGAATGGTTCTATCAGCTGGATGGGACCAAAGTTCGTAACTGGGAGGAGCTGGCTACTGCTTTCTATAAGCAGTATCAGTATAATGCCGACCTTGCCCCCACACGTACCCAACTCCAGGGTATGTCGTTAGGTGCAAGTGAAGGTTTTAAAGAGTACGCGCAGAAATGGAGAGATCTGGCTGGCAGGGTGCAGCCACCTTTGACTGATCGGGAGTTGGTTGACATGTTCTTAGGGACCCTATCTGGGCCATTCTTTAACCATCTCATTGGGAATTCCTCGGCTGGTTTCACTGATTTGATCTTAACTGGAGAGAGAATTGAAGCTGGGCTGAAATCTGGGAAGATTGCAAAGGCTGCATCATCATCTGGGCCGGACAAGAAACCATTTAAGAAGGAGTCTAGTGCCGTGTATGGCTCCAGGAAATCCGAAAGACCTGATCGCCGCCAATCTGTCAGTGCGGTCATGATCGCTACGCCTGCTGCCGCTCCCCGGCCAAATAATCCTCAAAGGGCTGATAGACCCCGGAGAGAGTTTACCCGGTTAAGCATGACCCTATCGCAAATCCTGCCACAGTTACTATCCACCAATTTGGTGACTGTCAAGGAGGCGCCAAAGTTCTCAAACACTACCTCTCCTAAGTACAACCCGAATGCCCGTTGTGCTTACCATTCAGACAGCCCGGGGCATGCCACTGATGACTGTTGGGCGTTAAAGAATAAGGTGCAAGACCTTATCGATGCTAAAGAGATACAATTCGAAGCGCCCGCAAAGCCAAATGTAGTTACTGCCCCTATGCCTCAGCACGGGGTAAATGCTATTGATGAAGATGTTTATGCTGTTTCTGTGGATGATCTAGCCACTCCTTTAAAGATCATTAAGAAGAACCTACTGCAGGCCGGTTTATTTCCGGGTTGTAGTGAGGATTGCCTGTTCTGTGTTATGTCCCCATCCGGTTGTCCCTTGCTAAAGTTAGGCATCCAAAGCTTAATGGATAGTAAGGAGATTCTATTCAAGAAGTCTGCTGTTCGTATGGTTCCAATGGAAGAGGTCTCTGTGGTGACTATCTTCAACAATCCGATCCCGGCTCTCCAGAAGAAGCCCGTTCAAATTCTGACCGTTGCACCTGTTACTATCACTGTTCCTGGGCCCCTGCCCTATGTATCCAACAAAGCTGTCCCTTGGCACTATGGGGCAGATGTATATATAAACGGAGTTAAACAAGAGCTCAACGCTGGCGCCAGCATCTGTGACATCACTGGCCCGGCCAAAGTTACCCGCAGTGGCAGGCTCTTCTCGCCTGACTTTGCGCCACCTGCTGCTAGAAGACCGCTCCTGATAATTCCTGCAAGTACACCTACTCCCGCTGCTGATCAAGTTGTTGTTCCTGATGTTGATCCGATTGCCTCTCCTGCTGCCGAGTCATCCAATGCTCGGGGCAAGGGAATTGAAACTGAGCCTGCCCAGATGGAGGCACCCATACCCATAGCTGCCGAGGCCTCCCCACAAGAGATGGAGGAGATTTTGAAGATTATAAAGAAGAGCGATTTTAACGTTGTGGAGCAGTTGGGGCATACGCCCTCCAAGATCTCCATGCTCTCTTTACTGTTGTGCTCTGAGGCCCATGCAAAGGCCCTCATCTCATTCCTCAAGAAGGCCCATGTGCCACATGAAACCTCTGCAGTCCAGTTCACTGATTGCGTGGCAAGTCTAACGGCAGACAATGGCTTGGGTTTTTCAGACGCTGATTTGACCATGAAGGGGAAAGATCATAATGATGCTCTGCATGTCTCAATCGAATGCAGGGGCACCACCTTGGCACATGTGTTGGTTGATACTGGGTCATCTTTGAATGTGCTACCCAAGAAGGCTCTGGATCGTCTAGATTGTGAAGGCCTGGATTTGAAACCCAGCAACATCATTGTCAGGGCCTTTGACGGTTCGAAGAGAATGGTCCACGGGAAGGTTGACATTCCAATTCGTGTGGGTTCTCAGGTGTTCGATTCCACTTTTTATGTGATGGACATCCGTCCATCTTACTCTTGTCTGCTGGGTCGACCCTGGATACATAAGGCTGGGGCAGTGACCTCTACCTTGCATCAAAAGCTGAAGTACCCCGTCAGAGGGAAGATTGTCACCGTGCAAGGTGAGGAAGAATACATGGTGAGCCACCTAAACTCGTTCAGATACATTGAGATGGATGGGGAGTTCATTGAGACCCCCTTTCAGCATTTCGAGGAGGTGTTTCCAATTGCAGCAGAAACAACAGAAGCAAGTGGTCCTCTGAAGATGGCTTCCCTAAAGGATGCCAGGGCTGTGGTGCAGAAGGGTGAAAGTGCCAACTGGGGCAGACTTCCAGACTTCACCCAGAAGACTGATAAACTTGGGCTGGGTTTCACCTCAGAAGGGCAGAGAGCTATGAGGAAAGAGAAGATCGGAAAGCCTCCGGTATTTATTAAAGGGTCAGAAGCGAATGCTGTCGGGGAAGACCTTGAAGTGGACGAAGCCGAATTCAACAGCTGGATTTATCCGACGGCCAAAGAAGGATTGAACAATTGTAGTGCAAAGGATCATACCCCTGTTACCTTTGTGACACAGTAATGAATTCCCATGTTTTGTTATTTTGTAATAAACAATGATAAACTCTATGGCCCGGTGTCTTACCCGAGGCACCGTGGTTCTATTTGTGAGGGCATACGAACTGTCATTTTATACATCATGAATAAAAATCTTGGACGTCTTTCGCATTGCAAATATTGTGTTCCTTTTCTATCTTTCCTTTCCTTTACATAATTTTCAAAACAGCTGTATTTACACACACACTCACTCATACAGGTTCCAATCCACCCTGGATCTCACTGATAACAGCTCTGCTAATGCCAATTATGACTTCGAAAATCCGATCAACTTAGCCGAAGACGAAGGTGAAGATGATTGCGAAGTGCCCGGCGAGCTTGCAAGACTGTTGCTTCAGGAAGAGAGGGCAATTCAACCCCACGAAGAGCCAGTGGAAACAATAAACCTGGGTACTGAGGCAGACAGAAAAGAGGTAAAGATTGGTGCTAACCTAGAGCTCAGCGTGAAGCAACGGTTAACCAAGATGCTGCATGACTATATGGAGATCTTTGCCTGGTCCTACGAAGACATGCCAGGGTTGGATACCGATATTGTTGTCCATCATTTACCGACTAGGGAAGACTGCCCTCCAGTTAAACAAAAGGTTCGTCGGATGCGTCCAGAGATGTCCGAGAAGATTAAAGCCGAGGTGATGAAACAGTTTGATGCAGGGTTCCTTGCAGTAACTTCTTACCCTCAGTGGGTTGCTAATGTGGTGCCGGTACCTAAAAAGGACGGCAAGGTCAGAATGTGTGTCGATTACAGGGATTTAAACAGGGCCAGCCCCAAGGATGACTTCCCCTTGCCTCACATTGATGTCCTTGTGGATAACACAGCTCAGCACAAGGTATTCTCTTTCATGGATGGCTTTTCAGGCTACAATCAGATCAAGATGGCGCCTGAAGACATGGAAAAAACTACATTTGTTACTCAGTGGGGCACCTTCTGTTACAAGGTCATGCCGTTCGGGTTAAAGAATGCTGGGGCAACCTACCAGCGTGCCATGGTTGCCTTGTTTCATGATATGATCCATCATGAGATCGAAGTGTATGTGGACGACATGATCGCTAGATCCCAGACTGAGGAAGAACATCTAGATCATCTGCAGAAGTTGTTCGATCGTTTGAAACTGTACAAGCTGAGATTGAACCCGAACAAGTGCACCTTCGGGGTAAGATCTGGGAAGTTGCTAGGCTTCGTGGTCAGTGATAAAGGCATTCAAGTGGACCCCGCTAAGGTCAAAGCTATTCAAGAGATGCCAGTTCCTAAGACAGAGAAGGAAGTCAGAGGCTTTTTAGGACGCCTGAATTACATCGCTCGATTCATATCTCATTTGACTGCTACCTGTGAGCCAATCTTCAAGCTGCTGAAGAAAGATCAGGTAGTACGTTGGAACGATGAATGTCAGGCTGCTTTCGACAAAATCAAAGAGTATCTCCAAGAACCACCCATCCTTATGCCACCGGTTGAAGAGAGACCTCTGATCCTATATCTGACAGTGCTAGACAACTCAATGGGGTGTGTGCTAGGGCAGCATGACGAGTCTGGCCGAAAAGAGCACGCCATTTATTACCTTAGCAAAAAGTTTACCGACTGTGAGACCCGATACTCACTGCTTGAGAAAACTTGCTGCGCTTTGGTATGGGCTGCTCGCCGGCTGAGACAGTATATGCTGACTCACACTACCTTGTTGATCTCAAAGATGGATCCGATAAAGTACATATTCGAAAAGCCTGCTCTGTCTGGGAGAATTGCAAGATGGCAAATGATCTTGACGGAATACGACATTCAGTACACAACCCAGAAAGCCATCAAGGGGAGTGTATTGGCAGACCACTTAGCTCATCAAGCTGTAGATGACTACCAATCAATGAACTTCGAGTTTCCGGATGAAAGCATCATGATTGTAACTGATTGTGAAGTACCTGGACCGGATGAAGGACCTGAGCCAGGATCCCGATGGTCTATGCACTTTGACGGAGCTTCCAATGCTTTGGGAAATGGTATCGGCGCCATCATCATATCTCCACAAGGTACTCATACTCCACTCACTGTCCGGCTGTGTTTCAACTGTACCAACAACATGGCGGAGTATGAGGCGTGCATCATGGGTCTTCAAGCTGCGATCGACCTAAGGATCAAATTTCTAAGTGTTTTCGGAGATTCCGCTCTTGTGATCAATCAGATCAATGGAGAGTGGGATACGAAACATCCAAACCTGATTCCTTACAAAGAATGTGTGTTGACCCTGATTCCCCACTTCACAGAGATAACCTTTGAGCACTTCCCAAGAGAAGAGAATCAGTTAGCGGACGCGTTAGCTACAATGTCTTCAATGTTCAAGGTTAAATGGGATAATGAAGCTCCCCGGATCATCATCTGGAAACTGGACGAACCGGCATACTGTTGTGATCTCGAAACTGAATTGGTAACTGAGAAGCCTTGGTACCACGAAGTGAAGAGATATCTGGAAGCTCAGGAATACCCTGAAGGTGCCTCTATCAATGATAAGAAATTCCTGAGGAGGTTCGCATCCAAGTTCTTCCTAAGCAACGGCATCTTGTACAAGCGAAACCATGATTCAACCTTACTGCGTTGCGTGGATAAGACTGAAGCGGAAAGAATCATGGAAGAGCTACATGAGGGGACCTTTGGTACGCATTCCAGTGGGCATACTATGGCTAAGAAAATCCTACGGGCAGGATACTACTGGTCCACAATGGAAGCTGATTGCTACCAACATTCTAGGACATGCCACAAGTGCCAGATCTATGCAGATAAGGTGCATGTTCCTCTGGTTCCCCTGAATGTTCTGACTGCGCCTTGGCCGTTTGCAATGTGGGGCATAGACATGATCGGCGAGATTAAACCTACGGCATCTAATGGACATCGCTTCATCCTAGTGGCGATTGATTACTTTACGAAGTGGGTTGAAGCAGCATCCTACGCTACGGTAACCAAGACTGTTGTGGCACGGTTCATTCGGAACAACCTGATCTGTCGGTATGGCGTCCCAGAAAGGATTATTACAGACAACGGTACCAATCTGAACAATAAGATGATTGCTGAGCTCTGCGAACAGTTCAAGATACAGCACCACAATTCTTCTCCTTACAGACCGAAGATGAATGGGGCTGTAGAAGCAGCTAACAAAAACATCAAAAAGATCGTGCAGAAGATGACAGTAACTTACAAAGATTAGCACGAGATGTTACCGTTCGCTCTGCATGGGTACCGTACTTCAGCTAGGACGTCAACCGGGGCAACTCCTTTCTCTCTGGTTTATGGCATGGAGGCAGTCTTGCCGATCGAAGTGCAAATTCCCTCTCTCCGGATAATGAAGGATGCAAACCTGAACGAAGATGATTGGATCCAGACACGACTTGACCAACTCAATCTCATTGACGAAAAGAGACTTGCTGCTATCTGTCATGGTCAGACGTATCAGAAACGGATGATCAGGGCATTTAACAAGAAAGTCAGACCACAGGAATACCAAGTCGGGGATCTGGTTATCAAAAGAATCATCCTTCCTCAGAGTGATCCAAGGGGCAAATGGACCCCTACGTACGAAGGGCCATTTGTGGTTAAGCATGTGTTCTCAGGAGGGGCAATGATCTTAACTAACATGGATGGTGACGACCTTCCTCACCCCGCCAATGCAGACATAGTTAAAAAATACTACGCATGAAAAAAGACCCGCTAGGCTGACATGCCTAGGCAAAAATTAGGGCTTCCCGTCGAACCAAAAGGGTTCGGGCAAAATGTAGGGATGAAAATGAAAAAAATCTGTACACCCGGCAAGTCGAAAACCTGAAAAGGCGGCTTGGGCAAAAATGGGTATCCCGGTGGACTGAAAACCCGAAAGGGCGGTCCAGGCAAAAGTTAGGGATAAAAGCGTAAAACTATGTCTCATTGATCACTTTGCATCCAGAATCCGGTATCTGCATCAAGCTCAAACGGCACCGATCAGTCAGCTTCACCTTCAACCAAGGTCATCAAGTGATGAGACACTCAGAGTTATAAAGGCGATAGCAGAGTTGAAACCCAGTGGATCATTCATCTTTCACACAGCTGTTTTACTTTCTTTTGTACAAACTTGTATAAACTCTTTTGATCGGCGACGTACCTCTTACTAGGACGTCAGCCTCTTGTATATAAAGCGCCTATTCAGGCCACTCAAAAATCAATAAAAAATATATTTCCAGTTAAACGTGCCAAGCGTTTTTCTTTTCCTGTTTTGTTTTGCGAAGAACGTCCAAGGTTCAATTTGTGATGTATGCATTGACAATAATTTGCTAACTCATAAATATTTGCATACGAAACAAAGGAATTAATTGCAGGTGACACTGGAAACAGGGGCAATAAAGAGTTGTCTGAGCAGTCTAATTGTTCTATCCCCCAAGGTACTAAGGTAGGTTCAGCTAAAGAACACGGCCAAGTATATCTTAATTCCCCAGAGAGTGGTTCAACAAAACAATACATTCTTCTCCAAGCAAATCATCAAATATCAAGGAAATTGAGTATCCTCCTGTAAATCTCAATACCTCCCCAGCAGCACGCATTCTTAACAAGCATCCCCGGCAGTCTTGGTCTAAAGATTGTTCCCCGGCGGTATCTCAATATTCAAAGGAATCATTTCCCCAGCATATCAAACTCCCCAGAAGAGTCCAATCCAGCTTCACCAACAAAGATGGAAGTCATATCCCTCAAGCAGTAAGCTTATCCCCAGTAGATTCTGGAAGCTTATCCCCTCGCAGAGCACGAACGCGTCGTCCCGGCTTGATTTAAAGAGTTATTTCCGTAACAGGATATAACTGGGTTATCCTCAGCCAAAAGCCACGGAAAGAGCGTCCTCAGCAAAGTATCTTCCTACCCCCAGCGAAGTCTATCAACACTTCCGACAACAAGGATATCCCCAGCGGAGTTATCTTCATCAACTCAGCAAAGCATCGCTATCCCCACAGAGTAGCACTCCCCAGCATGATCGCTAGAGTATCTTTTCTCTCGCAGAATTATTTCATTTGCCAAGTTCATTCCTCAACGGAGTCATCTTCTCCTACCGGTATTCTTGCAACAATCATCCACAGCGGAAGCAAAATCTCTTCCTCAACATCAGCCCAGGATATGACTTCCCGGCACCCGTCAAGGATTTATTTTCCTAGACGAAAACATACATGAATCATCACATACATCATTGTAGCATGCATGTACACATCATATCACATAAATCGTATCCATGTTTGCTTGATCCATATCATGCATCGCATATAACTGACCTCTACCTTTCAGGAAGGGTGCAGTTGAAATTCTCAAACATATTTCAAGGATTTCTCTAGTCCAGTTAAATCGACTCCAAGCAGATTTTTCTGATAAAGACTCAGTAGATATTCTCTTATGGTCCCCTCTCCAACGGCGTGTGAGGTGGTAATTCCTTCTTCAGATGTTCCCCTCTCCGGCATGAGCGTGAGGTGTTATTCTCTTATGGTCCCCTCTCCAACGGCGTGTGAGGTGGTAATTCCTTCTTCAGATGTTCCCCTCTCCGGCATGAGCGTGAGGTGATATTCTCTTATGGTCCCCTCTCCAACGGCGTGTGAGGTGGTAATTCCTTCTTCAGATGTTCCCCTCTCCGGCATGAGCGTGAGGTGATATTCTCTTATGGTCCCCTCTCCAACGGCGTGTGAGGTGGTAATTCCTTCTTCAGATGTTCCCCTCTCCGGCATGAGCGTGAGGTGATATTCTCTTATGGTCCCCTTTCCAACGGCGTGTGAGGTGGTAATTCCTTCTTCAGATGTTTCCCTCTCCGGCATGAGCGTGAGGTGATATTCTCTTCTGGTCCCCTCTCCAACGGCGAGTGAGGTGGTAATTCCCTTTCAAGATGTTTCCCTCTCCAGCGGCGAGTGAGGTGATATTTCCTTTCAGATTATAATTTCCTATAGTTCCCTCTCCAACGGTGAGTGAGGTGACTCCCTTTGAGATTATAATATCCTTTGGTTCTCTCCCTGACACTACGAAGGCGGTAATTCTCGCCAAGATTTTTCTCAACGAGCGTTGTTGAGATTAAAGTCATCCAAGGTTCTCTTATCATTCATGCTAAAGTAGTAACCATCCCTGGTTCATTCATCAACGTTTGAAGCTCCAGACTCAGCTCCTGTAATCAGTCAGGACATATCCATACCAAGCATCTAAAATCAACTCCTGCAACGTGTCAGGTACTCATTTTTCTCTTGCAGGTATGCAGGTTCTCGCTAAGGAGTCTCCTACGCGATCAACATCCAGATGGCATCTATAAGCCCATCATCCTATCCAGCAATCTCTAAATGGCATCTATAAGCCCATTCCCTCATCATCGTTGCTACTATGTGAGCGCAAATTTCTGGGCACTCTAGTGTCCAATCATCTTCTACCCTCGGATTACGAAAGGCACGTCAGCCAATCTGCATCCTCAGGTCTAAGAAGATTGAACAGGGGCAACTGTTGTACCCCAAAATTTGCCCTCCCATATTCATCAAGAAATTGCCAAGTCAAGGTCACCAAATTCCCCCAGGTTTGTGCAGCTCAACTGTCTCCTATACAGTCAAAACTAGGGTTTGAGTTCTGGTCAAGCAAATGAACTTTTCAAAGGCCCAATCAAGTCTCATATACCTACAAAGAGGGTCAAGTATCTTCATGTCAAATTTCAAGGCATTCAGCTCAAGATTGCACAGTCAAAACCCTAAATTGCACTACAGTCAACTGTAGGGGCAAAATGGTCATTTGACAGTCAAAAGTTCAAATTTTTGGTCAACATATCATTTTGAAGCCACAAACATCATTTGATCAATGCTTGATCATGATTCTCAAAATTTGGCTCAGAAATCATCAAAGATGCAAAAGTTGCTATATTTGGACAGCTGAAAAAGTCAACTGAAATTGACCAGGGCATAACTTTCACATGGATTATCAGAAAAATTCCATCCAAAGCTCATTTTGAAGAGAAAGACATTTCCTACAATTCATCTTCATGTTCCAAGTCCAAGAAATTCTCTCACAAAAAGTTATCAATTTCAACATTATAGGTCATTTTCAAAAGTCAACAAAAAGTGACTTTAAGTCAAAGGCCATAACTTGAGATTGGTGAATCAAAATGACATGGGACCAAAGGCATTGGTTAGAGGACTCAAATACCTTTCCAAAATGTCCAAGAACATGTGAAAAGCTTAAAAATTGACCAAGTTATGCCTTGTGGAAGTTGGGAAATTTTTGGGAATTTTGAAAAGTCAACAATGGTTCAAATGACCTAAAAATGCAAATGGGCCCATTTTTCTTCCAAGATTCTTCATGCCAAGCCTATGCACGACCATTAGGCCCAAAGGGAAGTATTTTCATATTTTTTAATTATTTATTTGAATTTATATCAATATTAATTCATTTAAATTATTTTAATATGTGAAAAATATAAACCTAACCTAAAAAATCTTTTTGTGCACATTATAATGTCAATATTTCGTGCTTAATTGATTATGGCAAGTTTTGGTGTGATTGGATCATGATTGAACAAAAACAACATGAAAAAAGATTGGAAAAGATATTAAGCAAATCAAATCTTCAAATAATGAATTGATGAGATTTTGTTGGTTTTTGTTGACCTAGAAGCCTCACTATATGATCCAGAACATAACCCTAAGCCAAGGAGACTGCAAGCTGCGCCCAAACAAGCATTGGCATATTGAAATTTTTCACAAAAACTCAAACACTGAAATCTAGTTTCAAGGGCGATTCAAGCACAAATTTTCATTCCATCATCATTCTGAGACATCATTGAACGTTCCTCCATCATTAACATCAACAAAAAGGCCTTGAATTGGTACCAAGAACTCAGACTGAACCTTGAAATTTCTGAATTCGCATAGCATAAATTAAGCATCCTTTTGCATTTTTCTCTATGGATTCTTGTTTATAATGGTGTTTTAAAACTAATCATCATATTTAATTTGACTTTCATGCTGTCTACAAGGATTTGCCATGCGCGATTTTTAGGTTTTGCAGGTTTCAAATTTAGGGCTTTTGTGTAGATGAAAAATTAGGGCTCGTGAGTATCATGGTTGAACTGAGCAGGTTAAGACGAAGCAAACACATACCTCGCGAACAATTTATGAAGCTCATGGAGCTATTCGCTATTTTCTTGTAAACCCTCTAAAACAACGTTTCAAAAACCGTTGCTCTTTTGTTTTGTTTTACAGGGTGGGGAAGAAGACGAGTGCGTGTCCATCAACCATTGGCCACTTTGAATCTCGCGCGTTTTTTATCCACTAACGCTCTGCTTTATTTATTATATTTACACGTTATTATATATTAAATGAAACGCGCTTGGTTCAGTGGTAACACGCTATGCATGTGACTCTCAAGACCTGGGTTCAAGTCCCAGGTCTGGCAAAAATTCCATATTGTTTTTCAAACCAATTTCCTATGCAGCGCTCATTGTGATGTACACCATATTCTCTCACCATTAGGCAGCCACGCGTCCCATGAGATCAAGCCAAGGGCAAAGATTGGAGGAGCATCATGTACCATAGTCCAACGCGTTGTATGGGATTCAAAAAGTCAACCAATGTCCAGCTTATTGGGCCAGGCTTTTCACATCAACACCTCCATAATGGGACAGAAACCCCCCCTGGTTCTCTCTTTTTCTAAATTTTCTTTTATCTTTTATTATTTTTAATTGTTTATTTGTTTATTTATTTTCTGATTTAATTAAACATCCTTTTTACAAAAAATACAAAAAAAACATCATAAAAATAAAAAATGTCCAAATAAAAATATAATTTTTAATTTTAATTATTTTCATCAATAAATTAATATATGTAAATATTTAGTTTAATTAGGTTATAGTTTTAATCTTTTTAATAAAAAACACCAAAAATAGAATTTAGGTTTAATATCTTTTTTTGATTTTTCTTTTAATTTTTCCCTTTTTTTTAGAATAATATTATTTAGTTATTTTCATAAATTAAAAATTGTGCATAAATAAATTAGGTTTTAATTTAGATCATATTTTAATAATAAATAAAAAAGTATTAGAATTAGGGTTTGCCGTTTAATTTAATTGAATTAATTCCTTTTTCTCATTAAATCTAAAAAACACAAAAATATCATTCTCATTTAATTTTAATTTTTAAGTCCTTATTAATTTTAATTATTTGCAAAAGGGTCCAACGCCCTAGTTTCGTTTTAATTATTTAATTCGCGCATTTATCTTATGTCGTTTAATTATAATTTTGTATCTCTCCCAAAGCATTGTAATTTTACTTTTCGCACTTTTATTTTATCGCATTATTTATTTTCCGCTAAATCGGGTCCGGTTTAATTTTGGCGATGTGGACCCGCGCCATTTGTAATAGTCGTAGATTTATTTTTCGCAAACTTTATAACTGTTAAATATGCATGAAAGAATGAATGTCTTAATAAAATCAAGCGTAGATCACAATGACATGACACAAGACAAATAACTGAAACATAACACACTATTCGCACACACCACCCCTAGGGTACGCCTCACTGTTGCCTTTCGAAAGGTGGTCGTCGAGTAGAAAACGTCTTAGTAAGTCCTCATGATCCGGGAACCTGGCATGAGGGTAGCTTCTAAGGTGTCTTCCCATTGCTCTGGTGATCACCACGTCCCTAAAACTCGAATTGACCCGAACACCTCCAACGGTGGTGCTACCTACCTCTCAATGGTGGGATGGCACTACTTTTAAGGACTCTTACACAGATGAATTCCTTAGGGTAGGTAGGTTCTCAAGGATACTTGCTCTAATTCCAAACAAAACAAAATCTTTTCACACTGACACATTTTCAACAGCTTTCAAAGCAAACTTTTCAAACACTCTGACGTACGAGTCGATCTGAAATTTTTTCAAAGAAACTTTTAAACCCACATTGAGAAGCAAGCACACAATTTTGAAAACATATGAGCAAGTATCTAAGAGCCCATGGATAACCATGGATAGAAAGGGTGCTAACACCTTCCCTTTCTATAACCTACCTCCCGAACCGAGAGCAATCTCTTTAAAGGAATTTTTCTGTGCTTTTGTCCTTCCATTTGGAGAAAATAAAAGACGGTGGCGACTCTTGCTTCCGCGACATTTCGCGAACCAGCGTTAAACAGTCAGTTCCAGATCCACCGATCACAACTGCCCATACAGATCCATACCCATGCACAATTTTCCCAGATGCTAACAAACTTCATATTGCTGAAACCCTCTGATGAAGAGAAAGAATAGAGAGAGTCTTCATAAATAATGCAATTTTGGCATAGATAGTAACGATCTTGGTACTTTACTCTGACAGTTTCAGTACCCTAGGACTGGTTTTAATGCAGGTACCTACCCTTGGGTTTGACCCTTTGACCATTGTCAGGATGAAGTATGTCTTGCCCTTTTTAAAACAGACATTTGTCTTTTTAGAACCGACTACTCCTTTTAAGTACTTGTCTTAGGATCCCCTATCCAAGAAACACCGTTGCTTCATGTAATACCTTTATTAGATGACAAGTTATCATCTAAACATTCCAGCTCACTAAACAGCTCCATAATGAGACACAACCGCCCTATTTTCTTAGCAGATGAAGGCACGCTCAAATACTATGTCGTCATACATTCAGCTAATTTGAAACCATTCCATTTTCACAAAGAGGATGGTTACTCCCTCTGAGTCATACAGCTGTACACACATGGATTTATTAATAATAATCCACACTTCATCCAATTTTCTTCCTGTCTGTAGTTTTAGAGGAAATTAGGAACAATGTCATTACCAATGTGATGACATTCGGTCAGACATAGTCTTCTTCAGTTTTGAACACATCATTCCAATAGTTAATAAGGTGCCACACTTTATATCCTACGAGTTTGATGAAGACCTTTTGTACAAACCAATACTCCCCCTGTTAGGGACAATCACTTCTCCTCATGGAAACAAGTAGGACACATTCAATACTCAGTTGGACCTTCAAGGCAGCTTCTGATTCAAAGTAAATAAGACCCCTTGATGAATGGAAAACATAAGACGCATCTTCATGTCTTCAAGAGCGCACCCTCTGTTCAACAATATTGATTGAACACATTCATACTGTGAATCAAACTTTCTCGATAATAATCAGCTGTCATATGTTGATTATCTTGATTCTCAGAATCCACTGCTGAGATAGACCAAATGCCACTGTTTGATTATCTCCTTCATGAATCAAATGCCACCTTTTGACTTCTCCATGTTTATCAGACTTCTCCCAAAGATATTCTGATCTTCCAATTGAAATTTGAACTTCAAGCTACAAGTTATCACAAAAGGCTTAGATACACTGAGACAGGAACATGTAACAACTCTAAAGAGTTGCAAAGAGACGATCTTTTTGGAGGATCTAATCTTCAACTTCGTAGATCATCCTATCTTAAGTTGATGAGCCACTTCACCAAGCAAGAATCTGATGTTGAACCAAATGTCACAGCATTATGTTATAACATCTAGTTGTTGAATTCAGCTCCAGACTGATCCAAGTGACCATCATCAAGATTATGATGTCTTCTTCTTCTTGTGGCTTTAAGTCTGAACATGTTTCCAGGAAACCTTTTCAAGGATCAAATGATTTTGCTGTCACCAAGGAGATAGCTCTAAGGTATCACTCTTCCTGTGATTCTTCACAGGGTCTAGAAGAAGGAATGTTCCCACATCTTTAAGAACATCAGTTATCTTGAACTCCAAGGATAATCAATTAAATACTTGTGCTTGTCACAAATAGCAATTGATCATAAATCCTTCCCATTATCCAGTAAGATACTTTCACCATTTGAATACTTTGACATACTCTTCGTGTGTTAATATCTTCTTCTTGCAAGCTCTTTCTTTGAGAGACCAAAAAGTTGAGATATCTAGGTTGCCACCCTTGACTCAAGTAAATAGAATTTTCTCTGAACAAACTCTACTTACTTCAACCGATTTGAGACTCCTACCAGATCAGATTCATCCTTAGGAATGAGAGAGATGAATCCTTCCTTGCAAATATGTCACACAACAACCAGAACCCATATGACATAGGTCAACAGCCAGCTAAACACCAGGCTGAACTAATGTGAGGAGGTTAACCAAATCTCCCCCTCAAACTATCAGTCATGGAAGCTCCACACAAAATATCCATGCATTGTGCACAAATGTCTCGACATGACATATGACATCCCTACCAGATTTACGTAACTCCAAGAGCTATACCTTAACCAAACTCTGAGTCTTCATATTCTTGAAAGATCTTCCACCTCTAATCACGATGTTTAAATGACAAGACTCATGATCCCAATCTACTTCTATGAAGGAGCAATAGTGTTGCACCATCATTGGCTTTTATTAACCAATGAGCTTGTCTTTCTTCACACCATAGTACTCCAGGGAACAATTGCTCAGCCCTGATCAATGTCATATCTCAACCAGCTTTACTTCTAGAGTTCTGACTCCTAAAGTAACCTTCGGGAGTACACAGACATAGTTGACTTTACCATTGTCAACTTTGCACACACAGATGTCTCCTCTTCCAGGTCAGGAGTAGGTTCCAAACAAAGGTATCCCTTTGTTTGACACCCAAAACATATGCTCTTCAACTAGTAGTTGCATCCTTGTTCCACCATCACATAGAACATCAGTTCCATCACCTTGGAACAAGGCCCTCCTTGAAATTCTTCAAGGTCTTCGTATAACACTAATCCGTGATTATGTGATTCTTACCATCCTGAACGAAGAACGTCTTCATGAGTGGACTTGAGAGGACTCAAGTATCTGTGACATCTTCAATAGTTTATGTTGAATTCTTGAATACAGTAGCCTTCAAAAATAGACCTAGCATGACTACTACACACAACTTCAGGCGTACACACATCCTAGGTTTGAAAATAAATCAAACCTAGAGCAGCTACCACACAACCAGGCCAAATGCCAATCACCAAAGACAGGTACACACAGTTCCTGTCAAGAATAGTCCATCCTCCCACTTCAAGGGACCATTCAGGGAAATAACAAACCATTCCAGGTTACAATCTTCAGTACTAAAATTGACCTTGCAGATACCAGAAAGTATCACCCATGGATCTCATCCAGAAACAGAACAGGATGCCTGCTCTGATACCAATTGAAATTCTGGTGTATGCCAGTCTTCAGATGTTATACTCAATGTCTAGACATCTGATATGACATAATAAATACACTGCAAGGTAGATACCCAATTTTTCATGATTCAGTACTGAAGGGTAACAGAAGCACAGTTTAACCAAGCTGTGCCAGATCTACTTTGAAGGTGCAGAGGATAGAACACCAATGTGCCTAGTTCTGTTCATCTGTTGCACATGATCAGCAGAGAGCAAGCAATCTTTGCAGTTCTGTTTCTTCTGCACAGATATCAGCATGATGTCTTAACATGTTCTGAGACATCATCTGTTACAACATTACAGTTTTACCTTGATATATAACAAACAGAATTATAAAGTGTTGAAGGTAAAAACACAAATCAGTTGTTGACCCAGTTCGGTGAAACACACCTACTCTGGGGGCATACCAAGCCAGGAAGAAGATCCACTATCAGCAATATTAATTCAGGACTAAACTTCACAAGTTCCCATCCTTCACTTAATCATCTACCCAGTGCAACCTATACCTAGGAACTCCTAGATAGAAACCTACCAGTTTCCATTCCTATTGTCGCAACAACAGAAGTCTTACTCCTACTCAAGAAGCAGTGCCCTCCCACTTGGTTTCCTACATTACAATGAATATGAAGTAATGCAAAAAATACTTAGACTTGCTTCACAGCTTCATCCAAGAACACTCAAACTCTTACCTACAGGTTTCGAGTTACATACATGGTAACCTTGCCACAGACCGACATGTTTACCTAACAAAACACCCCCAATCTTACATTATTTGAGCTTCACAAACCCTAGGTTACAATCTGCTATTTATAACCTATTACCCAACTGGATTTGGGCCTTCAAAAATCTCAGCAAGCTTTTCTCCTTGCTGTTACAACTCAGCAGCAAACTTCTCCTATAATCAAGGTCTTCAATCTTCTAGTTCCTAAAATATCTCCATATTTAGAAACAGTATTTTCTTCAAATATTCTGATTGATTCTTGATTGATCTTCATATTCTCCATAAGAAACGCCACATATATTCTCAGAGTATTTAAGTACCAGAACTGTAACTGAATTATCAATTCTGTTGACGTGATGTCAAGTCAGATGTCATGACATTACATCTAACATGTTTTCCTAGATGTTGAACTTCTTCAACACAACAAATAACCTCTTTCATAATTTAGATCACTTATAATAGTTAGGTTACAAGTCACAGCTGTTACAAACATTCAACATATAACATAGTTACTTAATCAGTACTTAATTTCAGGCGCGATGTCATATGCTGATGTTGTGACATCTTACATAACATGTTGGTCCAGATGTTGAACTTCTTCAACCCCACATATTAAAACAACAGAGGGAATATGGGTAAACTTGCTTTCTTATTTGTTTTACAAATGAAGCCAACTCTCCAGCCAGGGCACTTACAATTTCCATTTTAGGTTTTTCTTTGAGATTATAATTTCCTTTTGGTTCTCTCTTCGACGGTGCATGAGATTTCCATTTTAGGTTTTTCTTTCAGGTTATAATTTCTTTTGGTCCTCTCCCCGACGGTGCGTGAGATGTAATTCCTTTTCAGGTTATGATTTCATATGGTCCTCTCCCCGACGGTGCGTGAGATGTAATTCCTTTTCAGGTTATAATTTCCTTTGGTCCTCTCCCTGACGGTGCGTGAGATGTAATTCCCTTTCAGATTATAATTGCTTATTGGTTCTCTTCCCGATACTGCGAAGATGATAATTCCCACCAAGATTTTTCTCAACGAGCGTTGTTGAAGTTAAAGTCACCCAAGGTTCTCTTACCATTCATGCTAAGGTAGTAACCATCCCTGGTTCATTCATCATCTTTTGAAGCTCCATACCCAGCTCCTGTAACCAGGCAGGACACATCTAGACCAAGCATCTGAAAACCATCTCCTGCAACGTGTCAGGTACTCATTTTTCTTTTGCAGGTATGCAGGTTCTCGCTAAGGAGTCTCTTACGCGATCAACATCCAGATGGCATCTATAAGCCCATCATCCTATTCATCAATCTCTAAATGGCATCTGTAAGTCCATTCCCATCACATTGCCACTATGTGAGCGCAAATTTCTGGGCACTCTAGTGTTCAATCATCTTCTACCCTCGGATTACGAAAGGCACGTCAGCCAATCTGCATCCTCAGGTCTAAGAAGATTGAACAGGGGCAACTGTTGTACCCCAAAATTTTCCCTCCCATATTCTTCAAAGATTTGCCAAGTCAAGCTTCAAAATTCCCCAAGGGTTGCACAGTGTAAAGGCCTCCTAAGCAGTCAAGATTAGGGTTTGTGTTCTGATCAAGAAGTTGAAGTTTCCAAAGGTCCAATCAAGTCTCACATGCCTACAAATATGGTCAAGCATCCTCATATCAAGTTTCAAGACATTCAGCTCAAAATTGCACAGTCAAAACCCTAAATTGCACTACAGTCAACTGTAGGGGCAAAATGGTCATTTGGCAGTCAAAAGTTCAAATTTTTGGTCAACATATCATTTTGAAGCCACAAACATCATTTGATCAATGCTTGATCATGATTCTCAAAGCTTGGCTCAAAAATCATCAAGATGCAAAAGTTTCCTTATTTGGACAGCTGAAAAAGTCAACTGTAAATTGACCAGGGCATAACTTTCACATGGATTATCAGAAAAATTCCATCCAAATCTCATTTTGAAGAGAAAGACATTTCCTACAATTCATATTCATACTTCAAGTCCAATAAATGCTCTCACAAAAAGTTATCAATTTCAACATTATAGGTCATTTTCAAAAGTCAACAAAAAGGGACTTCAGGTCAAAGGCCATAACTTGAGATTGGTAAATCAAAATGACATGGGACCAAAGGCATTGGTTAGAGGACTCAAAGACCTTTCCAAAATGTCCAAGAACATGAGAAAAGCTTAAACATTGAGCAAGTTGTGCCTTGTAGAAGTTGGGAAATTTTTGGATATTTTGAAAAGTCAACATTGATTCAAATGACCTAAAATTGCTAATGGGCCCATTTTTCTTCCATAATTCATCATCCATGGCATGTGCACGACCACTTGGCCCAAAGGGAAGTTTTTATTCATTTTTTATTTATTTATTTGGATTTTTATTAATAATAATTCATTTAAATTAAAATAAATACATGAAAAATGCTAACCTAAGTTTTTTCAATCTTTTTGTGCATGTTTTATCCTCAAGATTTCGTGTACAACTAAATAAGGAAAGATTTGGATTGATTGATCATGATTTGAACAAAAAGCACATGGAAAATATTTGGAAAATAATGATGGAAAATCAAATCTTCAAAACCATGATTGCAAGAGATTTTGATCAATTTTCTTGACCTAATTGGTTCTATACTTAAGCCTAAACACAACCCTAATCATCCAACACACGCAGCTGCTGAGAAAACTGGAAAACAAACTTGAAATTTTTTCTAAAAAACTCAGTTCTGAAAACCCTTTTGCAGGTTGATTCAAGGCACGATTTCCATTCCATTAGCTTCCTTGAAGATTACTGAACGTGTTCCAATCAAAAACATCCATCAAAACTCAAGGAATTGGTAACAAGAACCGCCCCTGTACAGAAAAAAATCCATGATCGTGTTTTGACATCTAGGCATTCTTATGGCATTTTAATTGTTGATTTACATTCCTTATGCCATTCTAATGCTAACCATATAATTTAATTGTGTTTTTAAGCTGTATACGCGATTATGCCATTATCGTTTTCTAGGGTTTACAGGACCTTAGATTGGGGCTTTTCACCCAAGGAAAAATTGAGACTTATGACCACCATCATTCAAATCAGCGCGTCTGGACGAAGAAGAAGCCATGCTCGCGCTCAATTTATGAGTGTTCCTGGGCTAATCGCTATTTTCCCATAGCTGGCCTAAGAAAACGCGTAGAAAACCGTTGCTTATGTTTTTGTATTTCAGGGATGAAGAAGAAGACGATATCGTGGCAAGATCAGGTTGGTCTGTTTGAAAATTCGCGCGCAGACCCACTAACACATTGTTTTCTTATTATAATATTTGTTGGTTGTTTAATGTTAACGTGCGTGAGTTGGTTCAGCTGGCAAGGCATATTGATTGCAACATTCCTGACCTGGGTTCGAGTCCCAGGTCTTCTTTGTCTCAATATTATTTTTCAATATATATTCCCATGCAGACTCAACATCAAGGCGCACCATGCACCCTCCAGATCAAACCATCCACGTGCATATTGGAATCAAATCAAAGGTTCAGAATTGATGAACACCATAAACATGGTCAATGCTGCAGCACGCTATCTGGAAAAGGTCAAACGAACCAAGGTTATTGGGCCAGAATTTCATGATTTCACCTCCACATTGGGGACTGACACCCCCCTAGGTTTGCCAATTTATTTTCTTTCTTTAATTTTTTATTATTATTTATATTTTCTTTTAATTATTGCTTTATTAATTAATGTAATACTTTCATAAATATAAAAAAAAATACACATAAAAATCAGAAAAGAATTAAAATAATAAATAATTTTTATTTTAGTATTTTCTTAAATAAATTTGCATGTAATTGAATTTAGTTTTAAATTAGGTTTGCAATTTTAATTCTTTTAATAAAAAATCTAAAAAATGTAGAAATAGGTTTAATTAATAATTTTTCATCCTTTTTATTTTTTCTTTCCTAAATATATCAAATAATTAAATATTTTATTTTCATAATTAAAATTGTAAATTAATTAGGGTTTAATTTAGGTTAAAAACTTCAATATTTTTCTTAATAAATTAAAAGCCATTAGAATTAGGGTTAGTATTAATTTTAATTAATTCTTTTTTATATTAAATCCTAAAATACTAAAAAATACCAAAAACAAGTCCTTTCTTTTTTTTATTAATTAACTTCATCATTAATTTGATTTTTGCAAAAGGGTCCAACGCCCTCGTTTCGTTCTTAATTTCCTATTAATTTGCATTTTTATTTTATTTCGTTTAAATATTAATGTAATTCTCCCGAAGCCATGTAAATTACTTCTCGCACTTTTAATTTCTTTATTTATTTTCTGTCAAATCGGGTCCTGGTTTAATTTTGGCGATGTGGACCCGCGCCTTTTGTAATAGCTTTAGACTTTTACTTTTCCCGCAATATTTTAACTGTTAAACAAAGCATGAAAGAATGTATGGATAAAATAAAATCAAGCGTAGAACACCAATAACATGACAAGATAAATGCAAATGAAAACGACACACAAATCGCACACACCACCCCTAGGGTACGCCTCACTGTTGCCTTGCCTCGAAAGGTGATCGTCGAGTAGAGGATGTCTTAGTAAGTCCTCATGATCCGGGAACCTGGCATGAGGGTAGCTTCTAAGGTGTCTTCCTATTGCTCCGGTGATCACCATGTCCCGAACCTCGAATTGACCCGAACACCTCCAACGGTGGTGCTACCTACCTCTCAATGGTGGGATGGCACTACTTTAAGGACATTTACACAGACGAGTTCCTTAGGGTAGGTAGACGACTCTAGATACTTGCTCTAATTTCAAAACCAATTCAAAAAATACTTTTCACACCGACACCTTTTCAAAAAGCTTTCGAAAGCAATTTTTCAAACACTCTTGAGGACCGATACAAGAGTCGAACTGGAATTTTCAAAGAAACTTTTTTAAAACCCACATTGAAAAGCAAGCAAACCATTTTGAAAACACAAGTGAGCAAGTATCTAAGAGCCCATGGATAACCATGGATAGAAAGGGTGCTAACACCTTCCCTTTCTATAACCTACCTCCCGAACCGAGAGCAATCTCTTTAAAGGAATTTTTCTGTGCTTTTGTCCTTTCCATTTGGAGAAAATAAAAGACGGTGGCGACTCTTGCTTCCGCGACATTTCGCGAACCAGCGTTAAACAGTCAGTTCCAGATCCACCGATAACAGCAGTCTTCCTTGGTAGGCAAATGATGGACCACGATATCAGTGTCTAAACCGGGCATATCTTCGTAGGACCAGGCAAAGATCTCCATATAATCATGTAGCATCTGAGTCAACCGTTGCTTCACGCTGAGCTCTAGGTTGGCACCAATCTTTACCTCTTTCTGGTCTGTCTCAGTACCCAAGTTTATTGTTTCCACTGGCTCTTCGTGGGGTTGAATTGCCCTCTCTTCCTGAAGTAACAGTCTTGCAAGCTCGCCAGGCACTTCGCAATCATCTTCACCTTCGTCTTCGGCTAAGTTGATCGGATTTTCGAAGTCATAATTGGCAGTAGCAGAGTCGTTATCAGTGAGATCCAGAGTGGATTGAAACCTGTATGAGTGAGTGTGTGTGTAAATACAGCGGTTTTGAAATATGTATAAAGGAAGAAAAGACAGAAAAGGAGCACAAGATTTGAAATGCGAGAAAACGTCCAAGACTTTCATTTATGATATATGAAATGACAGTTTATATGCCCTCACAAATAGAACCACGGTGCCTCGGGTAAGACACCGGGCCATATAGTTCAATTTATTGTTTATTACAAATGCCAAAACGTAGGAATTCATTACTCAGTAACAAGAGAAACAGGTAGGTTGTCCTTCGCACTCCAATTTTTAGGTCCACTGTCGGTTGTCGGGTAAATCCAGCTATCGAACTCAGCTTCATCCACTTCCTCTTCGTCCCCAATAGCATTCACTCCATGGGCAGGCAGGGGAGCTGTCACTACATTAGGCTTCTCAGATGCCTCAAACTGTACTTCCTTGGCGTCAATAAGGTCCTACAGCTTGCTCCTTAATGCCCAACAGTCATCAGTGGAATGCGCCGGGCTGTCAGAATGGTAAGCACAGCGGGCATTTGGGTTGTATTTAGGAGATGTAGTATTTGGAAACTTCGGAGCCTCTCTGACGGTCACTAAGTTGGTTGAGAGCAACTGTGGTAAGATCTGCGACAAGGTCATGCTCAAACGGGTAAACTCTCTCTGGGGTCTTTCAGCCCTTTGAGGATTGGTTGGCCGAGGAGCGGCAGCAGGCTTAGCAATCATTACCGCACTGACAGATTGGCGGCGCTCAGATCTCTCTGGTCTCTTGGAACCGTATACAGCACTAGCCTCCTTCTTGAAGGGTTTCTTCTCAGAACTAGACGATGCACCCTTCGGAATCTTACCAGACTTTAACCCAGCCTCAATTCTCTCTCCAGTCAGAATCAGATCAGTGAACCCTACAGACGAATTCCCAATAAGATGGTTGAAAAATGGCCCAGATAGGGTCCCCAAGAACATGTCTACCAACTCCCGATCAGTCAACGGGGGCTGCACCCTGCCAGCCAGGTCTCTCCACTTCTGAGCGTACTCTTTAAAACCTTCACTTGAACCTAACGACATACCCTGGAGTTGGGTACGTGTAGGGGCAAGGTCGGCATTATATTGATACTGCTTGTAGAAAGCAGTAGCCAACTCCTCCCAGTTACGAACCTTGGTCCCATCCAGCTGATAGAACCATTCGAGATGAGTCCCTGAAAGACTCTCCTGGAAGAAGTGGATCCACAAATTCTTATCCGCTGAGTATGGTTGGATTTTCCGAACATAGGACCTGAGATGTAGCTTGGGACAAGACGCCCCGTCATATTTAGGGAAAGATGGTGCTTTGAACTTCCGAGGAATGATCACACCAGTAGATAAACCCAGATCTCCAAAATCCAGCCCAGGTACCTGTGGTATCTCCATAGCATTCAGCCTATCCTCCAGTTGCTTGTATCTATCTTCTGCCGGAGGATATTGCTCTTCATCAAAATTAGTCTCGTTGTCGGAGACTACCGGACTAGGACCTTTTTCTGCTTGAGGAGTACTCTTGCCAATAGAAGAACCAGCCACTTCATTCTGCAAAGTATTGCCAAACCTTCGGCCCGAGCTAAACAGAACAGTTCTTTTCTTCTTCTTCTTCTCCTTCTTCAGGAGCAGAGCCTTCAACTCTTCTTGGCCTTGAGCCAAACCCTTGATTAATTTCTGAAATTGCGCATTCTGCGCCTGAAGAGCTTTGATGGATGTCTCAGTTGATGACGAGTCGGGATTCATGATGCTGAAATAAACAGCGAAGAACTGTAAGCAACCTGAAAAGAGGAAAAACCTGTTATGCACATGATGAATGATATGTGTTTATGCAATGCATTCAAGGGTTCGAAAGTTCAAATTTGTTGTAGACAAAAAGGAACACACGTTATCATTAAGGAAATAATTGTTCAGTACATCAAAGCCTCATGGGCAAAATAATACAAAAGCAAATCAATCCCAAAATACACTGCGCATCCTCTTTGGAGCTATGTAAGTGTTGAGATTCCTCTCCTCATGCAACAGGCGGGTGAGCTCCAAGACCTTCTTTTCACTGGCATAAAGACTAGTCTCAAGAGAATTCCGTTCTTCCTTAAGCTGGATCCAGCTCTTCTGCATCTCTTCCCAGGATGTGGGCATATCTGGGTGCTGAATAGTGTATGACACTTCTCCTTCCAAGACTGGCTCTTTGACCACAGGGAGCATATGAGGATAAGGCATCACTAACTTCTGGGAGCGGGCTCGTACCCACTTGAGATAAGGTTCCAACGGGATGGAGTTCCTGTGCCCCAGTGTCTTGCTGTCTATCCTACTTGGCATCCTCCAGGCTCTGATAAATCTCTGGCGAAGTCCTTGAGTATCGTTGTCGAAGTCAAAAACTATGTCAGGAATTAACATGTCATGAGGACCATCCCTCCGAGCATAACCAAACTGTCTCCAAGCCAGGCATGGGCTGTAAGTAATACCTCCTCTGATTCCAAGTAAAGGAACATTAGGGTACTCCCCGCAACGATCAATGATAGTGACATCTTCTCTGGACCGAGGGCACCAATGTATATCTGCATGTGTAAGAGTCATCAACCGTTGTGACCATCTCAAACCCCGCTCATTCTTCAAAACTGATTGTGGAAGGTGCGAAATAAACCACCTTCCCAGGAGAGGAGTGCAACACATAAGGACACCTCTTTTTCTCATGGTTCGAGTGTAACATGAGTGAAGGATGTCCCCCAGCAACGTAGGTATAGGATTCCTGGACATAAAGATCTGGACAGCACTGATATCAATAAGCTGATTTGGATTAGGGAACAACACCAAACCATAGACAAGGAGGGCCACCACTTCTTCAAAAGCTTGCAAATCAAGGGAGTTCCAACATTCATGGGCCTTTTCAAACAGAAACCTGGCTAAGAACCCTTTGATACCACTTCTAACTTCCCAATGTCCCTTGAGGTCGGATGACTGTAGGTGCAAGGCTTTAGCAATCTCTTCAAGCTTAGGTTCCTTTTCCGTACCGTTGAAGGGTAGCTGATCAAGGATAGGGATCTTCAGGAGCCGGGAGAACTCCTCCAATGTAGGTACCAGCTGATAATCCAGGAAGGTGAAACAGTGATGCAGAGGGTCAAAGAATTGGAACAGGACCTTTATCATATCTTCCTCAATGTTGGTATTGACCAAGCTGATGAGGCTTTCATGTCTTTCACTGAATGAAGAGTTCTCGGGAATCCTGGATATAAGTTCCTTAAGCTGAGGAGGGATCCTTACAAGACTGATTTGAATTGTCTTCCTGCGAACAGTTTCCATGTCCTACAAAACAAGAACAAAGATGAAGATTCGAACCCCTGAAATGGTTAGTCAATGCATATGATGCTGGATGATGTCATGATGCTATGATTAAACACGCCACAGATATTTACAAAGACAAACATGTAAGGCACACAAGGCACACAAGACAAGCCCTTAGGGTTTAAGGCCAGCATAGGGTCTGGGTAGTACCCTCTTGAAGTTGGTGGGTTTAACCTGTCCTATTAGAAGTAACCGGGTTCTAAGGGTCCCAATATCACGGGATTGCTTTCATTGTTCATCGTTTCAATTTAGCCACTGAACTGGCGACCGAAATATTCCAGAAAAGCAACCCTCAATTGAGTGTAGTATCGAGTATCAACCAACCTCGGACTGCACCAAAGTCAGTTATCTCACTACCCTAAAGAGGCCAAGATAGTTCAATTAAGGTTCCTAAGGTCTGTTGATGCTTCACGACACCATGCGGAGGCCCCGTACTCTCCTTGACTGAACTCAAGGGTTACCGGTACACACCAAAGTGCCACATCAACGTAGCAGACTGTTTCAACCATGTCGGTATACCCCGCACAGTTCCCTCACAATCTTGTTGCTACTTTCTAAGAAGGTATCCCCCAGATCCGGGTTAGGATCTATAGAACTCCCAAGCAACCCACAATTTAAAGCACACAAGGAAAGCAATTGAAAACACAGTGATCTTAGTCCTAAGGTACACCTCACTTTAAGTTATCTCCCCAGCAGAGTCGCCAGTTCTGTGATCGGTGGATCTGGAACTGACTGTTTAACGCTGGTTCGCGAAATGTCGCGGAAGCAAGAGTCGCCACCGTCTTTTATTTTCTCCAAATGGAAAGGACAAAAGCACAGAAAAATTCCTTAAAGAGATTGCTCTCAGTTCGGGAGGTAGATTATAGAAAGGGAAGGTGTTAGCACCCTTTCTATCCATGGTTATCCATGGGCTCTTAAATACTTGCTCATTTGTGTTTTCAAAAATGGTTTGTTTTCTTTTCAACTGTGGGTTTAAAAAAAATTTCTTTGAAAATTCCAGTTCGACTCTTGTATCGGTCCTCAAGAGTGTTTGAAAAATTGCTTGCGAAAGCTTTTTGAAAAGGTGTCGGTGTGAAAAGTATTTTGTTTTGTTTTGAAATTTAGAGCAAGTATCTTAGAGTTGTCTACCTACCCTAAGGAATTCGTCTGTGTAAATGTCCTTTAAAGTAGTGCCATCCCACCATTGAGAGGTAGGTAGCACCACCGTTGGAGGTGTTCGGGTCAATTCGAGGTTCGGGACATGGTGATCACCGGAGCAATAGGAAGACACCTTAGAAGCTACCCTCATGCCAGGTTCCCGGATCATGAGGACTTACTAAGACATCCTCTACTCGACGATCACCTTTCGAGGCAAGGCAACAGTGAGGCGTACCCTAGGGGTGGTGTGTGCGATTTGTGTCATGTTCGTTTATATTTATCTTGTTCATGTTAAAGGTGATCTAGCGTTTGTTTTCACTTTTGTCCATAGATTCTTTCATGCCTTGGTTAACAGTTAAAAGTGCGAGAAAAGTAAAGATTCTAAGCTATTACAAAAGGCGCGGGTCCACATCGCCAAAATTTCTTGAACCCGATTTGACAGAAAAATAAAGAAAGTAAAGAAAATAAAAGGTGCGAGAAATTAATTACACGGCCTTGGGAGAGATACATAAATATTAAAAAGAATAAAAAAATAAACGCGCGAATTAAATAAGAATTAAACGAGGGCGTTGGACCCTTTTTGCAAAATTAAATTAAAGGATGGAATTAATTAATTAAAAAAAAAGAAAAGAAATTGTTTTTTTGGTTTTAATGAAAAAGAATTAATTAAAATAACATGCTAACCCTAATTCTACAATTTTTATTTTATTATGAAAACATGTTAAAGTTTTAACCTAAAATTAACCCTAATTAAGTTACATGCAATTTAATTATAAAAATAAATATTTAATATTTAATTATTATGGAATAAAAGAAAAAAAAGATAAAAATTGATTAAACCCTAATTCTATAAGTTTTGAGTTTTAGTAAAAAAATATTAAGATTAAAACCTAAATTTAAAACTAGATGAATTAATGAATTTATTTACAAAAATACTAAAATAAAAATTATTTATTATTTTTTCATCTTTTCTGATTTTTTGTGTATTTTTTATATATTATTTGTGAAAATATTAAGCTAAAGAAACTGATTAAAAAAATAATATTTGAAATAAGTAAAATAAAGAAAAGAAATAAAAATTCAAACCTAGGGGGGTATCTGTCCCCAAAGTGGAGGTAAAAGCTTCAGCAATTTAGGCCCGTCTGTCCTTGGCCTGGTGGACTTTTGTTCCAGCATGTATACGCGTTGACTAGGGTGCATCATGTTCCCCCAGATCTTGGCCCTTGATGGAATGCTCTGGGACGCGTGGATAGTTTGATTTTGTGGGTGCATGGTGGACACCACTACTGAAGTTGCATATGAATATTAATTGAAAAAATATATGGAAAGGGGTGGGGACCTGGGGCTCGAACCCAGGTCCTAGAGATTACCAGCGTGTATGCCTGCCAACTGCTCCACTTCATCTTTTTGTATATTCCATAACAAACAAATAATATAATCAAATATAATAACTAATGGATTTCTGGCGCGAATTTTTGAACGAACCAATCAACACTTGCCACTGCATCGTCTTCCTCATTGTTTTGTTTTCCTGAAAAAATAGCAAACATTTAAAGGGGGTTTTGAACCCCCTCAAAACATGCTTATTCTGATAATAGTGATTAGGCCATGTGGCCTCAGAAATTTGGCGCGATGGTCTCTTCCAATTCGTCCCAACCTGCTGATTTTGTTTATGGCATTGACATGTCTCAATTTTACAGGGATGGAAAACGCCTAAATTGAAAACCTGGAAACCCTAGATGTCACTAATGGTGAATCCTCATATGGGGCACGAAAACAAAATTAAACTATTGGGTTAGCATTAGAATCAAACAATGAACATGAATCAAGCGTTAAAATTTACAAAAGACGCATGAATTGAGATGCACGAATATGAATTTTTCTCTGTACAGGTGAGATTGTTCTCACGTTTCTGGGCACGAAAGCTTGTAGTTTTTGATCCAAATCCCTTCTTTGAAGCCTCAGCAAGCTAATGGAATAGACCTTTGGCCTTGAATCGTCCTGCAAAAGTGTTTTCAGATTTGGAATTTTTTGCAAAAAATTGAGTTTGACAATGGAGTTTATGCGCAGCTTTCTTGGTTCTCAGCATTAGGTCTTGCTTGTTTGTATATGTATGAATGATTAGGGTTAAAAAACTTGATCAAAATCCATGAATTAATGAATATGATATTTGATTTTTAAACCATGATTTTCAAATCTTTTTCACATGCTTTTGCTACCAAATCATGACCAATTCAATTGATTCTTTCCATATTTGGGTTAGGCACGAAATCTTGAGTATATATCATGCACAAAAAGATTGAAAAACTAGGTTTAGCATTTTTCATGTATTTTATTTAATTAAAATGAATTATTAATAATAAAAATCCAAATAAATAAATAAATAATGAAGAAAAACTTCCCTTTGGGCCAAGTAGTCGTGCACATGCCTTGGATGATGAATTGTGGAAGAAAATTAGGCCCATTAGCAATTTTAGGTCATTTGAAGCAATGTTGACTTTTCAAAATATCCAAACATTTCCCAACTTCCACAAGGCATAACTTGCTCAATTTTTAAGCTTTGCTCATGTTCTTGGACATTTTGGAAAGGTCTTTGAGTCATATAACCAATGTCTTTGGTCCCATGTCATTTTGATTTACCAATCTCAAGTTATGGCCTTTGACTTAAAGTCCCTTTTTGTTGACTTTTGAAAATGACCTATAATGTTGAAATTGATAACTTTTTGTGAGAGCATTTCTTGGACTTGAAGTGTGAAGAGGAGTTGTTAGAAATGTCTTTCTATTCAAAATGAGATTTGGATGGAATTTTTCTGATAATCCATGTGAAAGTTATGCCCTGGTCAATTTACAGTTGACTTTTTCAACTGTCCAAATAAGGAAACTTTTGCATCTTGATGATTTTTGAGCCAAGCTTTGAGAATCATGATCAAGCATTGATCAAATGATATTTGTGGCTTCAAAATGAGATATTGACCAAAAATTTGAACTTTTGACCGCCAAATGACCATTTTGCCCCTATAGTTGACTGTAGTGCAATTAGGGTTTTGACTGTGCAATTTTGTGCTGAAAGTCTTGAAACTTGGTATGAGGATACTTGACCATATTTATAGGCATGTGGGACTTGATTGGACCCTTGGAAACTTCATTTTCTTGATCAGAACCAAAACCCTAATTTTGACTGTTCAGGAGGCTCTTACACTGTGCAACCCTTGGGGAATTTTGAAGCATGACTTGGCAATTTCTTGAAGAATATGGGAGGGAAAATTTTGGGGTACAACACATGTCTTCGTAGGACCAGGCAAAGATCTCCACATATCATGTAGCATCTGAGTCAACCGTTGCTTCACGCTGAGCTCTAGGTTGGCACCAATCTTTACCTCCTTTCTGTCTGTATCAGTACCCAGATTTATTGTTTCCACTGGCTCTTCATGTGGTTGGATTGCCCTCTCTTCCTGGAGTAACAGTCTTACAAGCTCGCCAGGCACTTCGCAATCACCTTCACCTTCGTCTTCGGCTAAGTTGATCGGATTTTCGAAGTCATAACTGGCAGTAGTAGAGTTGTTGCCAGTGAGATCCAGAGTGGATTGAAACCTGTATGAGTGAGTGTGTGTAAATACAGCTGTTTTGCAATATAATGAAAGGAAAGAAAGAAAGGGAGCATAAAATTTGAAATGCGATAAAACGTCCAAGATCTTTATTCATGATATATGAAATGACAATTTATATGCCCTCACAAATGAAGCCAACGGTGCCTCGGGTAAGACACCGGGCCATAGAGTTTTAATTGTTTATTACAAATAACCAAAGCAAAAGAATTTATTACTCAGTAACAAGAGAAACAAGTAGGTTGTCCTTTGCAATCCAATTGCTAGGTCCACTGTCGGTTGCCGGGTAAATCCAGCTGTCGAACTCAGCTTCATCCACTTCATCATCCTCCCTGATAGCATTCACTCCATGGTTAGGCATGGGAGCAGTCACCACGTTGGGCTTCTCAGGTGCTTCAAATTGTACCTCCTTGGCATCAATAAGATCTTGCACTTTGTTCCTTAAGGCCCAGCAGTCATCAGTGGAATGCCCCAGGCTATAGGAGTGATAAGCACAACGAGCATTTGGATTGTATTTCGGAGAGGCAGTATTCACAACTTTCGGGGCATCCCTGACAGTCACTAAGTTGGTGGACAGCAACTGCGGCAAGATCTGCGATAGGGTCATACTCAAACGGGTAAACTCTCTCCTGGGTCTTTCAGCCCTTTGAGGATTGGTTTGCCGAGGAGCGGCAGCAGGTTTAGCAATCATCACCGCGTTGACAGATTGGCGGCGCTCAGGTTTCTCTTGTCTTCTAGACCCATATACAGCACTGGCCTCCTTCTTAAAGGGCTTCTTCTGAAAACTTGCAGATGCACCCTTCTGAATTTTACCAGACTTCATCCCAGCCTCTATTCTCTCTCCAGTCAGAATAAGATCAGTAAACCCTGCAGATGAGTTACCGATAAGATGATTGAAAAATGGCCCAGATAGGGTCCCCAAGAACATGTCTACCAACTCCCGGTCAGTTAACGGAGGCTGCACCCTGCCAGCCAGATCCCTCCACTTCTGTGCATACTCTTTGAAACCTTCGCTTGAACCTAGTGACATACCCTGGAGTTGGGTACGTGTAGGGGCAAGGTCGGCATTATATTGATACTGCTTATAGAAAGCAGTAGCCAACTCCTCCCAGTTACGAACCTTGGTCCCATCCAGCTGATAGAACCATTCGAGATGAGTCCCTGAAAGACTCTCCTGGAAGAAGTGGATCCACAAATTCTTGTCCACTGAGTACGGTTGAATCTTCCGCACGTAAGACCTGAGGTGTAGCTTGGGACAAGACGCCCCGTCATACTTGGTGAAAGATGGTGCCTTAAACTTGTGAGGAATAATCACACCAGTAGATAAGCCCAAGTCTCTGAAATCCAGCCCAGGCACTTGTTGGATTTCCATAGCATTCAGTCTGTCTTCCAACTGCTTGTAACGGTCTTTAGCCGGAGGATACTGTTCCTCATTAAAGTCAGTCTCGTTGTCAGAGACTACCGGACTAGGACCTTTTCCCCCTTGGGGACTGCTCTTGCCTATAGAAGAACCAGCCTCTTCATTCTGCAGAGTGTTGCCAAACCTTCGGCCCGAATTGAAAGGAACAATTCTCTTCTTCTTCTTCTTCTCCTTCTTCAGGAGTAAAGCCTTCAGCTCTTCTTGGCCCTGAGCCAAGCCCATGATCAGTTCCTGAAATTGCGCGTTCTGCGCCTGAAGAGCCTTGATAGACATCTCGGTTGATGATGAGTCAAGGTTCATGATGCTGAAATAAACAGCGAAGAACAGTAAGCAACCTGAAAAGGAGAAAACCTGCTATGCACATGATGAATGGAATGCGTATGATTTATGTTTTCAAAGACAATCGAGAATCAACTTTGTAAACAAAAAGGAACACACTTCATTAGATTCAACTTTGAAACTTTAAATTGTTCAACAGGTTTCCCTTAGGCGTTACATAAAAGGGAAATACTGCAAAGGGGGATAAAACTGTAAAAGAACATCCAAAGCTCCTTATTGATCCCATGGTCTCCTCTTCTCAGTAAGGATGTAATCATTCAGAGCTCGCTCATTCTCCAGCTGCTTGGTCAGCTTCTGGATCTTCAATTCCTGCTCGTTGAACTTTTCCCGATACGAATCCCGTTCTTCTCGCAGTTGCGACCAAGACCTCTTTAATGTCTCATAATCAGTAGGTATCTGAGGAGGGAGGACAGTTGGAGGAACACCATCTTTGTCAGGATACTCAAGAATGACGGGTCTGACAGCTTCGTATGGCATACCTAACTTCTGAGCACGGATGCGAACCCATTTGTAGTAGGCTTCCATAGGTAGAGAAGTCTTTGGCCCTAACTCTTGTGGGTCAGCTTTATGAACTCTGTCCCAAGCCTTGATGAACCTACGACGCAGCTCGTCACTATCCACCTGAAACCCAAAACTGATGTGAGGCACCAACATTTCATGAGGCCCTGCTCTTCTGGCTCTTCCAAACTGACGGAGCGTTAGACATGGATTGTAAGAGATCCCTCCTTGGGTACCAATCAAAGGAACATTAGGATATTCCCCGCAACGATCAATAACAGCTATCTCATCCAAACCTCTGAAAGTCCAAATGATGTCCTTATCAGTGAGAGACATTAACCTATGGGCCCAACCTCTTCCTTCTTGATTTTTTAGCACGAACTTAGGGAGGTGCGAAATAAACCACCTCACCAACAAAGGGATACAACACCATAGAGTTCCTCGTCTTCGGGCAGTACGAGCATAAAGCTGTTGCAGGATGTCACCCAAGAGAGTGGGCACAGGATTCTGAGACATGAAGATCCTTATGGCAGTGACATTGATGAAGTTGTCAGGATTAGGAAACAAGACTAGCCCATAGATTAAGAGAGCCAAGATGTCTTCATATGCCCTAAAGTCCAAGTCATTTCAAAAACTATTAGCTTTACCAATCAGAAACTTGGCCAAGAAACCCTTAACTCCGCTTCTAGTCACCCAATTGTCCATTACTTCTTGATGGGTCAAAGGAAGAGCTGCAGCAACCTCCTCAAGCCTGAGGGTCTTTTCCCAACCAGTGAAGGGGGTCTGATCCAAGATAGGGATGCCAAGCAAATCAGAGAACTCTTCCAGGGTAGGGACCAGCTGGAAGTCTTGAAAGGTGAAGCACTGGTACAGAGGGTCATAGAACTGGGTTAGGACACTCATCAACTGTTGATCCCGCTTTGTAGTGACTAAACCGAGAAGAGAACCATGCCTCTGGATGAAGGAAGTGGTATTTGGAATCCTGCTAACCAACTCTTCAAGCAACTCAGGTGGGTGAACAAAGTTGAACCGGATAGTATTCCTTCACACAGGCATCATGATGTCCTACAAAACAGAGCAAAGGTGAAACCCTCTTGTCTTTGAAATGGTCAGTCCTTATGCAGGATGCATGCAATGCTCATGATGTTATGATGTTATGATAAAGCACACCACAAATATTTACAAAGGCACACATGTAAGGCACACAAGTCACACAAGGCAAGCCCTTAAAGTTTAGGCCAGCATGAGGTCTAGGTATTGCCCTCTTTCAGTTTGTTGGTTCATACCTGTCCTATCAAAGTAACCGGGTTCTTAGGGGATCCCAATATCATTGACTACCCTCAATCGGTCATAACTCCAGCATCGCAATCTTTTCTTGCGGCCAGAACCATCACGAGAGTTTAGCCTCAATGGGCGTAGCATACTGCTACTGTTCTAATGGCCAAGTTGTGTCATTTAAGGCTCTAAGGTCTGTTGGTGCTTAATGACTCCTTGGAAGACCCATATTCTCCTCGTTGCGACACAAGGGATATCGGTACAGACCAAGGTGCCACACAACCGTAGCCACTGTTTCACCCGTGTCGGTCTACGCTGGACAGGTCCCTCACAGCTTATGCTACCTAAACAGGGTATCCCCAGATCCGGGTTAGGATCTATGTGACTCTTATGCAACCCACAATTTTAAATCAAACAAGTCAATACAATTGAAAACACAGTTATGAACTATCCTAAGGTACACCTCACTTTAAGTTTAGTAAATCCCCAGCAGAGTCGCCAGTTCTGTGATCGGTGGATCTGGAACTGACTGTTTAACGCTGGTTCGCGAAATGTCACGGAAGCAAGAGTCGCCACCGTCTTTTATTTTCTCCAAATGGAAAGGACAAAAGCACAGAAAAATTCCTTATAGAGATTGCTCTCGGTTCGGGAGGTAGATTATAGAAAGGGAAGGTGTTAGCACCCTTTCTATCCATGGTTATCCATGGGCTCTTAGATACTTGCTCATTTGTGTTTTCAAAATTGTTTGTCTGCTTTTCAACTGTGGGTTTAAAAAGTTTCTTTGAAAATTTCAGTTCGACTCTTGTATCGGTCCTCAAGAGTGTTTGAAAAGTTGCTTTCGAAAGCTTTTTGAAAAGGTGTCGGTGTGAAAAGTATTTTTGATTTGTTTTGAAATTAGAGCAAGTATCTAGAGTCGTCTACCTACCCTAAGGAATTCGTCTGTGTAAATGTCCTTAAAGTAGTGCCATCCCACCATTGAGAGGTAGGTAGCACCACCATTGGAGGTGTTCGGGTCAATTCGAGGGTTCGGGACATGGTGATCACCGGAGCAATAGGAATACACCTTAGAAGCTACCCCCATGCCATGTTCATGGACATGAGGACTTACTAAAACGTCCTCTACTCGACGATCACCTTTCGAGGGGCAAGGCAACAGTGAGGCGTACCCTAGGGGTGGTGTGTGATTTGTGTGTCATGTTCATTTATTTTTATCTTGTTCATGGATTGATGATCTACGCGTTGCTTTTATTTTGGCATTCATTCTTTCATGTAAATTAATTAACAGTTAAAAGATACGGAATTAAAGGTCCTACGCTATTACAAAGGCGCGGGTCCACATCGCCAAATTAAACCAGGACCCGATTTGAAATAAAATAAAGAAATGCGGAAAGATAAAGGCCTAATTAATCTATTACATAGCTTTGGGAGAATTACATTATATTCACAAAAAGAAATAAAAATGCGAAGAGAATTAAAATCGGGAAGGCGAGGGCGTTGGACCCTTTTAAAGAAATTGAATTAAAATTACGAAATTAATTAAATTAAATGTGAAAGGAAAGTATTTTTGAGTTTTTTGTATTTATAGATTTTAATGAGAATTAATGGAATTTAAACCTAATTCTAACTATTTTTAATTTATTAAAAAAACATGTTAAAGTTGAACCTAAAATTAACCTAATTATTTACGTGGTAATTTATTTACAAAAATAATAATTAATAATTAATATGGTGAAAAAGGGAAAAAAAATGGATAAAAGTATGAAACCCTAATTCTACATTTTTTAATTTATTAAGAAAAAGATATTAAAATTAAACCTAGAATTAAAGCTAAATTAATTAATAAGATTTTTTTACAAAATAACATTAAATAAAATATATTTTTATTTTTTTCTTTCTGATTTTTTTATTATTTTTTTATATTAAAGAAAAAATTAATTCATGAATTAAACTAAAAAAGAAATAAAACAAATAAATAGAAAAGAATAAAAAGAAAGAAGAATTAATGCAAACCAATGGGGGGTGTTGACCCCAATTTGGAGGTATCTGGCCAGCAATTAGGCCCAATGATTTGAGGCCTTTGGTTGACTTTTCAATGCGCGTGTGGCACGTCTGACTCATGCACATGGTGGTCTCCAGATCAAGGTCGTTGGATAGAGATCAGTGGGCGCGTGGCATGCTGGAGCGTAGAATGCATGGTAGTCCTTTGGTGAGAAGCTGCATGGAATCTGGTTAAAATAAAACATATTGAGAAAGGGAGGGGACCTGGGAATCGAACCCAGGTCCTAATGTTCAGAGGACAGCGCATCTACCACTTGTGCCATTTGCTTTCTTTGTTATATTAATGGAATGCAATTAATATATAAAAAATAAAATGCTAATGTTGTTAACTCAAAAATGCGCTAAAACTTGAATTGTCCTATCACATGGAGACAAGTCATCATCTTCTCCGTTTGTGCGTTTTGCCCTGAAAAAATAAAACAAGATTGCGGGGGTTTTAAACCCCCACTATATGACACACAAAAAAATAGCGAATAGAACCCTGTCGCTCATAAATTGAGCGCGACATATGAAATTGGTTCGTCATGAGCTCCTGATTCCAGTGATGCCACTTAGGTTGGCTAATTTTTCCCCAGGCGTAAAGCCCTAATTCGTGGTTCCTGCAACCCTAAAAAACAACAATGGCAATTCTCGATACAAGTAGTGTTAATTCAATTCAATGACACCATGAGTTTCGTTGAGGTCATATTAATATAAAACAAGCATTAGAATGTATGAATATGGCGTGTAGATTCGAATACGATTAAGGACAAATTCGTGTACAGGGTAACCGTGTTCTACCGTTTCTTGAGGTGCAGAGGTCTGATTTTGATTGGGGAAGATTCCTGGAGGTATCAGGAGTGCAATGGAATTGTTGTTTTGCTTTGAAACCTGCTGAAACTAGGAAAACAGTTTTGAAAAATTCTTCAAAAAATACAAAGTTTGTTTATGGCTTGAGCGCAGCTTCCAGGGTTCTGACCTTTAGGGTTAGGTTTGTGTTTGTATAAGGAACGATTTTGATCACTAATCCAAGCCCAAAGCTTTGTCTTTAATGGTTTTCAAAATTTGATTTTTATGAATCTTTTTTCAATCTTTTCCATGTGTTTTTGATTCCAATCATGGCCAATCTTTCCAATTTTGTTGTGCATGAATCTTGAGTCTTTAAGGAGAGCAAATGCTGCATAAAAGGATTCAATCACATTTGTTTAGTATTTTTTTTCATATTTTATTTAATTAAATGAATTAATGGTAATAAAAAATTCAAATAAATAATAAAAATGATGAAATAAATCCCCTTTGGGCCAAATGGTCTTGCATAGCCTTTGGATGATGAATCTTGGAAGAAAATGTGGCCCATTAGCAAATTTGAGGCATTTGAAGTAAAGTTGACTTTTCAAAATTCCCAAAAATTTCCCAACTTCCACAAGACATATCTTTCTCAATTTTTAAGCTTTGATCATGTTCTTGGACATTTTGGAAAGGTCTTGAAGTCCTCTAACCAATGCCTTTGGTCCCATGTCATTTTGATTTACCAATATCAAGTTATGGTCTTTGACTTAAAGTCCCTTTTTGTTGACTTTTGAAAATGACCTATAATGTTGAAATTGATAATTTTTTGTGAGAGCATTTCTTGGACTTGAAGTGTGAAGAGGAGTTGTAGGAAATGTCATTCTCTTCAAAATGAGCTTTGGATGGAATTTTTCTGATGAACCATGTGGAAGTTATGCCTTGGTCAATTTGCAGTTGACTTTTTCAACTGTCCAAAAATAGAAACTTTTGCATCTTGAGACTTTTTGAGCCATACTTTGAGAATCATGATCAAGCATTTATCAAATGATGTTTGTGGCCTCAAAATGAGATGTTGACCAAAAATTTGAACTTTTGACTGTCAAATGACCATTTTGCCCCTACAGTTGACTGTTGAGCAATTAGGGTTTTTGACTGTGCAATTTTGTGCTGTAAGTCTTGAAACTTGATATGAGGATACTTGACCATGTTTATAGGCATGTGGGACTTGTTTGGACCCTTGGAAACTTCATTTTCTTTGTCAGAATCAAAACCCTAGTTTTTGACTGTTAGGAGGCCCTTGAACTGTGCAACCCTTGGGGAGATTTTGAAGCATGCTCTTTGCAATTCTTGAAGAATATGGGAGGGCAAATTTTGGGGTACAACACATAACTTTCTCATACTTTATCAAAAATGACCCATCCAAAGCTAATTTTGAAGAGGATGTAATTACATACAATTCATCTTCAGCTCCCAAGTTCAAAATATGCACTCACAAGAAGATATTAATTTGGACATTATAGGTCATTTTGAAAAGTCAACAAAAACACCTTTTGGTTCAAAGCTTCATACAGGAACATGGAAGACTCAATTGAGATGAGACCAAAAGGGTTTCTTAGAGAACATATTAATATTTCTAAAAGGTCCAAGAACACCTCTCTAGGGTCAAAATTGAGAGAGTTATGCATTGGTAAAGTTGACCGTTTTTGCAAAATTGCCAAAAGTCAAATGTGTCCAAAATTGCATATTTTGTCAAATGGGCCCAACTTTTTATGCTTGCACTGAGTTTGTAATGTGACCCACGACCCATGAGCCCTTCCACTTGTCATTCTTTTATTTTTGTTATTTATTTTGATTTTTATTTCAATTAAATCAAATAAAATCAATATAAAATAGTAAAAATATCAAAAGCTAATTAAATCTTGAGATTTTGTGCATGATTAGGTCCATTACACAGCTGGATGTAAGATCAAATCGTGCAAGGTGCAAAATGGACAGAAAAAGATTGGATTTGCTTGATTTGGAAAGATTTTGCACAAGGATCAAATCATGAATCAATATTCATAATTGGAGAAGATTTGAAACAAATTGGAACCCTAATACATTCTTGGATACATAAGGGACAAGTGCATATCAGAAAAAGAGAGGAGAGGGGCGTGAAAAGGCAGAAAGCAAACTTCAAAAAATTCAAGAAAAGTTGCAGACTATTTTCCATGTTACAGATCACCTCAAGGCATTCTAGTCATACCAATCACTTGCTGGACTCCCTAGTATCGAGATTCAATCGCTAGCAAGCTTCCTTACACTCAGAATCACACTGTAAGGTTCAAACGGTTTGTCTCTTTTCTTGAAATCGAATGCACTGATTCTGACATCTTTAGCATGAATAATTGACATATTCTTTATCCTTGAGATGTTTGCAAGCTAATGGTTATGATTAATTGTATTTTTATTGACTGTATAGCAAAGTGCCATGGCTAGGTTTTTTTTTTCATTTTTAGGGATATACTATACAGGAACAATTGGCCATTAATAATGGTACCATGATGCTCGTGAGGTTGCAAAGAGTTGATTGGTACCATTGGTTTTCATTTATCATGCTTGTATGAGATTTTGGAAATGCACAGGGTTGTACCTACACTCAGTGTCCGTAGGTAAAAGTCATGGAACTTACAGCAAAGGTGGGAGGAAGAAGATGGTTTACGTGGCACTCCCTGACTCGCCCATTTGAATTTTGTGCGTTTCAGAATTTGGCTTTTTGTTTTTATCATATAATATTTATTTGTTATCATTTATACAACTAATTGTTAGCTGGGAATTTCTACCAGGATAATAAAGGAATCATTCATTTAAAGTTTCCACAAGATGGCTTGAAAAAGCTATGGTCGAAGTATGTTGTTACTGGATCTGAGTCGAAGAAGACAGTTCAGAGTCGAAGAAGACAGTTTTACAGGACAAGTGTTTTTGTTTTGTCAAAAGTGCGCGTTTCAACAGCCACGTGAGAAATTTGTTCCTGAAGGCTTGAGCGGGAATGTTTGAAATTCGAAATAGCTTCTTTGGATAAGAAAGACGCGTGGAAGCCTTAGAGCGTCGAAAGACATGCAAGAAGCGACATGGCTTCTCATTGGAATAATACCGTTATGGTTAGAACATTATAAATAGTTCCTTAGTGTTAGGGAGAAAAGAGGATCATAATTTGTACAAAGTTACTCATAAAATACTCAAGTACCAAGTTACAGAGAAAGAGTTCATTGAGAATGTACGTATGACCTCACACATTTTATCTTTGAAATACATTTATCAATATAATATCTTTTGAACCATTCTTTTACGCACTCCTGCAATTTTCCTTAATTTCTTTATGATTCTGTCGAATTGCTTCATTTTCCTGTAAAGCTTTACATCAAGTTTCTTTTAAAAGACTCTTTCCTTTACAATCAAGTCCTTTAATTACAGTTTTAAGTCTTTTCATTGTCAAGTATTTACATCCAAACCTTTACATTTGATTTCTCTTTGTTCTGTCGAATTGCTTTATTCTCCTGTAAAGCTTTACATATCAAGTTTCTTTTAAAAGGCTCTTTCCTTTACAATCAAGTCCTTTAACTCCAGTTTTAAGTATTTTCATTGTCAAGTATTTACATTCAAACCTTTTTTGATTAAGACGTTTCGTCCAAACCTTTACATTTGAATTTAATCCCAGAAGTCTTTGTATTTTAAGCCTTTACACAAACACATGCACAAGCACTACGTCGTATTTAACATAAACCGTCAAGTAAGTGTTACAATTAATGTTAAGACACATGTCCTAGGATCAATCTAGTCGATCATGCGAGTAACCATACATATCAAATTTGTTTGGAAGACTAGCGGTTGTTTCGCCAGAAATCACTGCGAACACTAACATGGCCAGCTCAGTTAGCAAGCATGTAGTGTGATAATGCTCAAGGACCTGGGTTCGATCCCCAGGTCCCAAATTTTGCTTCATATTATTTTTTCTTACATAATCAGGTGCACATGTATCCTCTGCGTCCACCATACATCATCAGCGTCTAACCATCAGATCATCAAGGCTTCAGATCTAACGCCTTCTCCCTGAAGGACTACCATGCACCTAAGTCAAGCTGACATACAAGATCTGGCAAAGTCAATGGGGCCAGGAGCTTATTGGGCTCAGATTTGCCAACCACACCCCCTTCTTGCTAAAATAACACCAGGCCCATTCTCTTTCTTTTTTTATTCATTTCTTTTATCTATTTAATTTTTTTAATTACTTCCTAACCAAAATCAATTTCTTTTCTCACAAAAAATCATAAAATCAAGTTTCACAAAATTTAGAATTAGGTTTTATTTTATTTTATCAAGTTTAATTCAATATTAGTTTAAATTTAATTTAGGGTAATTCTAACTTTTTGTATATAATTAAAATCAATTAGAAAAATTAGGGTTAGCTTGTGATTTAATTTTTATTTCTTTCTCAAAAATAAAAAAATACAAAAATAGGTTAATTTAATTATTTTTATAAATGTAAATTAATTAGTAATTAGGTTTTTTTTATTTATTCAATTGAACTTTATTTTCTCAAAATAACACAAACCACAAAAAAAATGATTTTTCTTTTAAATTATAATTAGGTAGTTAGGGTCAAAACCCTAAATCTCTCGTTTTCGTTTCATCGCGCGCGTTTATTATTTTTGCAATATTAATGTAACTGCTCACGGTATGTAATAGTTTAATTAGGATTTTGTTTATTTATGGTCTTTTACAGGTTTTTGGCTATGTAATTAATCCCCACCCCGAAGCCTTGTAATAGCGTAGGTTTTACTTTCCCGCATTTTAATTCTCGCAAATATTAACTATTTAGATGTATGTTAGTAGGATTGTATGACAAGATTGCATGATAATTTAAAACGGCTAGAAAACCCTAATGTGCAAAGATAATAACTGAAATCAAATCACTCGCACATGCGCACTCCTAGGGTATATCCTCACTTCGGTTGCCTTCGGTAAACGATCATTAAGTATAGGGTGTCTTAGTGGTTGCCCTCCTGTCTAAACAAAGATCAAATGTCCCGTTCAGAAATGTTGCCTCGGAAAGGTTGCCTTGGAAATGTTGCCTCGAATATGATCTTAAGACTTTAGGGTTATTATTAAGACGTCCTAACATTGCTTTAGTGATCGTACGTCCCTTACGAATTGACCCTTACAACTCCAACGATGATGCTACCTATTTCTCAATAGTAGGATAGCATTGTCTAAAGGAAACGAGAATAGAAACAATCTTTTTTCGAGTAGGTAGATGCTAGTAGGTACTTGCTCAAAATCAAACTTTTTACACTTACACTTTTCAAACAAAGTTTTCAAAAACACACTTCGTAACACTCTTAAGGACAGAAACAAGGGTTAAAACGAAGTAAAACAAAAACTTTTCAAAACAAACACATACAAGCAATTTCAAAAGATGAGCAAGTACCTAAGAGCCCATGGAAAACCATGGATAGAAATGGTGCTAACACCTTCTCTTTCTATAATTTACCCCGCGTACTCAAAATCTCGAAAAAGGAATTTTTCTGTGCTTTTTTCCTTTCCGGTTGGATAAATAAAAGTCGGTGGCGACTCTTGCTTACCGCGACATTTTGTGAATAAAAACTCCAAACGCAAACCAACATTTTCCAAAATAGTCGATCCTGCCACCGTATCACAGAACTGGCGACTCTGCTGGGGAATTAATAAGTGGGGTATACCTCAGGATCTAGTTCATCATAATTGCTTCTCTTGTTTGTTTTGGTTGCTTTACTTTTAAGGGTTTTGTTTGGGAGTTACTATAGATCCTAACCCGGATCTGGGGACACCTTTTAGGTAAGTAGCAATAAACTATGAGGGAACTGTACAGCGTAGACCGATACGGTTGAAGCAGTAGCTACATTGATGTGGCACATTGGTTGGTACAGGTATCCCTTGTGGAGAAACTAGGAGAATACAGGGCCACTATGTGTGTCGTTAAGCATCAACTGACCTTAGGACCCTTAATCGACCAACTTGGCCATTAGAAAGTAGTGAGATAGCCGGTCTCAGTGTAAAGTTGAGAACTGGTTGATACTCGATGCTACACTCATTGAGACCATACTCTCGAGATAGTTCCGGCAGCAAGAAAAGATTGCGTGAGCTGAAACCATGACCGATGGAGGATGGTCAGTGATATTGAGAACCTCTAGAACCCGATTACTTTTGCTAGGACAGGTTGAAACCAACTGAACTTCAAGAGGGTAATACCTTTGACCCCATTCAAGCCTTAAGCTTAAGGGCTTTTGTGTGACTTGTTTGCCTTTGCCATGCCTGTTATCTGCTATACCTGTTGTTTTTATCATGACATTATGCATCATAACATGGCATTCATACTTCATTACACTAACCATTTCAAAGACCGAGGGAATTTATCTTTGTTCTGTTTTGCAGATTATGGCTTCCGTGCGCAGAAATACCATCCGAGTTAACTTTTTGCAAATACCTGCTCAACTCAAAGAGTTAACCTCAAGTGTTTCTGAGACTTCTATGTTCATTAAGAGACATGGTCAGCTTCTTAGCCTGGTCACCTCAAAGTTTGATGAGCAAATGATGAGTGTACTTTTCCAGTTCTTCGATCCTGTGCATCATTGCTTCACCTTTCCAGATTACCAGCTGGTTCCCACTTTGGAAGAGTTCTCTCACTTATTGGGCATATCCATCCTTGAGCAGGTACCCTTCACAGGTATGGAAGAGGTTCCTAGACCAGAAGACATTGCCTCAGCTCTGCATCTGAAACGGGCTGATGTAGTGTCCAATTGGGAAACACGAAGCAGGGTTGAAGGTTTCTTAGCCAAATTTCTGATGGATCAGGCTCAGCTATTCTGGGATAGTTTGGATTTTCAGGCTTTCAAAGATATCTTGGCTCTCCTTATCTACGGTTTGGTTCTCTTCCCGAATCCGGATTCCTTTTTAGATGTGAACGCGATTAAGATTTTCCTTTCTCGCAATCTTGTGCCTACTCTATTGGGTGATCTCTTGCATCCCCTCTACACTCGTATTGTGCAAAGAAGAGGGACCCTTATGTGTTGCATGTCGTTGCTGTCAAGGTGGTTTATTTCGCACCTCCCTAAGTCTGTGCTGAAGAACGAGGAAGGTTTGGGATGGTCCTACATGATAATGTCAATTACCCATACAGATATTCTTTGGAGCTCCCGGGCTATGGAAGACATTGTCGTTATTGATCGTTGTGGGGGATATCCTAATGTATCATTGCTTGGAATCAGAGGGGGAATAACCTATAATCCTTGTCTAGATTTGCGACAATTTGGTCGTGCTCGGAGAGATGGTCCCCGTGAGCTACTTCTTGCGGATATTGCATTTGACTACAAGGAAGACGTTGAGGAGCATCGTCGGAGGTTTATATGAGCTTGGGGCATGGTGAACAGATCTGACCCCCAAGAGCTGGGACCAAGGACTTCCCTTCCTATGCAGCCTTACCTCCAATGGGTCCGAGCTTGTGCCCAGAAGCTTGGGATGCCTTATGAAGCCGTATTGCCAGTGATTGTGGAGCCCACTAATGAAGAAAGCGTTCCTTACATAGTTCTTGATCCTTACATGCCCACTGATTCTGGGGCACTGCAGAGGTCTTGGATTCAGCTGAAAGAGGAGAGGGATACTTATCGGGAGAAGTACCATGAGCAAGAAAGGAAGATTTTGAAGCTCACCAGGAAGCTCGAGGAAGTAAGAGTGATTAATGACTACGTCAGCACAAAAAGGAAGGGTCGATGGGACTTTTGATTTTGCTTTTCTAGTTTTAGATTTGTTTTCCATTTATTTCTTTGTAACGCCTTAAAGGTATTGTGAACCTTTTACAAGTTAATCTAATAAAGTTTGTTTATTTTTGGTTTGCAAATTTAAATCTCCCCAAGTCTTTGAAATCATTGCATGCGCATCCCATTATCATGCACACCATTACAGGTACCATTACAGGTTTCTCATCTCCTTTGCTGTTTATTTCAGCAGAAATGTCTTCTGATCAAGCCATCAAAGATCTTCAGGCATAAAACGCCCAATTCCAACAGATGTTCTTAAGTCTGGCTAAAGGGCAAGAGGATTTGAAGACCATAATTCTGAAAGAGAAGAAGAAGAAGAAGGAGGTTGGTATTTTGAACATTGGTAGAAGATTCGGAGAAAGGATAAGACAATCAGCTGATCTGACCTCCTCATCCAAAGATGGGGAGAACCAAGAAAGAACAAAGGACCCTAGTCCTGTAGTTTCTGATAACGACACGAATTACGATGATGAATAATATCCTCCTGCTGAGGATAGGTACAAGAAACTAGAAGACCGTCTAAGTGCTATGGAGATTCAGAAAATCCCTGGTTTGGATTTTGGAGAGCTGGGACTAGTATCCGGAGTGGTGATCCCTCATAAGTTCAAGGCTCCAGTTTTTGCTAAGTACGATGGAGTATCCTGTCCAAAACTCCATCTCCGCTCGTACGTCAGGAAAATCCAACCCCACACTGCTGATAGAAATTTGTGGGTACATTTATTTCAAGATAGTCTGTCAGGGACTCAACTTGAGTGGTTTTATCAGTTGGAAGGAGCCAATGTCCAAAACTGGGAAGACCTTGCTGCTACTTTTTATAGGCAGTATCAGTATAACGCCGACCTTGCTCCCACTCGTACTCAGCTTCAGGGTATGTCTATGAGTGCAAGTGAAGGTTTTAAGGACTATGCTCAAAAGTGGATAGACCTGGATGGAAGAGTCCAACCCCATTTGTCTGATAGGGAGTTGGTTGACATGTTTCTAGGGACGCTATCTGGTCCATTTTTCAATCATCTGATCGGCAGTTCGTCATCTGGGTTTACTGAGTTGATCTTGACTAGAGAGAGAGTAGAAGCTGGTATCCGAAGTGGTAAGATACAGAGGGATACTTCATCAAGTGCAGTAAAGAATCCTTTCACCGATAAGAAAGAAGCTAGTGCAGTCTACGGCCCGAGGGGCCAAAGCAGACCTGAACACCATCAAGCAGTAAATGCGGTAGTGATATCAAGACCCACAGTTACTCTACAATGCAACAATTAACAAAGGGGGGAAAGACCACAGAGGCAGTTCACTCGGCTCAATATGACCCTGACTCAAATTCTACCACAATTATTGAGACCAACCTGGTAACTCTGATGGAGGCCCCGAAGAATCCCAACACCACATCTCCCCACTATAACCCGAATGCCCGCTGCGCCTATCACTCTGAAAGTCCAGGTCATGATACAAACAATTATTGGGCTTTGAAAAACAAGGTGCAAGACTTGATCGAAGCCAAAGAGATTGAGTTTGACGCTCCGGAGAAGCCCAACGTCATAACTGCTCCCATGCCCAAGCACGACTCAGGAATCAATGCTATTGAGGTTGTCTCTGTCACAGAAGATGCTGATGATGAGAACCCCGACATTGACAGCTGGATCTACCCTACAACCAATGGTGGATTCAACAACTAGACGGCGAGGGACTTCATACCTGTTTCTTTTATTCCACAGTAATTGACTTTTGTTTTGAAAGTTATAATAGACAGTTTGGAACTTTATGGCCCAGTGCCTTGCCCGAGGCACTTTTGGCTTTGTTTGTGAGGGCGTATTATTTGTCATTTCATATATCATCAATAAAACATTGGACGTTTCTTGCATTACAAATTTTGCGCTCCTTGTCTTTCTTTTCTATCTCGCACTTTATCAAAACAACTATTCTCTTACACACACTCACGTATCATAATGCAGATCCATATCCACTCTGGATCCCATTGATAACGACTCTGCTACTGCTAGTTATGACTTTGAAAATCTGATCAACCAAGCTGAGGACGAAGGTGAGGATGATTGTGAGGTGCCTGGAGAACTTGCTAGACTATTACTACATGAAGAAAGGGCCATACAGCCTCAGCCAGTGGAATCAGTGAATTTAGGTACAGAGGAAGACAGGAAAGAGGTTAAGATAGGTGCGGATCTGGAGCCTAGTGTTAAACAACGGTTGATACAGATGCTACGCGACTATGTTGAGATCTTCGCTTAGTCTTATGAAGACATGCCTGGTTTGGACACTGATATTGTGGTACACCGCCTGCGGACTAAAGACAACTGTCCTCCGGTAAAGCATAAGGTTCGTAGTATGCACCCTGAGATGTCTGAGAAAATCAAAGCTGAGGTCATGAAACAGTTCGATGCGGGATTTTTAGTTGTTACTTCTTATCCGCAGTGGGTTGCCAATGTGGTTTCGGTGCCTAAGAAGGATGGTAAGGTACGGATGTGTGTGGACTATAGAGATCTGAATAGGGCGAGCCCCGAGGATGATTTCCCACTTCCTCATATCGATGTTCTGGTCGACAACACCGCGCAGCATAAGATCTTCTCCTTCATGGATGGTTTTTCTGGCTACAATCAGATCAAGATGGCTCCCGAGGACATGGAGAAGATAACCTTTATTACATAGTGGGGAACCTTCTATTACAAGGTAATGCCTTTCGGGTTGAAGAATGTTGGGGCAACTTATCAGCACGCCATGGTCGCTTTGTTCCACGACATGATTCACCATGAGATTGAGGTCAAAACCCTAAATCTCTCGTTTTCGTTTCATCGCGCGTATTTATTATTTTTGCAATATTAATGTAACTGCTCACGGTATGTAATAGTTTAATTAGGATTTTCTTTATTTATGGTCTTTTAAGGGTTTTTGGCTATGTAATTAATCCTCACCCCGAAGCCTTGTAATAGCGTAGGTTTTACTTTCCCGCATTTTAATTCTCGTAAATATTAACTGTTTAGATGTATGTTAATAGGATTGTATGACAAGATTGCATGATAATTTAAAACGGCTAGAAAACCCTAATATGCAAAGATAATAACTGAAATTAAATCACTCGCACATGCGCACTCCTAGGGTATATCCTCACTTCGGTTGCCTTCGGTAAACGATCATTAAGTATAGGGTGTCTTAGTGGTTGTCCTCATGTCTAAACAAAGATCAAATGTCCCGTTCGGAAATGTTGCCTCGGAAAGGTTACCTCGGAAATGTTGTCTCGAATATGATCTTAAGACTTTAGGGTTATTACTAAGACGTCCTAACATTGCTTTATTGACCGTACGTCCCTTACGAATTGACCCTTACAACTCCAACGACGATGCTACCTATTTCTCAATAGTAGGATAGCATTGTCTAAAGGAAACGAGAATAGAAGATGCTAGTAGGTACTTGCTCAAAATCAAACTTTTTACACTTACACTTTTCCAACAAAGTTTTCAAAAACACACTTCGTAACACTCTTGAGGACAAAAACAAGGGTTAAAACGAAGTAAAACAAAAACTTTTCAAAACAAACACACACAAGAAATTTCAAAAGATGAGCAAGTACCTAAGAGCCCATGGAAAACCATGGATAGAAAGGGTGCTAACACCTTCCCTTTCTATAATCTACCCCCCGTACTCAAAATCTCGAAAAATGAATTTTTTTGTTCTTTTTTCCTTTCCGGTTGGATAAAATAAAAGTCGGTGGCAACTCTTGCTTACCGCGACATTTTGCGAATAAAAATGCAAAATGCAAACCAACATTTTCCAAAACAGTCGGTTTTGCCACCGTATCACATTAACAAATTCATTTTAATAGTCAGAAGTGGGGTCATGAGTTCATCAATTGAAGTAACAAACAATCCTTCTTCAACAACATGGTATTGTGGCCATGTCTGGGATAGGGGCAAAAATGACATTTGGCTTTTCGGGCGCATCGAACTCAATTTCTTTTGCTTCAATGAGGTCTTGTATTTTGTTCTTTAGAGCCCCCAACAGTTATTAGTATCGTGACCAGTACTTCGCAACGGGCATTGGGATGATAATGAGGAGATGTTGTATTGGGGTTTTTCGGAGCTTCTTTCAAGGTTACCAAGTTGGATCTTAGTAGATGCAGTAATACTTGAGACGGGGTCATGTTGATTCTGGTGAACTGTCTGACTGGCCTTTCCATCCTTGGTTGATTATTTCTTTGTTGATCAGATGCAGGATTAGGAATCATAACAGCTCCCACCATTGGTCGGAGTTCGACCCTATCTTGGTTTCTTTGCGGATATACATTAGCCACCTTTTTCTTCCCGATGAAAGGCTTTCTTACTGTTGTAGAAGAAGATGTATCTTTTTGAATCTTTCCATTCTTTATACCGGCTTCTATTCTCTCTCTGGTCAGTATTAGTTCAGTAAAGCCTGCAAATGAACTTCCGATGAAATGATTGAAGAAGGGACCAGACAAGGTGCCCAAGAACATGTCTACCAATTCTCTCTCAGATAGAGGGGGTTGAACTCTTCCAGCCAAATCTCTCCATTTTTGCGCATAGTCTTTGAAACCCTCATTGGAAGCCATGGCCATACTCTGGAGTTAAGTACGGGTAGGCGCCAGATCAGCGTTGTACTGATATTGTTTGTAGAAAGCTGCAGCAAGATCTTTCCAATTGTGAACGTTGGCTCTTTCTAGTTGGTAAAACCAGTCAAGTTGAGTCCCAGACAGACTATCTTGGAAGAAGTGCACCCATAGGTCTTTATCAGTGATATGGGGTTGGATTTTCCTCACATATGACCGGAGATGCATTTTAGGGCATGAAACTCCGTCATATTTGGCAAACATAGGTGCTTCGAATTTCAGAGGAATCAAAATCCCCAACACCAATCCCAATTCCTCAAAGTCCAAGCCAGGCACTTTTTGGATTCCATCGCGCTCAGCCGCTCCTCGAGATGTTTATACTTGTCATCAGCTAGAGGGTATTGTTCTTCAGAGTAGTCCTCTTCTTTCTCTTCCTCTTATGATTCCGATGGGACAACTGTTTCTTTGCCTTTCCCATCTTGGTTGTCTCTTTCACCAGATGTTGTTGCAAAGTCCAAATTCATTCTTGTCTGCCCATGAAATCTTCTTCCCATGTTTAAGACTCCGGTTACCTTCTTTGTTTTCTTTTTCCTCTCTTCAGCCAGCAAATTCTTCAATTCTTCTTGTCCCTTGGCTAGGGTCAAGAGCAACTGTTGAAACTGTATATTCTGAGCTTGGAGATCCTTCACTGTTTTCTCAAGATCCATCTTAATGAAATAAACAGTAGAGAGATGAGGAGACTTGTTGTAACAGACCTGCTTATGTTATGATGAATGGTATATGCATATGCAATGTTTTCAAGGATTTCAAAGACTCAAATTTGTTTTAGACAAAAAGGAAACACACGTTATATTAATAAGATAAAGTTTGAGTACATCAATTCCCCTTGGGCAAAATAATACAAAAACTCTAAGATATAAAATTAGTACGCATCCTCTTTGGTGCAATGTAGGCATTGAGAGTCTGTTCCTCATGAAGTAGCCTAGTGAGCTCCAAAACCTTCTTCTCACTTGCGTAGAATTGGGCTTCGAAAGTATCTCACTCTCCTTTGAGTTGTATCCAATCCCTTTGTAGGTCTTCAAGATATGTGGGCATGTCAGGATGTAGGATAGTGTATGAAACATCCCCCTCTACGACAGGCTCAATGGTTACTGGGAGAATGGGGGGGGGGGGGGGTAAGGCATCATAAGACTTTGAGCACGAGTTCGTACCCATTTGAGGTAAGGCTCAAGAGGGATGGAATTATTATTCCCCAAAGTCTTGCTATCCACCTTGTTTAACATCCTCCAAGCTCGGATAAATCTCTGGCGAAGACCTTGATCGTCATTGTTGTAGTCAAATACCAAACCTTGAATCAGCATCTCGTGCAGGCCATCCCTTCGGGCATAACCAAACAAGGGTTGTAGGTGATACCTCCCCTAATGCCAAGTAAAGGGACATTAGGAAATTCTCCACAACGGTCGACAATGATAACATTCTCTTTGGATCGGGAGCCCCAATGAATGTCTGAATGTTTGAGCGTCATCAACCTTTGTGACCACCTTGAACCTTGCTCATTTTTTAATACAGATTGGGGAAGATGATAAATAAACCATCTTGCCAAGAGAGGGGTGCAACACATAAGAACACCTCTTTTCCTCATTGTGCGAGTGTGAAAAGAGTGTAGGATATCTCCTAGCAATGTAGGTATTGGGTTGCAGGATATGAAGATTTTGACGGCGTTAATATCTATGAGTTGGTCAGGATTTGGAAACAAAACCATCCCATAGATGAGGAGAGCCACAATTTCCTCAAAGGCTTGCAAGTCCAAGGAATTCCAACAGCTTTGGGCTTTCTCAAACAGGAACTTTGCTAAGAAACCTTTGACACCACTCCTTGTTTCCCAATGAGTTGTGATATCAGATGAATGCAAGTATAGAGCTTGAGCAATCTCTTCTGGCTTTGGATCTCTTTCTGTACCGTTGAAAGGTAGTTGACTGATAATGGAATCCTCAAGAGTTGGGAGAATTCTTCCAAAGTAGGCATAAGTTGATAGTCAGAAAAAGTGAAGCAATGGTGTAAAGGATCAAAGAACTGAAAGAGCACCTTCATCATGTCCTCATCTGTGTTGGAGGTGACCAAGTTGAGTAGGCGACCATGTCTCCCGGTGAATGGAGAGTTTTCAGGAATCCTTGAAGCTAGCTCCTTGAGTTGTGGAGGGATTCTCACAAGGTTGACTTGAATAGTTTTCCTGCGAAGTGAATCCATATCCTACAAAACAAGAACAAAGATGAATCACAAAATCCTTGAAATGGTTAGTGGATGTATATGATGTTCATGATGTTCATGATGTTATGTACAAGTATGCATATACAAGCAAATCAAACAAGTCCTTAGGTTTAGGCTTGCATGGAGTTTTATAGGTAAGTACCCTCTTGAAGTTTAATTGGCTCAAACCTGTCCTAATAATAGTAACCGGGTTCTAAGGAGCTCAATATCACTGGTTTGTTTCCTTGGTCATTGTTTCAGCTCAAGCCTCTTTAATGGCGACCAAAATATCCCAAGAAACCAAACCTCAATGAGTGTAGTATTGAGTATCTATCAACTTCGGACTGCACCAAAACCGGTCATCTCACTACATCCTAAAGGCCAAGTTGGTCAAGTAAAGGTTCTAAAAGTTCATTAGTGCTTCATGACATCACTCAGCGGCCCCGTATTCTCTTTGATTAACTCAAAGGCTACCGATACCCACAAATATGTCACACTAACGTAGCTATTGCTTAGACCATGTCGGTATACCTCGCACAGTTTCCACAATGTATTGCTACTTACCTATAAGGTGTCCCAAATCCGGGTAGAGGATTCAAACCCAAACAAAGAACCATAATGTGAAGCATACAAGTCAAACAATGTAAGCAAATAAATGTGATATGTGTTGCACCCCAAAATTTGCCCTCTCATGTTTTCCAAAGTCTTCCCCCTGCATGGTTGATCACAAACCCTTGCCTAAGGAAAAGGAAAATTTTTGAGTGGTGCTTCAAGTACATTTCGATTGGCATTCTGAAAAACATTTCGATTGACATTCTGGACAAGCATTTCGATTGGCATCCTGAAAGACCCTTCGATTGGCATTCTGAAGGAGTCTTTCGATTGGCATTATGGACAAGCATTCGATTGGAATTATGTCAAGGCAATTTCGACAGGCATGTCAACCATGTCCTTCGATTGGCATGAACAACACCTTTTGATTGGCCTGTTAGCAGAGCCTTTCGATTGGAATCCTTCGATTGATATTTGGGCCAGGCCCATTTGAAGGGTATGCAGGGAGCCCATTCGAAAGAGGAAAATCAGGACCAATCGAAATCCAAAAGCGTCCAGGTTCATTCAAGGGACACGAATGTTTCAAAAAAAGGAAATTATTTAATGTGTCTGTTTCTTGTCTCATCGCATTTAATGGTCTGTTTAATGGCTGTCTCTTGCCATTACTGCACCTTCACACCCCTATAAATACAGGGCCAACATACACATTACAGGAGGACGAAAATCACACACGAAAATTATACACACAAAACTCAACAGGAGAACAAAAAGCATTGGAGTTACACTGCCAAAAGTCATCAGCACTTCCAGGAAGCCATACCTAATCCTTGCACAAGCCAAAGCTGCCACCCAACGAACACCTCCACGCCCAGAAATCCCAGATCGAAGGTATTCATCCAGCCAGTACCCAAATCAAAGTTCCAATCTACTGGTAAGAGAGGGTAAATTATCCAACCTTGTTTTTGCATAACACATCATTACTTGTTGTTACCTTCGATTTTCCATCCTAGACGGGATCAAAGGGCCTGGGTTTAGCACCCAGGTCATGTTTTTCGTGTGCTAACATTTGCTGCAGATTTAGCCTGAAGAGACCCTAACAAGTGCAGGATCGAAGGGCCTGGGGTTCAATACCCAGGCCCTGCATTTTATTTCGCTCACATACTTTTTCAGGTATAACAGCCCAGATCGAAGGAGACACCTTCACTGGATCGAACCCATTAGCATGCTGGATCGAAGGAGGTATCTCATTCCTGGATCGAAAGCCATGACCTCCATGATCAAAAGACAGTCCTCTTCCCTGGATCGAAGGCTATTCACGCCTTGCTGTTTGGCCCAATAGAAAGGACCATGACCCCTTCTGGATCGAAGCTTCTATTTCTCCCTGGGTTGAAACTCCTGTTTTCTCCTTGGATCGAAGGGTTCTCCTTGAATTTTATTTTTGTTTTCATAGACTTCCTTTTATTTAACATTAAAATCAAAAACCACAAAAACATTAGGCTAGTTTTTCTATTGAAATTAATTTTGTTAATTAACCTTTTAATGATCTTAACATTTTTTCCAAAACTAAAATTAAATAGATTTAGATTATTTTCCCAAAATAAAATAAAACAACAAAAAGATTTCATTCTTAGGATTTTTAGAGTTTATTTTCAGATTCGTGCGCGTTTATTTTATTATAACTGTCTACTGGTTTGTAATAGCTTAACTAAGACCCTTTACTGCTTTTATTTCCCCAATTTTGGACATGTAAATAATCCCCCTCCCCGAAGCTTTGTAATAGCATAGGATTTACAATTCCCGCACTTTAAATTCCTGTACATATATTAACTGTTTAGATGTATGCTAACTAGGATTGCATGGCAAGATATATCTTAATTTAAAATCAACCACAACTCACCATAACATGTACAAAGATAACATAAACTGAAAATTGACACACTTGCACATGCCACTCTTAGGGTACACCTCACTTGGTTGCCTCAAACGTGGTCATTAAGTATAGGATGTTTTAGAGGTCGTCCTTCTGTCCAAAGATCAAAGTTGCCTCGAAATGGTTGCCTCGATAAAAATGATCTAAGACATTAGGATTACCACTAAGACGTCCTAACGTTGCTTTAGTGACCACACGTCCCTAAAATCGAATTGACCCAAAAACTCCAACTACGGTGCTACCTACTCCTCAATAGTGGGATAGCACTGTCTAAAGGACATTTGTACAATTAAATTCCTTTTTGAGTAGGTAGAGGTTCTTAAGTACTTGCTCCTTTTAAAAACAAAACAAAACTTTTCGCACCTACACTCTCTTCAAAGACAAAACTCTTTTCAAAACCCACAATCACAAAGAAAAGCAAACCTTTTTGAAAACATAGTGAGCAAGTACCTAAGAGCCCGTGGATAACCACAGATAGAAAGGGTGCTAACACCTTCCCTTTCTATAATCTACCTCCCGAACCCGAGAAACAATCTCGAAAAGGAATTTTTATGTGCTTTTGTCCTTTCCTTGTTGGATAAAATAAAAGACGGTGGCGACTCTTGCTTACCACGACACTTTGCAAAAACAAACGCAAACGCGAACCAGCATTCCAAAAATAGTCAGTTCTCGTTCCTACCGATCACAGAACTGGCGACTCTGCTGGGGAGTAATTAATAAGTGAGGTATACCTTGGGATTAGATCACTTGTGTTTTCAATTGTATTGCTTTGTATGCTTTTAATTTTGTGGGCTTGTATCAGAGTTCTATAGATCCTAACCCGGATCTAGGGGTACCTTTTTTAGGTAAGTAGCAATAAACTGTGAGGGATCTGTCCGGCATAGACCGACACGGATGAAGTAGTAGCTACGTTGGTGTGGCACCTTGGTCTGTACCGATATCCCTTGTGTTGAAACGAGGAGAATATGGGTCTTCTGAGGAGTCATTAAGCACCAACTGACCTTAGAACCTTAAATTGACCAACTTGGCCATAGAACAGTAGCAGTATGCTACACTCATTGAGACTAAACTCTCGCGATGGTTCCGGCTGCAAGAAAAGGTTGCTAAGCTGGAATTATGACCGATTAAGGGTAGTCAGTGATATTGAGATCCTCTAGAACCCGGTTACTATTTTTTTAGGACAGGTTTAAACCAACTAAACTGAAAGAGGGTAATGCCTAAACTCCATGCCAGCCTAAACTTAAGGCTATATGTGTGACTTGTGTGCCTTCAAACTTGAACTACTTGTTATCTGACAACAGGGGTTCCTTGCAGGTTTTGTTTACAGTCCTTATCCAACAAATTGGATTTATTGCAGGGCTCACTTACATCACCTCACTTTTTGCTTAAACGCATAGCATATACATCATAACATCATACCTTAACATTTCTTTAACCATTTCAAGGATCTCAAGGGTCTGTGATGCAGGTTATGGTACATCAAAAGTCTAGCAAGGGGAAAAGGGGATTTATTTTCCTCTAGCCAAGGTTGTCTAGAAATCAAAACACGATAAACTTGAGTCAGGGGCTATGACCCACTCGATATGGTGAGCTTGACTCTTGAAGAAGGACTCTCAGCAACATAAAGTTCCTTCAATCAAGCTACCAGATTCAGATTCTAACAGTTTCTTGTTTACCCCGCGAGATCCTTGAAAACATTGCATACGTATATCATACATATCATTGCATAACAGGTCTCCCAATACAGGTCTCTCATGTTCTCGCTGTTTATTTCAGCAATGGCTTTCCCACAAGACAACCAGGATCTTCATACTCAAGAGACTCAGTTCAGGGAAATCTTCCTAAACCTATCCAAGGGGCAGGAAGAGTTGAGAACACTCCTCATGGGGAACTTGGTCAAGAAAAGTCCTGAAGACAATAAGGACGAACGGCTGAAACATCTGCAAGCTGAGGTAGATGCATTGAGAACCCAGATGTTGGGGCAGATGGCTCTTATCCAAGGCTTAACTCGGGAACAAGAAGAGCTAAGAACCATGATCAACCAGCTTCATCAAGACAGATACAACAACATGAAGCAAACGGTCAAGGCTGGTGGTCAAGTCATTGATCAGCCTCCAAGAAGACAAGGGTTTGGCTTGGTAAAGAATGGACCTCTCCAAGTTGCTACTACCTCAAGGGTCCAACAACAACCTCACCAAAAGCAACGGGTTGACCGGAGGCAATTTACCAAGCTCAACATGTCGCTGTCTCAAGCTTTACAACACCTGTTAAGATTGGATCTGGTGACGTTAAGGGACCCTCCTAAGAATCCCAGCACAGCCTCCCCAAGGTACAATCCTGATGCAAGGTGTGCATACCATTCTGACAGTCCTGGACATGACACCGACGACTGTTGGACTTTGAAGAACAAAATTCAAGACCTGATTGATGAGGAAGCATTGGAATTAACACAAGATGGTCAGGCTGAGTTTTTCTACCATCCCTCCAAGGTTCACCATTTGAAGTGATCAGTACTCAGACGAGAAGACTTTTGTTCATTTGAATTTTCAAGTTGTAATCTCTTTGCTATTCAAACATTTATCTATTAATGTCAAACTCTGTTTCACTAATGCATTGCATATGTTTGTCTTGAATTCATCCTTTAATTACATTTAAACTATGATTTTTACTCACTTTATGACATTCAACCCTTGCTAAAAGTTACAAGCCTTTAGAGGGATGATGACGAAACAATGCCATAATCTCATACAGTATGCTTTTGGACAGACCTTGCTAACGATGTACATGCATTTCTTTCAAATCCTAAACACTGGAGTTATAAGGAAGATAATCCCTAGTCAACCCCTTCGAGCCAAAGAAGTAGGAGTTTTCTGTTTTAAAACAAATTGAAACCTTTGATTTAAACCTGGGGCAGGGTAGTCTCTCAGTTAATTCAAAAGATATGCATTGAAGTCGCAAAACTCTCAGTTCATAATACAACGAATGACATCAAAAGCATTCCTCTGGAATCAAAAGACAGTGGTAGTTCCTTATCTCATAGGCAGTCAATCTCTAAAAAAAAAAACCCACTAAGCCAAAACCTATAAAGGAGGCTTGAGAAAGTTGGGGCATCCCGCTGACTGTAATCTCGAAAACAGGAACAGTCAGGCAAAAATTAGGGATAACAAATCAAAAGAATGAGGTCATTACAAATCCTCGACAACATGAAAAATGTTGCAAAAAATGATGACTGCCTTCAAAAATCCAACTTGTGTGAACCATCACCAAAAACGTCGTTCCAGACTCATTTGGAGTTCAAATGCACAATTAACTGAGTTTAGGATTGAAGAACATCACGAAGAACGGGTGGGTACAAATATACTTTGAGCCTTTATCCTTTGTTTCTTATACCGTGAACCAAGCCACGTTACAACCCTTCAAAAGTCCTAACTGAAGCATGGGTTAGTTCGAAAGCATACTGTTACAAAAGGTATCCTGACTCCTGTAAGGCTTTGCCCTAAATCTTGTGTTGAATTTGTCTTATAAAAAAAAAGTTTTCAAAAAAAAGTTTTCTGCTAAAAAACGCATTTTTCAAAAACTTCGAGACAAGCATAAACTTTGCATTATCTGAATATCACTGTTTGCATTTGGCTATTTGTTTGACAGCGGAGAAATTCACACAACGAATATCCGATGAACGAAAGCCCTCTCAGTGAACAAAATCACTTCAAAAAGGATGACGCTTCCATTGGCAAATCTCCTATAAACAAGGGGGCATGACATGTCACTATCCAGCACACCTGGGGCAGCCCAGTCAAGATTCCAGGAAATCTCTCAAAGAAGTGCAGAGTAACCAGGGGAAAGTCTCCATCTCCGTCGCTTGGGGCATTGAACATCAATCTCAGTGAAGGGTTACAAACAGTCCAACATTTCCAGGCAGTGCCACAAACACCTGCTACTAGGGGCAATGACAAATCTCCCCAGATCCTGCTCATAGGATGACTCCCAGCAAGGGTTTAATCTCTGAAAACCTTTCCCCGGCTGAATCAATCTCAAGAATCCTCGAGGACTTCCCCCAACGAAGATGTCACCTCCCCAGCAGACTGACGACATGGTTTATCTCCCCAATAACGCCATGATTCCCAAGCTTGAGTTTGCCTCTCCGACTACTACAAGTTAAAGGACCACAACTCCTCTTCCTCAGTAGACTCTGGAAGCTTGTCCCCTGCTAAGCACAAATAAGTCTCCTCAGCCAATTTCAGAAGGTTATCCTCAGCAAGTTGCAACTGAAAGATCATCCCCAACGAAGTTCTTTCTTTCCCCAAGCAGGACTTCTATCCTCAACAGATTCAATATCACCAGCAACGGTAATCCATCCCCAGCGGAGTTTATCATCAAAATCCCCAACAGAGCTTATCAACGGAATCCCCAGCGGAATTCATCGTTAAAATCCTCAATAGAGCATCTACTCCCCACAGAGTTTTCATTATCCCCCATCGGAGTTCTCCTCAAACAACAAAGCAGGGATCCCCGGTGGAAACATTTTGAGCAAAATCCAAGACAAAATTACACTTCAACAACATTCATAACATGTGCATACAAAATACATATGACACAAATCTCATTTTACTTTGAGAACATCATTACACAATGCATACATCATGACAATGCATACATCATGACATTGCATACAACTAACTCTTTACCTTTTCAGGAAAGATCAATCAACATGCAAAGATCCTCATCTTCTAAGATTCCTTCTAGAGATAGTTCAGATGCGACCCAGATATGGCTGACATTCTGATACTTATTCCAGATTCCTTCTAGAGATATTTCAGATGCGACCCAGATATGGCTGACATTCTGATACTTATTCCAGATTCCTTCTAGAGATACTTCAGATGAGACCCAGATATGGCTGACATTCTGATACTTATTCCAGATTCCTTCTAGAGATAGTTCAGATGCGACCCAGATATGGCTGACATTCTAATACTTATTCCAGATTCCTTCTAGAGATAGTTCAGATGCGACCCAGATATGGCTGACATTCTGATACTTATTCCAAATTCCTTCTAGAGACAGTTCAGATGCGATCCAGATATGGCTGACATTCTGATACTTATTCCAGACTCCTTCTAGAGACAGTTCAGATGCGATCTAGATATGGCTGACATTCTGATACTTATCCCAGATTCATTCAAACTACAGTCCAGGTACGATCCAGATTCGGATGTCATTCTGTCACTCATTCAAATTACAGTCCAGATACGATCCAGATTCGGATGTCATTCTGTCACTCATTCAAATATATTTCAGATACGCTCCAGATGCAGATGCAATTCTGACAATCATCCACACTCAACTTTATTCTCCAGCAGCTCCGGGATTTATTTTCCCAGCTAAAACATCACATTTCCCTACGTTATAGTATGGACGAGCACTATAACCTCAACGGTATACTCCATTGAGCACGAGTCAATTCCTAGATCTTGATGTTTTCCTCCGTCATAGTGTGGACAAGTTCTATAACCTCAGCGGTTTACTCCATTGAGCACGAGTCAGTTCCTAGATCTTGATGAAGATGTTTCCCCTCAGTTGAATTATGAACAGGTTCTTAAAACTCAGCTGAAGCATTCTTTCAGTTGAAGTACAGGCGGGTTCCTAAATCTCAACGAAGTCAGACTTCCCGAGTGGAATCTTCTACAACAACAGGTATGCAAGTTCTCGCTAAGGAATCTCTTATGCGGTCGACACTCCTGCAAATGGCATCTGTAAGCCCATTCTCGACATCACAATGTTGATACTACACCATACGAGTGCAAATTTCTGGGCAATCTAGTGTTCAATTATCTTCCACCTTCGGATCACGAAAGGCTCGAAAGCCAATCTATATCCTCATGTTTAAGAAAATTGAACAGGGGCAACTGTTGCACCCCAAAATTTTCCCTCTCATGTTTTCCAAAGTCTTCCCCCTGCATGGTTGATCACAAACCCTTGCCTGAGGAAAAGGAAAATTTTTGAGTGGTGCTTCAAGTACATTTCGATTGGCATCCTGAAAGACACTTCGATTGACATTCTGGACAAGCATTTCGATTGGCATCCTGAAAGACCCTTCGATTGGCATTCTGAAGGAATCTTTCGATTGGCATTATGGACAAGCATTCGATTGGAGTTATGTCAAGGCAATTTCGACAGGCATGTCAACCATGTCCTTCGATTGGCATGAACAACACCTTTTGATTGGCCTGTTAGCAGAGCCTTTCGATTGGAATCCTTCGATTGATATTTGGGTCAGGCCCATTCGAAGGGTACGCAGGGAGCCCATTCGAAAGAGGCAAATCAGGACCAATAGAAATCCAAAAGCATCCAGGTTTATTCAAGGGACACGAATGTTTCAAAAAAAGGAAATTATTTAATGTGTCTGTTTCTTGTCTCATGGCATTTAATGGCCTGTTTAATGGCTGTCTCTTGCCATTACTGCACCTTCACACCCCTATAAATACAGGGCCAACATACACATTACAGGAGGACGAAAATCACACACGAAAATTATACACACAAAACTCAACAGGAGAACAAAAAGCATTGGAGTTACGCTGCCAAAAGTCATCAGCACTTCCAGGAAGCCATACCCAATCCTTGCACAAGCCAAAGCTGCCACCCAGCGAACACCTCCACGCCCAGAAATCCCAGATCGAAGGTATTCATCCAGCCAGTACCCAAATCGAAGTTCTAATCTACTGGTAAGAGAGGGTAAATTATCCAACCTTGTTTTTGCATAACACATCATTACTTGTTGTTACCTTCGATTTGCCATCCTAGACAGGAACAAAGGGCCTGGGTTTAGCACCCAGGTCATGTTTTTCGTGTGCTAACATTTGCTGCAGATTTAGCCTAAAGAGACCCCAACAAGTGCAGGGTCGAAGGGCCTGGGGTTCAATACCCAGGCCCTGCATTTTATTTCGCTCACATACTTTTTCAGGTATAACAACCCAGATCGAAGGAGACACCTTCTCTGGATCGAACCCATTAGCATGCTGGATCGAAGGAGGCATCTCATTCCTGGATCGAAAGCCATGACCTCCATGATTAAAAGACAGTCCTCTTCCCTGGATCAAAGGCTATTCACGCCTTGCTGTTTGGCCCAATCAAAAGGATCATGACCCCTTCTGGATCGAAGCTTCTATTTCTCTCCCTGGGTCGAAACTCCCGTTTTCTGCTTGGATCGAAGGGTTCTCCTTGAATTTTATTTTTGTTTTCATAGACTTCCTTTTAATTAACATTAAAATCAAAAACCACAAAAACATTAGGCTAGTTTTTCTATTGAAATCAATTTTGTTAATTAACCTTTTAATGATCTTAACATTTTTTCCAAAACTAAAATTAAATAGATTTAGATTATTTTCCCAAAATAAAATAAAACAACAAAAAGATTTCATTCTTAGGATTTTTAGAGTTTATTTTCAGGTTCGTGCGCGTTTATTTTATTATAACTGTCTACTGGTTTGTAATAGCTTAACTAAGACCCTTTACTGCTTTTATTTCCCCAATTTTGGACATGTAAATAATCCCCCTCCCTAAAGCTTTGTAATAGCGTAGGATTTATAATTCCCGCACTTTAAATTCCTGTACATATATTAACTGTTTAGATGTATGCTAACTAGGATTGCATGGCAAGATATATCTTAATTTAAAATCAACCACAGCTCACCATAACATGTACAAAGATAACATAAACTGAAAATTGACACACTTGCACATGCCACTCTTAGGGTACACCTCACTTGGTTGGCTCAAACGTGGTTGTTGTACCCCAAAATTTTCCCTCCCATTTCCTCAACATTTTCTCATCACAAGACTCTTGGAGCTCAAGATCAAGTTAGGGTTTGCTCTGCTCAAGACTTCTCCTAGCACTGTTAACCCAAATTAGGGTTTGAGTTTGCACAAAGATGTTTTGACCTAAAATGCCTAAGATGACTTTCATACTTCATGTTGGACTCCCAAGTTTATCCATACCAAGTTTCAAGCCTTGATTCCAATATTTGCCCAGTCAATTGGACAGTTGACCTAGAAATCAACTGTATTGGGGAAAAAGTCAACTGTGGTCAATTGACAGTCAAACCTCATGATTTTTGACCCACATCAACATTATGAACTCATATGAACCATTTAGTCAAGTTTGGATCACAATTCCACAAGAAATTTGATCAGATCACCAAAAGGGCAAAATGGTCATTTTTAGGGTTTTGACTGCACAAAGGCAATTTTTGACTGTTTGACCTAGCCAATGGCAAACCAAGCTCACATATGGATTCAAGGACCCCATGGAATTGTTTTTACATGTTCAACAAGTTCAAAAGATCCCAAATGCACAAGATTGACCGATGAATTTTCCAGTCAACTGAGCCAAATTTGACTGTATACTGAAAAGTCAAACTTTGACTTTTTGGTCAAAATCAAGTGTCAAGATTCATTTTTCATCAAAACATGCCAAATCATGAAACTTGTTCATCAAGAAATCAAGAATTGCAAATTAGGGTTTGAAATGAAGATTTTTCATAACTTAGAATTTTTCTAAGTTATGAAAAACCCTAATTTTTTCCTAACTTTGCCCCACTTTATCATCAAGATGCATTTGGATTCAAGGAAAAGTAAAAACATGAAAGTTGTAGCCTATTGCAAAATCTACAACTTTGATTCACAAAGTTTTCCCAAAAGAAGCTTGTAGCTCAAGTTACAATTTTTGGAACAAGGGTACCAAACCATTCTTAACTTAGAGAAATTTTGAACCATTTTAGGCAAGATTTTTGCCTAACTTCAAGACCATTTTTCACATACTTCCACTTGGAATTTCAATTTTCATTTCAAATATGGATTGTAGTACACATTCCAAGCTTTCCAAAATGTCCAAGAACTCATCAAATAACCTCATGGTTAGGGAGAATCGAATTTGGCAAGTTGGGAAAACTCACTTTGTTCTTGGCCAATTTACATGTTCATAACTTGGGCAACTTTTCAAATCAGCATGCATAAGCTAGTTACAGGCCTCTAATCTTTGCACTCAATAATTAAATGCCAATCCATTGTGTGTTAGCATTATTTTGTGCATTTGGACATTACATGTTAGATTAAGCCTTAATTAGATAAAGCATTTTTGCCATTTTTGAAAAGTAGAACTTTATGTCAATTAGCAATCCAAGCAAGTACAGTGCAAATCCTTTTGGCACAAGTTTATGAACAAAACACACTGATCAAGGGGAAGGTTAGCAGCACATTAGGGGGGCCTCTATCAGTCTAAAACTCAAGTGGACACTTTGTTGCTTAAAGTTGAAGAAACATAGCATAACAAGACACAACTCTCATTCCTGTAAACCAGAGCTTAAGCAAAGTTATCAAACACTTTCTAATCATCAAACCTAAACTGAAACACGAGCCAACCATCTCCATTGCCTTCTCAAATACAGAATCACCCTAAAACTGCCCAAACAGGGTACCTGCTGCAGATTGAGTTCCATAACTCAATCCATTCATACATTCTTGCTAAAACCACTTCAAACATATCCCACATCATCCCTTGAAACTATTCCAACCCTCAAACACAACCTGTAACACTCCCAAGCAACATCACCATTTTAATTTTCTTGTTTTGCAGTTAAAGTTCCATAACACGATTCACTAGGTTTCAAAGCAAACTAAAGCTTGGAATAGCCTCCCTGGACATCAAGGAAGCGGTACCAACCATCACCTTGCATTGAAAGCACCTCCATCACCAGATACGATTCCAACTGAATAGGTAAGTTCATGAACTCGTATCTCTCTATCCAGGCATTGTTAGCTTTAGGTTTGTGAAGAAATTATGTCACATTCATAGCCCTGAACATGCCCATGTAATTAGTTTTCATTTATGTTATGTGTGCTATGAGAATTTGATGTCTGAACATGGAACAAAAACTAGGTTAGGAATTGGGGGTGAAGAAATTCTCTCTCATTTCTGAGAGTTAAATCATGTTCTTTATATGTATGAACTCGTGAGATGATGCTTTACATTTTTTGTGTTGTGAGTTTTCATTAAAAGTCCAGGAATCAGGATGTTTGAATCCATGTACCAAGCGCGCGTTTTTTGAACAAGGTTTGCTGGAGGTTGAAGAAGATAGGTTATGGGCTGGGCCTGGAATGTTTTTTCTTTTTGCACCTTGCTTTTACTTTTGAACCCCCCTGACCCATTTTGATTTTTACTTATCATTTTCCATTTTTTCCTTTTGATTTTATTTCTATATTTTTATTTAAGTATGAAAAAATATAAAAATCATTTTTTCCACAATTTTTGCATTTATTTTGATATTTATTAGTCTTTATTTAGTTTTTGTACATAAATAAATACTTATATACTATTATTTAAAATAGCTAAAAAAAATAATACAAACATATTCTGACTTTTATTTCATATTATCTCTTGAAAACATTTTATAATAAAAATATACTTTTTTTATAAATATTAAATATTATTATTTTGTATATATTCAATATATTTAGTAAATAATACAAATACATATATATTTATTAGAATATTTAGGACAAAAATACAAAATATATACATTTTTATTCTTATTAATATTTAATATTAAAAATACTTTTTTACAAATATATTTCATTTTATTTTATTTTTGTACATAATTAATAAATATGATATATGATACTTAATAAATATTGTATAATAAATACATTTTATTTATAAAATTAGGGTTTTACCCTAAATACATAAAAACTCCAAAAGTTAATACTTTTTATTTTGTTTATTTGACATATAAAAAAACACTTTTTTTTCATACATATAAAAAGCCTTTTTGCATCTTACATATTTATTTTATTTAATTTGTGCAATTAAATACCTTGTAAACCCCAAATTTTAATGTAATAGTTAGGTTTAAATTCCTTGTCAAAATACCCCCATTTGAACATTTGTATCCCCCTTCCCATATATTGTGTTGTAATAACTTAAGAACTTTATTTTTCGCACTTTAAAGCTTTCTAATTATGCCACGCTAGAATTAGGGTTTTGTATGCAAATTAATTAACCAAAATAGTTTGACCTAATTTCAAAGATAATCAAGCATGAAAATGGACAACACTAATCACACTTGCACCCCTAGGGTATTCCACTTGTTGCCTTCAATAATGGGCCATATTGCATGTTAGGTCTCTTTGGGCAAAACAAAACAATCAAATGATCATAGTCCCTCGATGACGCTTTCGAAAGTTGCCTAAAAAATGATCAAGTCCCTCCAAGGAAAAATTGCCCAAAGATACTTGGCACCATTGCAATTATGGTCTAAACGATGACCCGCGCCCGTCCCTTTCACATCCTAACACAAGATTGTCCACCAAATGCAATGGTGGAACAAAATTGTTAAAAGGGTTAAAAACATAGGAGAAATCTTTGAGAAATTTAGGAGTAGACAACCTTTTAGTTACTTGAATCAAACTTGCAAAACAAAACACTTGCCTATTTTCAAACCACACATCACTACACTTTCAAAACAACTTTCAAAAACAAATGAAAACCTTTTCAAAAGACATACACCTTTGTATACATCCCAACATGGATCATTACAAAGGTTGCCACCACATTGGCTTCTTTTCAAAACATTTTCAAACCCACACACACAAAGCACCATTTCAAACAATTGAAAATTAAGGCAAGTTGATCTAAGCAAGTAACTAAGAGCCCATGGATAACCATGGATAGAAAGGGTGCTAATACCTTCCCTTTCTATAATCTACTCCCCGAACCCAAGAAAACATCTCAAAGGTTTTTGCTGTGCTTTTTAACCTTTCCTTAGGATAAAATAAAAAGTCGGTGGCGACTCTTGCTCAACCGAAACATTTGCGAAAACAAACGCAAAACCTCAAGTCAGTTCTCCCACCGTATCACAGAACTGGCGACTCTGCTGGGGAAATTTTAAAAGTGGAGTAACCTTAGGGCTTAGATCACCCTCTTGCATGACTAATTGTTTGTCTTGATTGCTTTATATCTTGGCTCTCTTGTTTGGGTTTACAATCCTACACCCGGATTTTGGGAAACATTCATAGATAGCAATACGTTGTGGAAACTGTGCGGGGTATACCGACACGGTCGAAGCAATAGCTATATTAGTGCGACATATTTGTGAGTACCGATAACCCTTGAGTTCAATCAAGGAGAGTACGGGGCCGCTGAGTGATGTCACTAAGCACTAATGACCTAGAACCTTACTTGACCATCTTGGCCTTTTATTAGGGGTAGTGAGATGACCGGCTTTGGTACAGTCCGAAGTTGGTAGATACTCGATACTACACTCATTGAGGGTTGTTTTCTTGGAATATTTTGGTCGCTAGTTAAGTGGCTAAACCAAAACAATGAACAATGAAAACAATCCAATGATATTGAGCTCCTATGAACCCGGTTACTATTTATAGGACAGGTTTTAAGCCAACTACACTCAAGAGGGTACTTACCTATGAAACCCCATGCAAGCCTGAAACTAGGGTTTGGTGTGATTTTCTTGTACATATGTTTGTGCATACATCATGAACATCATAAAGCATCATATGCATTTACTAACCACTTCAAGGGTTTAGATCTTCATCTTTGTTCTTGTTTTGTAGGTCATGGAAATTCCTCGCAGAAAAACCATCCAAGTCAACCTTGTGAGAATCTCTCCTCAACTCAAGGAGCTCACCTCAAGGATTCCGGAAAGCTCATCCTTCAGTGAAAGACATGGTAGACTGCTCAGCTTAGTCAACACCAACATTGAAGAGGATATGATGAAGGTGTTATTCCAGTTCTTTGACCCTCTTCATCACTGTTTCACTTTCCCCGACTACCAGTTGGTGCCCACTTTGGAGGAGTTTTCTCAACTCCTGAGAATTCCTATCCTTAATCAACTACCTTTCAACGGTACGGAAAAGGAACCAAAGCCTGAAGATGTTGCTCGAGCATTACATCTACAGCCTTCTGACATCAAGGGGCACTGGGAAACTAGAAGCGGTGTCAAAGGCTTCTTAGAAAAATTCTTGTTTGAGAAGGCACAAGAATGTTGGAACTCATTGGACCTGCAAGCCTTTGAAGAGATTGTGGCACTCCTTATCTATGGGTTGGTCTTGTTCCCAAATCCTGACCAGCTGGTAGATGTTAATGCCGTCAAAATCTTCTTGTCCAGAAATCCAATACCAACATTGCTTGGGGACATCCTTCACTCATTTTACACACGAACAATGAGAAAGAGGGGTGTTCTCATGTGCTGTACTCCTCTCCTTGCAAGGTGGTTTATTTCGCACCTTCCACAATCTGTCTTGAAGAATGACCAAGGCTCAAGGTGGTCCCAACGGTTGATGACTCTTACTCACTCTGATGTACATTGGTGTTCTCGGTCCAGAGAAAATGTCATCATTGTCGATCATTGTGGAGAGTTTCCTAATGTTCCTTTACTTGGAATCAGAGGAGGTATCACCTACAACCCTTGCCTAGCTTTGAGGCAATCTGGATACGCACGAAGAGATGGTCCTCACGACATGTTGATTCCTGACCTAGTTTTTGACTTTGACAACGATGCGCAAGGACTTCGCCAAAGATTCATCAGAGCTTGGAGGATGCCCAACAAGGTTGATAGCAAGACACTGGGGCACAAGAACTCCATCCCTTTTGAACCTTATCTCAAATGGGTACGAGCCCGAGCCCAGAGTCTGATGATGCCTTATCCTCATGTTCTCCCTGTGATTAAAGAGCCCGTCAAGGAAGGAGAGGTTCCCTACACCATCCTACATCCTGACATGCCTACATCGTGGGAGGAAATGCAGAAGAGTTGGATCCAACTAAAGGAGGAACAGAACACTTTTGAAGCCAGCTTCTACGCCAGCGAGAAGAAGGTTCTAGAGCTCACCCGCCGACTCCATGAGCAAGAGGCCCTCAACACCTACATTGCGCCAAAGAGGATGCGCAACGTCTTTTTACCTTGAGAAGTTGTTTTTGTAATATTTGGCCCATGGGGAATTTATGTACTAACAAATCTTTTCTTATTAATATGACGTGCGTTCTTTTTGTCTGCAACAATTGTGAATTTCTAAAATCCTTGAATGCATTGCATAGATCGCATCTCATGCATCATGTGCATAACAGGTACCCTTTTTTCTACAGGTTGCTTAATCTCCTTCGCTGTTTATTTTGAACAGTCATCATGAATCCAGAATCATCCAGTGAGCAAGCAATCAAGGCCCTCCAGGCCCAGAGTGCCCAGTTTCAAGAGATGGTCATGAGCCTGGCCCAAGGTCAGCAAGAGTTGAAGGCTCTGCTCCTAAAGAAGAAGAAGAAAAAGAGGACTGCGTTGTTCAATACTGGACGCAGGTTTGGGAACACACTCCATAACGAGGCTGATCCAACTACTTCCTCTGCAGAGAAAGACAGTCCCCAAGGGGGAGGAGATCCTAGCCCTGCAGTCTCTGACAACGAGACGGATTACAATGACGAACAATACCCTCCCGCTGCTGACAGATACAAGCAATTAGAGGACCGCTTGAGCACCATGGAGATTCAGAATGTACCGGGGCTGGATTCCAGAGATTTAGGGTTATCTTTTGGGGTGGTAATCCCACACAAGTTCAAGGCACCTGTCTTTGCCAAATACGACGGGGCTTCCTGTCCAAAGCTGCATCTCAGGTCGTACGTAAGGAAGATCCAACCTTACACGGCAGATAAGAACCTTTGGATCCACTTCTTCCAAGATAGCCTTTCGGGGTCACAGCTTGAGTGGTTCTATCAGCTAGATGGAACCAGTATCCGACATTGGGAAGATTTGGCGATCGTATTTTATAGACAATACCAATACAATTCTGACCTCGCTCCTACGCGTACCCAACTTCAGGGTATGTCTCTAGGAACGGGCGAAGGGTTCAAAGAATATGCACAAAAATGGAGAGATTTGGCTGGCAGGGTGCAGCCCCCATTAACTGACCGTGAGCTGGTTGACATGTTTCTAGGGACCTTGTCTGGTCCATTCTTCAATCATCTGGTTGGTAATTCCTCCGCTGGGTTTACGGATTTGATCCTGACGGGTGAAAGGATAGAAGCTGGCATCAGGTCAGGAAAGATACAGAAAAGTGCTTCCGCAAGTACTGAGAAAAAGTCTTTCAAGAAGGAAGCTAGTGCCGTCTATGGTCCTAGAAGACAAGTCAAGCCAGAAAGCCGCCAAGCCGTCAATTCCTTAGTGATTTCAAAGCCTGTTGCTGCTCCTCAGCAGTACAATCAACAAAGGGGTGAGAGGCCCAAGAGGCAATACACTCGGCTGAGTATGACCTTGTCACAAATCTTACCGCAACTGTTATCAACCAACTTGGTGACCATCAAAGAGGCTCCGAAGGTCGTGAATACTGCATCTCCTAAGTATAACCCAAATGCCCGTTGTGCTTATCATTCTGATAGCCCCGGGCATACTACTGATGATTGCTGGGCCCTGAGAAATAAGGTTCAAGACCTTATCGATGCGAAGGAAATTCAGTTTGAGGCGCCTGAGAGGCCAAATGTTGTAACTGCTCCTATGCCCTAGCATAGAGTAAATGCCGTCGAGGAAGATTTGTATGCTGTTTCGGTGAATGATGTTGCTACCCCTCTATTGACTGTTAAGAGGAACCTACTGCTAGCCGGTTTATTTCCGGGTTGTAGCAAGGGTTGCCTCCTGTGTGCTGTTATCCCTATCGGTTGTCCGCTGCTGAAATCAGGCATCCAAAGCCTGATGGATAGCAAAGAAATTCTGTTCAAGAAAACTGCTGTTCCGTTTGTTTCCGCTGAAGAAGTATCTGTCGTCACAATTTTCAACAATCCTACCAAGGCTCCCCCGAGGAAGCCAGTCCAAATTATGTCTGTTGCACCCATTACCATTACTGTTCCGGGGCCTCTCCCCTATGAATCTGACAAGGTTGTCCCATGACACTATGGGGCAGACGTGTATGTGCTTGGAGTGAAGCAGGAGTTCAACACCAGTACCAGTATCAATAACATCACTGGTCCCGCCAAGATTACTCGCAGTGGCAGGCTTTTCTCGCCTAACATTGCACCACCAGTTATCCGAAAACCTCTTATCATCACACCCACAAGTGTGCATGTTCCAAATCAAGTTCCTGTGTCTACTACTGCCGCCGAGTCCTCTAATGCTCGGGGCAAAGAAGTTGCTACCGACCTGCCTTCTCGGACGGAGGCACCAAAAAAGACCGTTGTTGAAGCCTCCCAGCAAGAGATGGAGGAAATCCTTAAAATCATTAAAAAGAGCGACTTCAATGTCGTTGAACAGCTGGGGCATACCCCCTCCAAAATCTCTATGCTATCATTGCTGCTGTGCTCAGAGGCCCACGCCAAGGCCCTGATTTCATTTCTGAAAACGACCCATGTGCCGCAAGAGACCTCTGTAGATCAGTTCACTGACTGTGTGGCTAATTTGACAGCTGATAATGGCTTGGGTTTCTCAGATGCAGACCTTACCGCCAAAGGGAAAAATCACAATGATGCCCTGCATGTCTCTATAGAATGCAGGGGCACTACTCTCGCACACGTATTGGTGGACACCGGTTCTTCCCTGAATGTTTTGCCCAAGAAGGCCTTAGATCGGTTGGATTGTGAGGGCCTGGAATTGAAACCTAGTAACATCATTGTTAGAGCCTTCGACGGTTCTAAGAGGATGGTGCATGGTGAGGTAGACATTCCTATCCGTGTGGGTTCCCAAGTCTTCGACTCAACGTTCTACGTAATGGATATTCGTCCGTCTTATTCCTGTTTGTTGGGTCGACCCTTAATTCACAAGGCTGGGGCGGTAACATCCACTCTACACCAAAAGCTCAAATACCCTGTCAGAGGGAAGATTGTTACTGTGCAGGGAGAGGAGGAATACATGGTAAGTCACTTGAATTCATTCCGGTATATCGAGATGGACGGGGAGTTTATTGAAACCCCCTTTCAACATTTTGAGGAGGTACCTCCAACATTGGCATCAGCTGAGACAGTGGTTGAAGAAGACTTTCCTCTGAAGATGGCTTCCCTGAAGGATGCCCGGGCAGTGATTGAGAAAGGCAAATGCGCAAACTGGGGTCAACTTCCTGACTTCACTCAAAAGACCGACAAGTTTGGGCTGGCTTCACTGCAGAGGCTCAGAGGGCTGTTCGCAAGGAAAGGATCAGAAAGGCTCCGGTGTTCATCACCAACTCAAGAGTGAATGCTATCGAGGAGGTTGTAGAGGAAGCAGAATTTGACAGTTGGATCTATCCAATCACCAACAACGGACCAAGCAACTGGACGACAAAGGATTTTACACCAATTACATTTGTCACGCAGTAATTAACTCTTTTATTTTCAATTTGTAACAAACAATATGTTGAAACTTTTATTGGCTCGGTGTCCTACCCGGGGCACCGCGGCTCCATTTGTGAGGGCTTTTTGTATGACATTTCCATATATCATTAATCAAAACATTGGACGTTTGTTGCATTTCAAATCTTGTGCTCTTTTTCTTTCTGTGTTATATATTGCAAAACAACTATATTTACACACACTCACTTATACAGGTTCCAATCCACTCTGGATCTCACTGGTAACAGCTCTGCTACTGCCAGTTATGACTTCGAAAATCCAATCAACTTGGCCGAAGACGAAGGTGAAGATGATTGCGAAGTGCCTGGTGAACTCGCAAGACTGCTACTCCAGGAAGAGAGGGCCATTCAGGCGCATGAAGAGCCGGTGGAAATAGTGAACCTAGGTACTGAGACAGATAGAAAAGAAGTCAAGATTGGTGCCAATCTAGAGCTCAGCGTAAAGCAACGATTGATCCAAATGTTACATGATTACATGGAGATCTTTGCTTGGTCTTACGAAGACATGCCTGGTTTGGATGCCGACATTGTGGTTCATCACCTGCCTACCAAGGAAGACTGCCCTCCGGTAAAGCAAAAGGTCCGCCGTATGCGTCCAGAGATGTCCGAAAAGATCAAAGCTGAGGTTATGAAGCAATTCGATGCCGGGTTTCTAGCAGTGACTTCTTACCCTCAGTGGGTTGCCAACGTGGTGCCAGTGCCGAAGAAGGACGGTAAGGTCAGAATGTGTGTCGACTACAGGGATTTGAACAGGGCAAGCCCCAAGGATGATTTCCCTCTGCCTCACATCGACGTTCTTGTTGACAATACTGCTCAACACAAGGTGTTCTCCTTCATGGATGGTTTTTCAGGGTATAATCAGATCAAGATGGCTCCTGAAGATATGGAAAAGACTACCTTTGTCACTCAGTGGGGCACCTTCTGCTACAAGGTCATGCCATTCGGGTTAAAAAATGTTGGGGCAACCTACCAACGTGCCATGGTTGCTTTATTTCATGATATGATCCATCATGAGATTGAAGTCTACGTCGATGATATGATTGCAAGGTCCCAAACTGAGGAGGAACACCTTGACCATCTGCGGAAGTTGTTTGACCGACTGAAGTTGTACAAGCTGAGATTGAACCCAAACAAATGCACCTTTGGGGTGAGGTCTGGAAAATTACCAGGTTTCATTGTAAGCGATAAAGGTATTCAGGTGGACCCTGCCAAGGTGAAAGCCATACAAGAGATGCCGACTCCCAAGACAGAGAAAGAAGTCAGAGGCTTTTTGGGACGATTGAATTACATTGCCCGATTCATCTCACATCTAACTGCTACCTGTGAGCCAATCTTCAAATTGCTGAAGAAAGATCAAGTAGTACGTTGGAACGATGAATGTCAGGCCGCTTTCGAAAAAATAAAAGAGTATCTCCAAGAACCACCCATTCTTATGCCCCCAGTAGAAGGGAGACCTCTGATACTATACTTAACGGTACTTGACAACTCAATGGGGTGTGTGCTGGGGCAGCATGACGAGTCTGGCCGAAAAGAGCACGCTATTTATTACCTGAGCAAAAAGTTTACCGACTGTGAGTCTCGGTACTCACTGCTCGAGAAAACTTGCTGCGCTCTGGTATGGGCTACTCGCCGGCTGAGACAGTATATGTTGACTCACACTACTCTGTTGATTTCAAAGATGGATCTAATCAAGTACATATTCGAAAAGCCTGCTCTGTCTGGAAGAATAGAAAAATGGCAAATGATCTTGACAAAATATGATATCCAGTACACAACTCAAAAAGCAATCAAGGGAAGTGTACTGGCAGATCATTTGGCACACCAACCTGTGGACGATTACCAATCATTGAACTTTGAATTTCCGGACGAAGATATCATGGTAGTAACTGATTGTGAAGTACCTGGACCGGATGAAGGACCTGAGGAAGGATCCCGATGGTCTATGCATTTTGACGGAGCCTCGGACGCTTTGGGTAATGGAATCGGCGCTGTAATCATATCCCCCAAAGGAACTCATACTCCACTCACCGCCCGGCTGTGTTTTAACTGCACCAACAACATGGCAGAATATGAGGCATGTATCATGGGTCTTCAAGCTGCAATTGACTTAAGGATCAAGTTTCTGAGTGTCTTCGGAGATTCCGCTCTCGTGATCAATCAGATCAAAGGCGAGTGGGATACGAAACACCCAAATCTTATTCCTTACAAGGAGTATGTGTTGACTTTGCTTCCCCACTTTGAAGAGATAACTTTTGAGCACTTCCCAAGAGAGGAGAATCAGTTAGCGGACGCACTAGCTACGATGTCTTCAATGTTCAAAGTCAAATGCGACAATGAGGCTCCCCGGATCATTATCTGGAAGTTGGACGAACCTGCATACTGCTGCGATCTTAAGGCCGAAGAGGTGACTGAAAAACCCTGGTATCATAAGGTGAAGAGATATTTGGAAGCTCAGGAATACCCTGAAGGTGCATCTGTCAACGATAATAAGTTCATGAGAAGGTTTGCAGAAAAATTATTCCTCAGCAACGGCATTCTCTACAAACGAAATCATGATTCAACTCTACCGCGTTGTGTGGATAAAACTAAAGCAGAGAAGATCATGGTAGAGCTGCATGAAGGTACATTCGGAACACATTCCATTGGACACACCATGGCAAAGAAAATCCTTCGGGCAGGATATTTCTGGTCCACAATGGAAGCCGACTGTTACCAACATTCTCGAACTTGTCATAAATGCCAGATCTACGCTGATAAGGTGCACATCCCTCCGGTTCCTCTGAATGTCCTGACGGCACCTTGGCCTTTTGCAATGTGGGGCATTGATATGATCGGCGAGATCCGACCGACGGCATCCAACGGGCATCGCTTCATCTTGGTAGCAATTGATTATTTCACGAAGTGGGTTGAGGCAGCTTCCTACGCCACCGTAACCAAGAGCGTCGTGGCACGTTTCATTCGGCATAACCTAATCTGTCGGTACGGCGTCCCGGAAAGAATCATTACAGACAATGGTACCAATCTTAACAACAAGATGATCACTGAGCTCTGCGAGCAATTCAAGATACAGCACCACAACTCTTCTCCTTACCGGCCGAAGATGAATGGGGCTGTAGAAGCAGCTAATAAAAACATCAAGAAGATTATGCAGAAGATGACAGTGACCTACAAGGATTGGCACGAAATGTTACCATTTGCTCTTCATGGGTACCGTACCTCAGCAAGGACGTCAACCGGGGCAACTCCCTTTTCCTTGGGCTATGGCATGGAAGCAGTCTTGCCAATTGAAGTCCAGATACCCTCTCTCCGGATAATGAAGGATGCAGACTTGAGTGAAGATGACTGGATCCAGACTTGACTTGATCAATTAAACCTAATTGACGAAAAGAGACTCACTGCTATCTGTCATGGTCAGACGTATCAAAAACGGATGATCAGGGCATTTAACAAGAAAGTCAGACCACAAGAGTATCAAGTTGGGGACCTGGTAATCAAACGCATTATCCTTCCTCAAAGTGATCCCAGGGGAAAATGGACCCCTACGTACGAAGGGCCATTTGTGGTTAAACATGTGTTTTCAGGAGGAGCCATGATTCTAACCACCATGGATGGTGACGACCTTCCTCACCCTGCCAATGCAGACATAGTAAAAAGATACTACGCATGAATAAAGGACCCGCTAGGTTGACATACCTAGGCAAAAATAAGGGCTTCCCGGCGAACCAAAAGGGTTCGGGCAAAAATAAGGGATGAAAAAAAATCTGTACACCCGGCAAGTCGAAAACCTGAAAAGGCGGCTTGGGCAAAAATGGGTATCCCGGTGGACTGAAAATCCGAAAGGGCGGTCCAGGCAAAAGTTAGGGATAAAGCGTAACATTATGTCTCATTGGATCACCTTGTATCCAGAATTCGGCATCAACTATCTGGCTCAGACTTCGGCATCGATCAATCAGCTTCATCTTCAACTAAGCAGCAAAGTGATGAGACGCTTGAAGACATAAAGGTGATAGCAGAGTTGGAACCCAGTGGGGATATTGTGCACATAGCTGTTTTGTTTCCTTTTCAAAATTTTATAAACTTTATGTTATTCGGCGGCGTTCTCTTACTAGGACGTCGGCCTTTTGTACAAAAAACGCCTATTTACAGGCAAATTTCAAAATCAATACAAGTTCACTTTTCCAAACAAATTGCCCATTTTTTTCCTTTTTCTGTTTTGTCTTGCGAAGAACGTCCAATGTTCATTTTTAATATATGCATTTGACATTAAATTGCTGATTCACAAATATTTGCATATGAAACAAAAGAATAATTACAGGTGACATCAGAAACAGGGGCAATGTAGAGTTGTCGGATGCAGTCTAGTTGCTTTGTCCGCCGAAGTATCAAGGTAGGTTCAACTGAAGAATATGACCAATGTTGTACCCCAAAATTTGCCCTCCCATATTCTTCAAGATTTGCCAAGATCAAGGTTCAAAATCTCTCAAGGGTTGCACAGTTCAATGGCCTCCTAACAGTCAAGAATTAGGGTTTTGGTTCTTGCAAAGAAGTTGAAATTTCCAAGGGTCCAAACAAGTCCCACATGCCTATAAACATTGTCAAGCATCCACATGCTAAGTTTCAAGACTCACAGCACAAAATTGCACAGTCAAAAACCCTAATTGCCCTACAGTCCACTGCAGGGGCAAAATGGTCATTTGACAGTCAAAAGTCAAAAATTTTTGTCAACATCTTATTTTGAAGCCACAAACATCATTTGATCAATTCTTGATCATGATTCTCAAAGCATGGCTCAAAAAGTCTCAAGATGCAAAAGTTTCTATTTTTGGACAGTTGAAAAAGTCAACTGCAAATTGACCAGGGCATAACTTCCATATGGTTTATCATAAAAATTCCATCCAAAGCTCATTTTGAAGATAATGACATTTCCTACAACTCATCTTCACACTTCAAGTCCAAGAAATGCTCTCACAAAAAGTTATCAATCTCAACATTATAGGTCATTTTCAAAAGTCAACAAAAAGGCACTTTAAGTCAAAGACCATAACTTGAGATTGGTAAATCAAAATGACATGGGACCAAAGGCATTGGTTATAGGACTTCAAGACCTTTCCAAAATGTCCAAGAACATGATCAAATCTTAAAAATTGATCAAGATATGCCTTGTGGAAGTTGGGAAAGTTTTGGGAATTTTGAAAAGTCAACTTTGCTTCAAATGCCTCAAAATTGCTAATGGGCCACAATTTCTTCCAAGAATCATCACCCAAAAGCTATGCACGACCCATTGACTTTAAAGGGAGTTATTTTATCATTTTTGATTAATTATTTGAATTATTATTATTATTAGTTCATTTAATTAAAATAAAATATGACAAAAATAGCAAATCATGTTTTCCAAACCTTTTTGTGCAGCATATCCACTCATCATGACCTCAATATTTCGTGCATACTCAAGAAGGCAAGAATCTTCAATGATTGGCATAAGAAAGGTATGAAAAAGATTGAAAAAGATGCTTGAAAAATCAAATCTCAAAAACATGAATGCAAAGGATTATGGGCTTGGATTGGTAACCTAAATCATTCCTCATACATATACAAAGAAACCCTAATCAGAACAACAAGCAAGCTGCGCCCAAACTCAAAGAACAACTTGGCATTTTTTCACAAAATTCTGAAAACTGTTTTCCCACATAGAGCATGTTTCAAAGCAAAAGAACCATTCCATTACATTCCTGACACTACCAGGAAGCTTTTCCAATTGAAACCAACCCTCCATACGCAAGGAATCGGTATAACCAAGTCTGACTTTCTTTGAAAATTTTCATATTCGTGTTTCATTATTCATGCAATATTTTTGATTTTTAATCATGGATTTGGACTAATGTGAGTATTCTGAAGCTGATAGCATGCTTTAATTGAATTAATAAGGCTTGTATGAGAATCCACCATGGGAGCTCTTTAGGGTTTCAGAGGTTTGAAATTAGGGACTCTGTCATATGGAAAAATTAAGCCACGAGACCTATACCACTGGATTCAGAATGTCCAAACGAATCAATTCCCCCTATCGCGCCCTTTTTATATTCCCTCATGTGCTAATCGCTATTTTTGAATGTTGCAGTTAGTGGGGGTTTAAAACCCCCGCTATCTATTCTATATTTTCAGGCCAAAACGAAGAAGGGAGAAGAAGATGCTAGCGTGTTGAATGATGATTGGCCAGTTTGAATAACTGGCGCCCTTTTTTATTTGTCCAACATAATAATTGTTTCTCTCTCATATTATTCATATCCCATTATATTAACAAAGAACGCAAGCAGCACAACTGGCAAAGCACTAACATGGTAAATGCATGGACCTGGGTTCGATCCCCAGGTCCCCCCACTTTATTCAATATTTTTTTCTCTAACATGATTCTGTGTAGTACGCTTCCAAAGGGCTACCATGCAACTCCAGATCTATGCTTGCCACATGTCCCTGAAGGCCAATCTAATGGTCATCACCAGCAATCCACCATACGCGTTGGTCAACTGTTTCTCACACAAGCGCTAAAAGTCCACATGGGCCTGGAATTCTTGGGCCAAACTGCTTTCCATGAACCTCCTCAATTTGGATCAACAACCCCCTGTTTGTATTTTCTTTCCCTTTCTTTTTATTCTCTTTTATTTATTTATCTTGATTATTTTAATTAATTCCACAAAATAAATTTTATAACACAAAAAACCAAAAAAATCAGAAAAGTTAAAAATAAAAATATGTCTTATTAATATTAATTTCTATTAATTTTGTAAATAAATTCTAATAACCAAATTAGTTTAATTTTAGGTTTAACTTTTAATGTTTTTTTTCTTAAATAAATAAAATACATAAAAAGTAGGTTTAGCATTTTTATTCTTTTTCTCAATAAATAACTTTTATTCTTATTATTATTAACCATTAATTATTTTGTAAGTAAATATGTATATTAAATAATTAGTAAATTAGGTTAAAACTTAAACATTTTTCTTTAATAATTAAAAACAATTTAGAACTAGGGTTTTATTTAAATTTCTAATTTCAATTAATCTTCTTTTTTTTTTCATAAATACAAAAACTCCAAAAAAATAACTTCTTTTTCTCATTAAATCATTAATTAACCTTTAATTTTAATTTAATTTCTTCAAAGGGTCCAACGCCCTCGCACCTTCAATCATAATTCCTTTTCGCGCGTTTGCTTCTATTTTTCTCTTTTTAATCTTATGTAATTTCCCCAAAGCCTTGTAATAGATAATTAGGACATTTACTTTACGCACTTTTATTCAAATCGGGTCTTGGTTTAATTTGGCGATGTAGACCCGCGCCTTGTAATAGCGTAGGACTTTAATTTCCGCACCTTTTAATTGCTAACTATCACATGAAAGAATGTATGCCCAAATAAAATTAAAGCGTAGCTCACCCAATGCATGATCAAGACAAATAATAACTGAAAATGACACACAATTCACACACCACTCCTAGGGTACGCTTCACTGTTGCCTTGCCCCTCGAAACGTGGTCGTCGAGTAGAGGACGTTTTAGTAAGTCCTCATGTCCATGAACATGGCATGGGGGTAGCTTCTAAGGTGTCCTGCTATTGCTCTGGTGACCACACTGTCCCTAACCCTCGAATTGACCCGAACACCTCCAACGGTGGTACTACCTACCTCTCAATGGTGGGATGGCACTACCTCAAGGATATTTACACAGACTAATTCCTTAGGGTAGGTAGATGACTCGTAGATACTTGCTCTAATTCAAAACAAATCAAAAACTTCTTTTCACACCGACACTTTGCAAAAAGCTTTCAAAAACAACTTTTTAAACACTCTTGAGGACTGATACAAGAGTCGAACTGAAATTTTAAACGAAACTTTTTCAAACCCACTCACGATTGAATAGCAAACAAACATTTTGAAAACACAATGAGCAAGTATCTAAGATCCCATGGATAACCATGGATAGAAAGAGTGCTAACACCTTCCCTTTCTATAAATCTACCTCCCGAACCGAGAGCAATCTCATAAGGAATTTTTATGTGCTTTTGTCCTTTCCATATTGGAGAAAATAAAAGACGGTGGCGACTCTTGCTTCCGCGACATTTCGCGAACCAGCGTTAAACAGTCAGTTCCAGATCCACCAATCACAACCAAGTCGCCTCAACTCCCCACAGAGTAAGACAAGATTCAGCAACACTCTCCCCAGGAAGAGTTAGTCTATCATCAAGCCCTACAATAGGCACCTTATTCCCCTAGCAAGTCAGCAATACTCTCCTCCAGCAGAGTTAGTCTACCGTCAGCCTGAAGGAAGTTGTGTATCCCCAGAAGATATCAGCATTCCCCAACGGAGTATAGGCAGTTCTCAGCAAGCATCCCCGGCAGTCTTGATCTAAGATTGTTCCCCGGCGGAATACAGACACTCCAGTGGAACCATTTTCCAGTACAGTCCGAAGGTTTCCCCAAGAAAGTGGAATTCTTATCCTCAGCAGGTCTTGAAGCTTATCCCCAGTAGATTCTGGAAGCTTATCCCCTGCAGAGTACGGACGTCCCTCCCGAGCTTTATTCAAAGTTATTCCTCACAAGGGCTTATAACTGGGTTATCCTCAGCTAATGGCCACGGAAGATCGCCCTCGGCGAAGTTCTTCCTATCCCCAGCGGAGTTCATCAAAGTTCCCCAACATAACTTATCAACGTAATCCCCAGCGGAGTTTACCCTTGTCATCCCCAGAGGAGTTTATCATTATTATCCCCAATGGAGTCCATCATTGAAATCCTCAGTGAAGCTCTCGTCAAAACTTCAGCGAAGTATCTCTTCCCATAGAGTAATTCCCCTCAGAGTAATCTCTCCAACAAGTTTATTCCCCAACAGAGTCATCTTCTCCTACCAGTGTATTCTTGCAACCATCATCCCCAACGGAAGCAAAGAGCTCTACTCTTCAATGTCAGCCCAGGATTTAATTCCCCGGCCGGTTGTCAAGGATTTATTTTCCTAAGACGAAAATACATTCATAAACACTTCATATTTCATACATCTTGCTTACATACATGATAAAGTGCATATAACACTATCTGATGTTGAACATCATGACATCATGCATTTCATACATCATGACATTGCATACAACTGATGTTTTGCCTTTTCAGGGAAAAAAACAATCCAAAAGACAACTACCTTCAACTATCACAATTCCATATTCGATTCTTGTATCTAGCCAGGGCACATCTGTGAGTGATCAGTTTCCAGATTCGATTCCTGTATCTAGCCAGGGCACGTCTGAAGAGTTTGAAGATTCGATTCCTGTATCCAGCCAGGGCATATCTATCAACTGTCACAATTCCGGATTCGATTCCTGTATCTAGCCAGGGCACATCTGAAGAGTTTGAAGATTCGATTCCTGTATCCAGCCAGGGCATATCTGTTGACGACTATTTCCAGATTCGATTCCTGTATCCAGCCAGGGCACATCTGAAGAGTTTGAAGATTCGATTCCTGTATCCAGCCAGGGCATATCTGTTGACGACTATTTCCGGATTCGATTCCTGTATCTAGCCAGGGCACATCTGAAGAGTTCGAAGATTCGATTCCTGTATCTAGCCAGGGCATATCTGTGAGCAACCGATTGTAGATTCGACACCTGTATCTAGCCAGGGTACATCTGCATGAAGAGATTGAAGATCAACACCTGTAACAAGCCAGGAAAACATCTGTCTTTCTCAAAACATGCAATTTCTCGCTAAGGAATCTCTTATGCGATCAACACTTCCAAATGGCATATATAAGCCCATTCCCGACAAGGTTCTGTCACGCTTTCAGATGGCATCTATAAGCCCATCTCCCTATCCACCATCTCTCCAAATGGCATCTATAAGCCCATTCCCGACATCACATTGCTGATATTCCAACATGCGAGTGCAAATTTCCGGGCACTCTAGTGTCCAATCTCCTTTTACCCTCGAGTCACGAAAGGCAAACTTGCCAATCTAACTCTACAGGTTCAAGAAGATTGAACAGGGGCAACTGTTGTACCCCAAAATTTGCCCTCCCATTTCCTCAACATTTTCTCATCACAAGACTCTTGGAGCTCAAGATCAAGTTAGGGTTTGCTCTGCTCAAGACTTCTCCTTGCACTGTTAACCCAAATTAGGGTTTGAGTTTGCACAAAGATGTTTTGACCTAAAATGCCTAAGATGACTTTCATACATCATGTTGGACTCCCAAGTTTATCCATACCAAGTTTCAAGCCTTGATTCCAATCTTTGCCCAGTCAATTGGACAGTTGACCTAGAAATCAACTGTATTGGGGAAAAAGTCAACTGTGGTCAATTGACAGTCAAACCTCATGATTTTTGACCCACATCAACATTATGAACTCATATGAACCATTTAGTCAAGTTTGGATCACAATTCCACAAGAAATTTGATCAGATCACCAAAAGGGCAAAATGGTCATTTTTAGAGTTTTGACTGCACAAAGGCAATTTTTGATTGTTTGACCTAGCCAATGGCAAACCAAGCTCACATATGGATTCAAGGACCCCATGGAATTGTTTTTACATGTTCAACAAGTTCAAAAGATCCCAAATGCACAAGATTGACAAATGAATTTTCCAGTCAACTGAGCCAAATTTGACTGTATACTGAAAAGTCAAACTTTGACTTTTTGGTCAAAATCAAGTGTCAAGATTCATTTTTCATCAAAACATGCCAAATAATGAAACTTGTTCATCAAGAAATCAAGAATTGCAAATTAGGGTTTGAAATGAAGATTTTTCATAACTTAGAATTTTTCTAAGTTATGAAAAACCCTAATGTTTTCCTAACTTTGCCCCACTTTCTCATCAAGATGCATTTGGATTCAAGGAAAAGTCAAAACATGAAAGTTGTAGCCTATTTCAAAATCTACAACTTTGATTCACAAAGTTTTCCAAAAAGAAGCTTGTAGCTCAAGTTACAATTTTTGGAACAAGGGTACCAAACCATTCTTAACTTAGAGAAATTTTGAACCATTTTAGGCAAGATTTTTGCCTAACTTCAAGACCATTTTTCACATACTTCCACTTGGAATTTCAATTTGCATTTCAAAGACGAATTGTATTACACATTACAAGATTTCCAAAATGTCCAAGAACTCATCAAACAACCTCATGGTTAGGGAGAATCGAATTTGGCAAGTTGGGAAAAACTCACTTTGTTCTTGGCCAATTTACATGTTCATAACTTGGGCAACTTTTCAAATCAGCATGCATAAGCTAGTTACAGGCCTCTAATCCCATTTGAACTCAATAATTAAATGCCAATCCATTGTGTGTTAGCATTATTTTATGCATTTGGACATTACATGTTAGATTAAGCCTTAATTAGATAAAGCATTTTTGCCATTTTTGAAAAGTAGAACTTTATGTCAATTAGCAATCCAAGCAAGTACAGTGCAAATCCTTTTGGCACAAGTTTATGAACAAAACACACTGATCAAGGGGAAGGTTAGTAGCACATTAGGGGGGCCTCTATCAGTCTAAAACTCAAGTGGACACTTTGTTGCTTAAAGTTGAAGAAACATAGCATAACAAGACACAACTCTCATTCCTGTGAACCAGAGCTTAAGCAAAGTTATCAAACACTTTCTAATCATCAAACCTAAACTGAAACACGAGCCAACCATCTCCATTGCCTTCTCAAATACAGAATCACCCTAAAACTGCCCAAACAGGGTACCTGCTGCAGATTGAGTTCCATAACTCAATCCATTCATACATTCTTGCTAAAACCACTTCAAACATATCCCACATCATCCCTTGAAACTATTCCAAGCCTCAAACACGACCTGTAACACTCCCAAGCAACATCACCATTTTCATTTTCTTGTTTTGCAGTTAAAGTTCCATAACACGATTCACTAGGTTTCAAAGCAAACTAAAGCTTGGAATAGCATCCCTGGACATCAAGGAAGCTGTACCAACCATCACCTTGCATTGAAAGCACCTCAATCACCAGATACGATTCCAACTGAACAGGTAAGTTCATGAACTCGTATCTCTCTATCCAGGCATTGTTAGCTTTAGGTTTGTGAAGAAATTATGTCACATTCATAGCCCTAAACATGCCCATGTAATTAGTTTTCATTTATGTTATGTGTGCTATGAGAATTTGATGTCTGAACATGGAACAAAAACTGGGTTAGGAATTGGGGGAGAAGAAATTCTCTCTCATTTCTGAGAGTTAAATCATGTTCTTTATATGTATGAACTCGTGAGATGATGCTTTACATTTTTTGTGTTGTGAGTTTTCATTAAAAGTCCAGGAATCAGGATGTTTGAATCCATGTACCAAGCGCGCGTTTTTTGAACAAGGTTTGCTGGAGGTTGAAGAAGATAGGTTCTGGGCTGGGCCTGGAATGTTTTTTCTTTTTGCACCTTGCTTTTACTTTTGAACCCCCCTGACCCATTTTGATTTTTACTTATCATTTTCCATTTTTTCCTTTTGATTTTATTTCTATATTTTTATTTAAGTATGAAAAAATATAAAAATCATTTTTTCCACAATTTTTGCATTTATTTTGATATTTATTAGTCTTTATTTAGTTTTTGTACATAAATAAATACTTATATACTATTATTTAAAATAGCTAAAAAAAATAATACAAACATATTTTTATGACTTTTATTTCATATTATCTCTTGAAAACATTTTATAATAAAAATATACTTTTTTTATAAATATTAAATATTATTATTTTGTATATATTCAATATATTTAGTAAATAATACAAATACATATATATTTATTAGAATATTTAGGACAAAAATACAAAATATATACATTTTTATTCTTATTAATATTTAATATTAAAAATACTTTTTTACAAATATATTTCATTTTATTTTATTTTTGTACATAATTAATAAATATGATATATGATACTTAATAAATATTGTATAATAAATACATTTTATTTATAAAATTAGGGTTTTACCCTAAATACATAAAAACTCCAAAAGTTAATACTTTTTATTTTGTTTATTTGACATATAAAAAAACACTTTTTTTCATACATATAAAAAGCCTTTTTGCATCTTACATATTTATTTTATTTAATTTGTGCAATTAAATACCTTGTAAATCCCCAAATTTTGATGTAATAGTTAGGTTTAAATTCCTTGTCAAAATACCCCCATTTGAACATTTGTATCCCCCTTCCCATATATTGTGTTGTAATATCTTAGGAACTTTATTTTTCGCACTTTAAAGCTTTCTAATTATGCCATGCTAGAATTAGGGTTTTGTATGCAAATCAATTAACCAAAATAGTTTGACCTAATTTCAAAGATAATCAAGCATGAAAATGGACAACACTAATCACACTTGCACCCCTAGGGTATTCCACTTGTTGCCTTCAATAATGGGCCATATTGCATGTTAGGTCTCTTTGGGCAAAACAAAACAATCAAATGATCATAGTCCCTCGATGACGCTTTCGAAAGTTGCCTAAAAAATGATCAAGTCCCTCCAAGGAAAAATTGCCCAAAGATACTTGGCACCATTGCAATTATGGTCTAAACGATGACCCGCGCCCGTCCCTTTCACATCCTAACACAAGATTGTCCACCAAATGCAATGGTGGAACAAAATTGTTAAAAGGGTTAAAAACATAGGAGAAATCTTTGAGAAATTTAGGAGTAGACAACCTCTTAGTTACTTGAATCAAACTTGCAAAACAAAACACTTGCCTATTTTCAAACCACACATCACTACACTTTCAAAACAACTTTCAAAAACAAATGAAAACCTTTTCAAAAGACATACACCTTTGTATACATCCCAACATGGATCATTACAAAGGTTGCCACCATATTGGCTTCTTTTCAAAATATTTTCAAACCCACACACACAAAGCACCATTTCAAACAATTGAAAATTAAGGCAAGTTGATCTAAGCAAGTAACTAAGAGCCCATGGATAACCATGGATAGAAAGGGTGCTAATACCTTCCCTTTCTATAATCTACTCCCCGAACCCAAGAAAACATCTCAAAGGTTTTTGCTGTGCTTTTTAACCTTTCCTTAGGATAAAATAAAAAGTCGGTGGTGACTCTTGCTCAACCGAAACATTTGCAAAAACAAACGCAAAACCTCAAGTCAGTTCTCCCACCGTATCACAGTGGTCATTAAGTATAGGATGTTTTAGAGGTCGTCCTTTTGTCCAAAGATCAAAGTTGCCTCGAAATGGTTGCCTCGATAAAAATGATCTAAGACATTAGGATTACCACTAAGACGTCCTAACGTTGCTTTAGTGACCACACGTCCCTAAAATCGAATTGACCCGAAAACTCCAACGACGGTGCTACCTACTCCTCAATAGTGGGATAGCACTGTCTAAAGGACATTTGCACAATTAAATTCCTTTTTGAGTAGGTAGAGGTTCTTAAGAACTTGCTCCTTTTAAAAACAAAACAAAACTTTTCGCACCTACACTCTCTTCAATAACAAAACTCTTTTCAAAACCCACAATCACAAAGAAAAGCAAACCTTTTTGAAAACATAGTGAGCAAGTACCTAAGAGCCCGTGGATAACCACGGATATAAAGGGTGCTAACACCTTCCCTTTCTATAATCTACCTCCCGAACCCGAGAAACAATCTCGAAAAGGAATTTTTCTGTGCTTTTGTCCTTTCCTTGTTGGATAAAATAAAAGACGGTGGCGACTCTTGCTTACCGCGACACTTTGCAAAAACAAACGCAAACGCGAACTAGCATTCCAAAAATAGTCAGTTCTTGTTCCCACCGATCACAATATGTCCCTAAGGTAACCCCACTTTTAGAATTTTCCGCAGCAGAGTCACCAGTTCTGCGATGCGGTGGGAGAACTGACTTGAGGTTTTTGCGTTTGATCTCAAATGTTACGGTTAGCAAGAGTCGCCACCGACTTTTCTTTTATCCAAAAGGAAAGGTGAAAAAGCACATGAATGACCTTTGAGATTATTTCTTGAGTTCGGGGGGTAGATTATGAAAAGGGAAGGTATTAGCACCCTTTTCATCCATGGTTATCCATGGGATCTTAATTACTTGCTAGATCACTTGCTTTTGTTTGAAATTGTGCTTTGTGTGGTTTTTGAAAGTATTTTGCAAAGAGGCCATTGTTTAGGAAATCTTTGTAATGATTCTCGTTCGTAAGAATGTATACAAAGATGTTGATCTTTTAAAAATGTTTTCAATTTTGGTAAGATGTTTTGAAAGTGTATGTGATTGTTTTGAAAATAGCAAGGATATTTGTTTTGAGATGGAGCAAGTAATTAGGAGCAATCTACCTACTCAAAAGTTTTTCTTGTTCATTTCTTTTTCCTTTGACATTGTTGTCTTACCATTGATTTGGTAAACAACCCTATCTTTGGATGTAAACGGGATGGGCGTGGGTCATCGTATAGCCATGATTAGCAATATTGCAAGGTATCTTAGCATTATTTTTGGAGGGACTAAGATCATTTTGTAAGGTAACTTTGAATAGCGTCATCGAGGGACTATGATCTTGTATTTGTTTGTTTTTGCTAAGATACCTTACATGCGTAATATGGTCATTTTATAAGGCAACCAAGTGGGATAATCCTAGGGGTGCTTGTGTGCAAGTGTGTTATTTTCATGCTTGTTTTTGTCTTGGATTAGGGTTTTCTATTTGATTGATTTTATTTTTTCCATATAAACCTTAATTACTAGCATGTTATGTAAAAGCGATAAATTACGTAATTTAAAGTTACTACGCTATTACAACATTTATGGGAGGGGGTATACAATTTATGAATGGGCATTGTAATAATATAAACCTAATTAATATATTACAACCAAATTGAATTTGTACAAGAATTGGAATATACAAGATAAATTAAATATGCAAGAATTATAAATGCAAAGAAAAAGATTTTTGTTTGGTTTCTTAATATGAAGGAGGTTTTGACCTAAAAAAAGAGTAACTAAATTAAATTAAACTTAAGTTAAATAAAGAAATTATTTAAGAAAAGATTTTAATTAAGAAAAGATTTTGTAAATGAAACCCTAAATCTATTTTTAGTTGAATAAAGGAAAATAAGTTTTAAAGAAAAAAGTATTTTTTTTATTTTTTTATTTTTTTCTTGAAAATAATATGTGGTGTCATGAAATATTTTTGGTCTTTTTATATTAAAAATAAGTGTATTTAAATAAATAATAACCTTAGTTTTATTTTAACATTTACAAGAAAATTAATACAAGTAAATAAAGTATGGTGGATAAAAATATTTTTTCATGTAGAAAAATATTTAAATTATGTCAAAATATAAATCTGTTATTTTTATACATTTTATGATTTTTTTGGTATTTTAAAAAATATATTTAAAAGAAAAAGAAAGAAATAAATAAAAATAAAATGGGCCAGGGTGGTGTCACAAGTAAACAGTGGGGGTGAGCTAGCAAAAAAAAATAATGCCAGGCCCAAAGGGCCCAACGCCTGCCAAAACTATGTTAGGAAATCAGAAAATTGGAAAAAAAATGCAAAAGGGGGGGGGGGGGGGGGGGGGGGGGGGGGGGGGGGGGGGGTTCACATTGGTTCGAACCCTCGCCCTTTAGGTAACATGTGCCTTAGTATGCGCGCTTACCACTGGGTGGCTGTTTCATCCGGTCATATAATCAAAGCATAAATATATATATATATATATATATATATATATATATATATATATATATATATATATATATATATATATATATATATATATATATATATATATATATATATATATATATATATATATATTAGAAACTGCTTCCTGAAGGCAACTTCATCTTTAACCTTGAGCCATGCCCGGATCACCTGTATCTTTCTCATTTCTCCACAAAAATGGAAACTCCAAACATGAAAGTTATGGTGTTTCTTCCCACGAATTCAAACATATAACTTATGTAAACTAAATGTCAGAGATAAAAACTAATTTTTCTGGCCCTAAATTGAAACTTAATTTTCTCAGAAATTTCAAATCTAAAATTCTCTATACACGGTTAATATAAATGGAAACTATGAACATGGTCAGTTTTAGAGCAAGGATATCTACATCTTGTTTTCATAAATCAGGATCAAATGATGCTTGTATGAAGAGATAGAAGTTTGAGTTTTTACCTCTTGCAGCTGGAATCATGAATGGAGTTTGAGCAACTTTTGAGATGGCCTGAGGATCTGTTTAGCTTGCCTGGACCTCCTTGAATGTATCCCAACTCTTACTTTGCCTTGAATGTCCCTGAATATCTCTACTCAAGTCAACCTGCAAGCTTGGTTTTTGAAAATGGTGGATACTAATGGAGGAGTTACAGTGAGGAAACAAGGGTATATATTGCTTTGGTATGATGTATAGAAGGTGTTTGAGTGATTAGTTTTCAAAACACACGAGTGGAAATGAAGATCATGAGTTTTTGTTCAGAATTGTATGTTAATGGTGCTCTTGAACAGGTTTTTGGTTTTTGAATGTTTGAGGCAGTTTCAGGGCAATAGCATTTGTGTGTCAACTTTCCAATAGTGTGTCTACTTATAAACAAGAGATTCTAAGACTTCTAACAACTCAGATTTCAAAACTCACATGTTTTGCTTGGTTACTTGTTTTTGAAGTAAAGTTAGCAAGCATGGTTTCAAGGTGAAGTACAAAGCTTGCAGGGGGCTGAGACCTTTAAACATACTTGTTCTGATTGTGTAGAGTGTGTTTGTGCAGAAAGAACAAATGCAAGGCTCAATGCAAGCTGACTTTGCAAAAGCTTGCTTTTCTAAAATGGCAATGTTGCCTTTCTTCCCAAAATGGAATTAAGTTTGTATAATGCATTGAATGCTTGGATTAAAGCTTCCAACAACTGTGAAAACATTTAATTATGGAGTGAAATTCAAGTTAGAAGCCTGCAAAGTTGGATTTGTACAGCATGCTTGAGGATTGGATCCAATGTTCTTCACAAAATGGCTTGTAATCCAAGTGACAAAACACCAACTTCATCTCTTCGATTCTCCATATTCAAGAATGATCTCAAGGAGTTATTGGACATTTTGGAAATCTTGCAATATGCTCTACAACTCATATTTGAATTGCTTTTGAATATTCCCCATGGAACTGTGTGAAAAATTGCCATGAAGTTAGGTCAAAAATCTGCCTAACTAGGGCAAAATTTCACTAAGTCATTTTTAGTTCATGAGCATGTATTCACAAAATTATAACTTGAGATCTAAGCATTTTTAGGAGAAATTGTATGAAGAAAAGTTGTAGGTTTCGTGGAGACTACAACTTTCATGTTGGAAGTTTCCTTTGAATCATCTTGCATCATGATGAAAACTTGGCTCAAAGTTGTGAAAAAATAAGAAATTTTCTATACTTAGAAAATTTTCTAAGTTAAGAATTTTCATCTTTTCAAAATAAAATCCTGAATTCTTGATTTATTGATGAACAAGTTTCATATTTTGGCATGTTTTGATGAATTATGATCTTTGGCATTTGATTTTGACCAAAAAGTCAAAGTTTGACTTTTCAGTGTACAGTTGACTTTTGATCAGTTGACTGAAAAATTCATCTGTCAATCCAATAGACTTGTAGTGTTTTGAACCATGTCATTAGGTCAAAGTGATGCAATTGGACTCTTGAGATCATGCCTTAACCCAACTGATCATTTGCTAGGTCAAAAACCAGAAATTGCCCTTTCCCAGTCAAAACCCTAATTTTGACCATTTTGCCCCTTTTGATGATTTGATCAAATTTCTTGAGGAGTTATGGTCCAAACTTGATCAAATGATACATATGAGTCTAAAATGTTGATGTGGGTCAAAAATTATGAAGTTTGACTGTAAATTGGCTATGGTTGACTTTTTCCCCAATACAGTTGATTTTTAGATCAACTGTTCAATTAACTGATCAAAAGTATGATCCAAGGCTTGAAACTTGACATAAGTAATATTGGGGCTCCATAATGATCCATGAAAGTCATATGGGGCATTGGAAGTTCAAAAATCCTTGTGCAATCTCAAACCCTAATTTTCAGTCATCAATGCTTGAGGAGGTGTCTTGAGCTGATCAACCCAAATGCAGTCTTGATCCAAAGGAGATCTTGTGAAAATCTTTAATAAGTGAGAGGGCAATTTTGGGGTACAACAGTTGCATTTGTAGAGAATTCCATTACTAAGGAAGAATTTAGCAGAGAATCTCCTTAAGAACTTCATCATTGACTGAAGCTCCTTCCGGATATTCTTGAGCCTCGAGATACCTGTTGACTTCGTGAAACCAAGGTCGGTCCACTACTTCTTCAGTATTAATCTCGTGACAGTGAGATGGTTCACCATTTGTTCAATGGTGATATGGGGAGCCTCGTTATCCCATTTAAGTTTAAACATGGATGACATTGTGGCTAGTGCGTCTGCTAGCTGATTTTCTTCTCACGGGAAATGCTCGAAAGTAATCTTCTCAAAATGTGGGATCAATGTCAACACATGTTCTTTGTAGGGGATAAGGTTAGGGTGTTTGGTGTCCCATTCTCATTTGATCTGGCTGATGACCAAAGCTGAATAAGGTAGTATGGGTCAGCATATACTGTCTTAGCCAGCGAGCATCCCATGCTAGAGCGCAACAAGTTTTCTCGAGCAGTGAATATCTTGTTTCACAGTCGGTAAACTTTTTGCTCAGGTAATAAATAGCATGCTCTTTTCGTCCAGACTCGTCATGCTGCCCCAGCACACACCCCATTGAATTTTCTAAAACAGTTAGATACACGATCAATGGTCTTCCCTCAACTGGTGGCATCAAAACAGGAGGCTCTTGCAGGTACTCTTTGATCTTGTCGAAGGCAGTTTGGCACTCAACATTCCATTTGACTACTTGATCTTTCTTCAGTAATTTGAAGATTGGTTCACAAGTAGCTGTCAGGTGAGAAATGAATCTGGCAATGTAGTTTAACCGTCCCAAGAATCCTCTGACTTCCTTCTTGGTACGAGGAGCAGGCATCTCTTGTATCGCTTTCACCTTGGAAGGATCTACTTCAATACCTTTACCATTGACGACAAAGCCTAGGAGTTTACCAGACCTCACCCCAAATGTGCATTTATTTGGGTTCAACCTCATCTTGTATTTCTTTAGTCTCTCAAATAGTTTCTGTAAATGGTCAAGATGCTCGTCTTCTGTTTGAGATCTAGCTATCATGTCGTCCACATAGACCTCTATTTCGTGATGTATCATGTCGTGAAATAGGGCTACCATGGCACACTGATAGGTTGCCCCAGCATTCTTCGGCCCGAATGGCACAACCTTGTAGCAGAATGTGCCCCACTGTGTGACAAAGGTTGTTTTTCCATGTCCTCAGGCGCCGTTTTGATTTGGTTGTAGCCTAAGAAACCATCCATGAAGGAAAACACTTTATGTTGTGCCGTATTGTCAACTAGAATATCAATGTCGGGGAGTGTTAAATCATCCTTAGGGCTTTCCCTATTCAAATCTCGGTAGTCCATGCACATTCGTACCTTGTCGTCCTTTTTGGGAACAAGAACAACATTGGCAACCCATTGCGGATAGGAGGTTACGGTCAAGAATCCGGCGTTTAATTGTTTCATGACTTCTTCTTTGATCTTCTCTAACATGTCTGGTCGCATACGATGGACCTTTTGTTTTACCGGTGGATAGTCCTCTTTTCTAGGTAGACGATGTACCACGATGCCTACATCAAGTCCTGGCATGTCTTCGTAAGACCAGGCAAAGACTTCAACATAATCATGTAGCAACTAAAACAGACTCTCTTTGACACTGGGTTCTAGATTGGCTCCCACCTTGACTTCTCTTTTGTCTTCTTCGGTACCTAGGTTAATTGTGTCCACTGGTTCTTCGTGGGGCTGAATGGTCCTCTCTTCTTGTTGTAGTAACCTGGCGAGTTCCCATGGCACTTCACAATCTTCCTCACCTTCGTCTTCGGCTTTGTAGATTAGATTTTAAGAATCATAGAAGGCCATAGCAGAATCGTTACCCATGGGATCCCGAATGGATATAGATCTGCATTTTGAATGTGAGTGTGTGTAAGAGTATAGCAATCTTTGAAAGAAATGAAAATGTAAAAAGAAAAACAATGAGAACAAAATTTGTATGCAAAAACATCCATGATTCATTGATGTCATATGGAAATAAGATGATAACCCTTACAAATGGACCATTATGCCTCGGGTAAGACACGAGGTTTTAAGAGTCTGAATTGTTTTAATATTACAGGTCCGACAAAATTTAAAGACAAATTATTGTTGGATAAATGTGATTGGGACAAAATCTCTAGCTTCCCAGTTGCTTAGCCCTCCACTGACAGTTGGGAAAATCCAATCCTCCAAGTCATAGCTGTCTTCGTCATCCCCGACTGCGTAGACTTCGCGGTTGTTGATCTTCAAGAGTGGTCCTCCGGCACGAGCACGACGTACAGCTTTCTGGGCTCCTGAAGTGAAACCTAAACCAAAATTGTCAGATTTGTATGGGATATCTGGGAGTTGGCCCAAAATAGTGCACCCACCTTCTTCTATCACTGCCTTGGCATCCTTCAAAGACGACATTTTGGGCGAAGGCCTTGTAATCTTGAGGAGTTGAGAAACAACCTTGGTTACCGCCACAGTTTGCGGGACTTCTTCAAAATGTTGGAATGGAGTTTCAATAAATTCACCATCTAATTCCACATATCTGAAGGAATTTAGATGACTGATGTTGTACCCCAAAATTTTCCCTCCCTTTTTCACAAGAAATCACAACCTCAGGGTTTTCTCTGATTTTTCAGATTGGCTCAAGAATCGGTCAAACAGACTTTTCTTTATCAGTCAATCCAGAATTAGGGTTTTCACTGATTTTGTTGAGATTGGCTCAGGAATTGATCAAGAAGATTTTTCTTTGGCAGTAATCCAGGATTAGGGTTTTTCTCTCACATCTCTCAGAAGAGATTGAATCATCAGAAATTGCTTGTTCAAATTTACCGCTTGTTTCTCAAAACCTAATTATCTGGGATAAGAGCTGAGACTTTTGTTTGGAACCTTAAGGCATTTGCTTGATCAGTGGAGTGAAAGGTTTATGGAATGCTTGTTTATTTAACTGTACAACGCATATGTTAATTGGAATACCACGCGTATTGTGATTGATGTAAGGTTGCGAGACTGCAAAGTTTGTTGATTGTTTATTACATCTGGATTAGAATTATTGAGACACAGTTTCAATTATTTTGATTTAAGAGTCTTAAATAATTAAATAGACAATGCAAGGAAAGTTTGGAATATTTGACAGTAGAAAATTCTTTTTTGACAAAGACTTTTTATTTATTTCAAATGTTGTTACAAATTTTATTCGAATATTGTAAGATTACAACTTATAATATTTAAAATAATATTTGTTTACAATAAATGAAAAAATAAATCTAAGCCTAATCTTTTGAGATCTTCTACTTCTACCGCTTCATCTATCATCCAACTGGTACTTACCTGCAAAAGACAGAGAAAAAGAAATTAGTATAAGAATTTTCAAGCAGAAAAGGAAGAAAGAAAAATCATCATTAAAGCTTGTTGGCCGGAATCAGAATGCTATTGGATTCATCATGTTTTACTTTTTCTCTTTGCAAATCACAAGAAGATTTCTCTTCTTGGTTCACAAAGAGAAAAGTAAAAAATAAATTGCAAGCATACAATTAATTCAAAATGCAAATACCAAGATATAAGGCTGCATACAAAGCAAACTATGCTGCAAAATGAGTTTCAAATGCATTAACCAAATGTCAAACTGAGTTGCAAAACTGTCACAGCAAGTACACAATGCAGGAAGTAGGCAAAATGTCAAAGCAACAAAGTACACAATGCAGAAAATATGCAGCAAGTACACAATGCAGAGATAAACCAAAGTTACAAGCCAAAGGGACTTGTCAATTTCATCATCATTTTCTGGCCCAACAAGCTTTTCAGAATTATATTAAAATAAGCAATTAAAAATGCTTATGAAGGGAGAGAGAGAAAGAGAAGACCTAGTGAAAAGAGGTTTGCAGTTTTGGCTAGAGGGCAGGCTAGTTTTCAAGATAAAAAAAAAGAAAACAAAAGATATAAAGACAGTTTAACAGTCCAGCAAAAAAAGAGGATAGAGAGCCCACAGAACTACTAAACCTGCATAACCCAAAGCAAACCTACTTACCAAAAACCTCCAAACCTGCATTACAAACTTTCAATCCAAAACACAACAAACTTGCAAGCCAAACTCACAAATCTGCATCTCAAGCTCAACAAACACACAGTCCAGGCCAAAACACAACAAGCCTGCATAAAGGCCAAACAAAAATCACAAACCTGCTGCCCACATCAAGCAAGTCAAAAACCTGCATAACTACAATTCCCCAACCTTGCAAAACTGTAAGCCAAGCAAATAGGCCCAAAACCTGTTTGAGCCAAAATTGCAAACCAGCATTACAAGTCTGCAAAACTGCAAACCAACTTAACCTGCATAACCTTCAAGCCTGCCTGTCCAAAAACAACAACAAACCTGGAAAAAAACCACTGTAACTCTCTAACCTGCCTAAACTGCTCAAAATACAAGCTCAAGTCAAAACATGCTCACAGGCCCAACAAAAAAGAACCTGTAAACATTTCCCAACTGCAAAGCTAGCTTACTCAAGCTGGCCAAGACAACAAGGAACCAACAAGTTTCAGATTTTCTTTTTCATCATCATTAACATTAACAAGCTAGAAAGACAAAGAAGAAGCAACCAAAGTAGTTCTCAAACAACATCATCATCAGATAATCAGGGTCAAATAGGAGAGAGGAAAAGTGTAGAGGCAAAACGACAAAGAAGTTTTCAGAATATATTTTCATCATCAACGAATCATCAAGCCAACAAGACAAACAAAGGAGCAAAAGTTTCAGATTATCTTTTCATCATCAACGAATCATCAAGCCAACAAAAACAAACAAAGGAGCACAAATTTCAGATTATCTTTTCATCATCAACGAATCATCAAGCCAACAAAAACAAACAAAGGAGCAAAAATTTTAGATTATATTTTCATCATCAACAAAGATCAAGTCAGCATAAACAGTTCTCAGAATACTCATCATCAAACATTCAAAAGAAATACAGAAATACCAGAAGCCAAAGCAAGCAACCATCATCTCCGCCCTCCGTTCCGGCCACCGGAGGCGCCACCAATCCCTCTCCTTTCCTCCACTGTCCTCTCCGTCCTCCTCAAGGTAAATTTCCTTCAAAACATCATAGGTTAAAGAGATTAAAACTGCAAAACACGAACATGCAAATAAATGAACAAATTTGTAAAAAGCGCGAGAGAGAAAGATAAAAACTCGTACCTTCCAGACCACAACTGTGGGTCGCTGTGAGAGGAGAGGAAGTGAGAGAGGGCGACGCCTAGAAACCTAGGACATAGAGAGAGAGAGGGCGTTTGAGAGAGACGAAGAGAACGAAGAAGATGAGAGGAGGCGCCGTTGTGTACGAAAACTGCAAACCCTAACCAAATGACAAAACCCTAAATTGTTACAACATTCCTAATGGGCCTTCGCCCCAAACAATATGATAAGCCCACATGTTCTTACTAACACGCACCCCCCTTCTTTTCCCCTCTTCTGACCTTTTGTTCTTCTTCCTTTGGGCCATCCAAAAATATATTCTTAAGCCCACCTTTTTTTATTTAAACTCTTTTCTTTCTTAAAACCAATACAATTTCAATCATATTCTTTTCTAAAATATTTATTTTTGTTAAATAATAAGAAACAAATAATAGCTTAATTTTTATTCGTTCTTTTCAATATAATTTTCTTTAATATTTGTTACATTTAATAAATACATAAATAAAAGAAACATTAATTTAAATAATTTTCTTTAAAACTTTTTTTCATAAAAACATAAAACACAATAAATAATATAATTTTTTAATCTTTCTTAATTAGGTTAAATTTTATTTGTTCATTTGTAAATAAATACATGCATCCCATTTTTCTTTGATCTTCCTTATTTTATAATTTGTTACAATTTTTACATTGAATTGCGACAGTTAGATTTGGTTGTAACACGTACTTGGACATTATTATTCTGATAAGACTCATCCCCATTTGTAAATAATGTGTACCCCCATCCCCGGATACTTATTTGTAATAACTTAGACTTTAAATTCCCGCAATTTACCGCTTTCAATATACTGTATAGTAATTAGGGTTTGTATGCGAAGATTCAAAATCAATCGCTAGATAACCTAATACAAGATAAATGAATGAAAATCAATACACAATTCACACTTGCACCTCTAGGGTAACCTCGCTTGTTGCCTCGAAAAATACAATCGTGTCCCTCGAGTATGAGACACTCTAGAAAATGCCCCTTCAATAAACAAAGATCGTAGTCCCTCGATGACCCTCGATGTTGCCTTCGATAAAACGATCTCGTCCCTTACAAAATTGCTAGAGCGTCTCACAAGTTGCTTTCAATGATTGTATACGATGACCCGCGCCTGTCCCGTTTAACATCCTAACACAAGTTGTTCACCAAACACAATGGTGAAACAACACTGTTAAAAGGGTTAAAAACATAAGAAAGATCTTTGAGTAAAATAGGGTAGACAACTCTTAGTTACTTGATCAAAAATCTTGCAAAACATCCTTGCCATTTTCAAACACACTTCACAACACAACTTCAAAAGAATTTCAAAATAACTTTCAAAACATTGAAATATCTTTTCAAAAAGACACACACCTTTGTATATATTCAAACAAGAATCATTACAAAGGTTGCCTAGACAAGGCATATTTTTCAAAACATTTTTCAAAACCACACACACAAAGCACCATTTCAAACAATTGAAAAACAAAGGCAAGTGATCTAAAACAAGTAACTAAGAGCCCATGGATAACCATGGATGAAAAGGGTGCTAGCACCTTCCCTTTTCATAATCTACCCCCCGAACCCAAGAAAACATCTCAAAGGTCTTTCCTGTGCATGTTGACCTTTCCTTAGGATAAAATAAAAAGTCGATGGCAACTCTTGCTAAACCGAACAAGTGCGAAAACAAACGCAAAACCTCAAGTCAGTTCTCCCACCGTATCACCAGAACTGGCGACTCTGCTGGGGAAATTTCTAAAAGTGGGGTTACCTTAGGGTTCTAGATCACCTTTGCATGCTTACCTTGTTTGCCTTGATTGCTTTACTCTTTTAGGCCCTTGCTTGGGTTTGTTTTAAATCCTACACCCGGATTTGGGGGCACCTTTTAGGTAAGTAGCAATAAACTGTGAGGGAACTGTGCGGGGTATACCAACATGGTTGAAGCAGTAGCTACGTTAGTGTGACATATTTGTGGGTACCGGTAGCCTTTGAGTCAATCAAAGAGAATACGGGGCCGCTGAGTGATGTCATGAAGCACTAACGAACTCTTAGAACCTTACTTGACCATCTTGGCCTTTTTAGGGGTAGTGAGATGACCGACTTTGGTGCAGTCCGAAGTTGGTAGATACTCCATACTACACTCATTGAGGATTGTTTTCTTGGAATATTTTGGTCTCCAGTTAAGTGTCTAAACCAAAACAATGAACACAAAATAATCCAGTGATATTGAGCTCCTTAGAACCCGGTTTCTATTTTAGGACAGGTTGAGCCAACTAACTTCAAAAGGGTACTTACCTACGAACCCCATGCAAGCCTAAACCTAAGGACTTGTTTGCTTTTTGTGAATATGATTACCTGTATATACACTTACTTACTTTTGCATACCTATACATAACATCATAACATCATACCATAGCATTTTAAATAACCATTTCAAGGATCTCGAGGGTCTTTTGATGCAGGGTCACGTTGAACCAGACGTCTACCAAAGGGCAAGAGGTTTCATTTTCCTCTAAACAAACATCGTCAAAGATCAAGTGCAACAACTTGAATCGGAGGCTATGACCCACTTGACATGGTGAGCTTGATTCTCGTGGAAAGACATCCATTAATACAAAGTTTTCCAGTCAAAAATGTTGATCAAAGTTCAACCTCTAACATTTTCTTGTGTTTACCCCGAGAGATTCTTGAAAACATGCATCCACATATCATGCATTGTATCATAACAGGTTTTCCTTTTCAGGTTTCCTTATTCTCCTACTGTTTATTTTAGTAGAGATGGCTCTAGAGAGGACTATCGAAGATATCCAGGCTCAAAACGCTCAACTTCAAGAAATGTTCTTGAACCTGTCCCAGGGGCAGGAAGAAGTAAAAGCTCTCCTCACAAGGGGCATGGTCCCAGAGAATCCAGGTGGCATCAAGAATGATCAGCTGGAAGGGCTACAGATTGAGCTGGCAACAATGAAAATCCAGATGATGGGATAACTGCTGGGCCAGATGGCTCTCATTCAAGACCTGGATCAAAGACAAGAGGAGCTCAGGGTCCTCGTCAACAAACTGCTTCAAGATAACCAAGTGGGGAAAACAACTAGGGTTGAAGATCAAGTCATCTTCAACCTCCTTTGATACAAGAAGACAAGGGAAAGGCTCCTCAGCTTGCTTCAGGGTCACAAGCCCAGCAACAACCTCGCCAGTGTCAACGGGGTAATCAGCGTAAGCAAAATACGTCTGGAAGACAGTTCACTGAGACTGACATACCATCATCTCTAATACTGGAACATTTGTTGGAGGTCAATATGACTGCTTTAAAGGATCCTATTCGGAAGCCCAATACCTCTGCTCCTAGCTATCACCCCGACGCATTTTGTGTATACCACTCCTATAGTCCTGGACATGACACCGACGACTGTTGGGCTTTGAAAAACAAAATTCAAGATTTGATTGACAATGAGTGCTGAAATTCATGCCGGATGGCGAGATGAAAATTTTCCTCTTAGGGTTTTCCACCTGAAATGACAAGTTTGAACTGAGAGACTTCTATTTCATTTGAATTTTCAAGTTGTAATTTCTTTTGTTATTCAAACAATTATCTGTTGATGTCAAACTCTGTTTCATTAATGCATTGCATATGTTTGTCTTGAATTCATCCATTCGTTTTCACTATTCTTGAATTTTGCTTCCTACTTTCTTTATGATATTTAACTCTTGATAAAAGTTACAAAGTCTTTAGAGGGAGGATGACGAAACAATGCCATAATCTCATACGGTATGCTTTTGAACAGACCTTGCTGACGATGTACATGCGTTTCTTTCAAAGCCTAAACACTGGAGTTATAAGGAAGATAATCCTTAGTCAACCCTTTCGAGCCAAAGAAGTAGAAGTTCTATGTACAAATTGAAACCTTTGATTAAACCTGGGGCAGGGTAGTCTCTCAGTTAATTCAAAAGATGCGCATTGAAGTCGCAAACTCTCAGTTCGTAATGCAACGAATGACATCAAAAGCATTCATTTGAAACCAAAAGACAGTGATGGTTCCTTATCTCATATGCAGTCATTATCTCTCAAAAGAGAAAAGCCCACTGAGCCAAAACCTATGAAGGAGGCTTAAGAAAGCTGGGGCATCCCGCTGATTGTAATCTTGAAAACAAGAACAGTCAGGAAAAAGTTAGGGATAATGAATCAAAAGAACAAGGTCGTTATAAATCCTCAACAACATGAAAAATATTGCAAAAATGACTGCCTTCCCATAAAATTCAACTTGTGTGAACCATCACCAAAACGTCGTTCCAAACTCGAATAGAGTTCGACGCACAATTAACTGAATTTAGGATTGAAGAACATCACGAAGAGAGGGTGGGTACAAATATACTTTGAGCATTTATCCTTTGTTTCTTAAATCGTGAACCAAGCCACGTTACAACCCTTTAAAAGTCCTAATTGAAGCATGGGTTAGTTCGAAAGCATACTGTTACTAAAGGTATCCTGACTCCTGTAAGGCTTTGCTTTAAATCTTGTGTTGAATTTGTCTTATAAAAAGTTTTCTGCTAAAAAATGCATTTTTCAAAACATCGAGACAAGCATAAACTTTGCATTATTTGAATATCGTTGTTTGCACATGTTTATTTGTTTGACAGCGAAGAGATTCACACAGTGAATGTTCGGATGAACGAAAGCTCTCTCAGTGAATAAAATCACTTCAAGTGGGATGATACTCCCATTGCAAAAATCTCCCATCAACAAAAAGGGGACTTGATTTGGTATTGTTCAGTAAATCTGGGGCAGTCCAGTCAAGATTTCAACAAATCTTTCAAAGCCCATTAAACCTGGGGCAGTCCAGTCAAGATTTCAAGAAATCTCTCAAATCGCAGATTAACCTGGGGCAAGCCTCCATCACCATCACTTGGGGCATTAAAACGTCAATCTCATCAAAGGGTTACATACAGTCCAAGTTTCTTGGCAATACCACAAACATCTGATACTAGGGGCAGTGACGAATCTCTCCGAAATCCTTATGAAAAGGAATTCAAGCGTTCTCGAGAAGTTCATCACCTCTCTAGCAGACCAGCAGTCATGGGTTTATTTCCCCAACATTTGTCAAGGATTTATTCTCCAAAACAAAATTACATTTCAACAACATTCATAACATACGCAGTTTGATCGACAGATAAGGATTCCTTCATCACCTGTTGGAAGTTATGATCATCAAAGGATTCCTTCATCACCTATTGGAATTTACGATCGTCAAAGATTCCTTCATCACCTGTTGGAAGTTACGGTTGTCGAAGATTCCTTCATCACCTGTTGGAGTTACAGTCATCAAAGATTCCTTCATCACCTGTTGGAATTACAGCCATTAAAGTTTCCTCCATCATCCGGTTGAATCAAAGTTAATCCAAGACCCTCTATGTCTTGGTCAGATCGACACTAAGATCTCCCTGTTTTCTTATGCCAGTGGAAGATATTCCAGGTTTGTGATATGTCAGATAAATCTCTCAGTGATTTATTCTGATCTCTTCACTATCAAAAGATGAAGAATCCAACTCCTTTCTCCTTCACCATCTCGGGATTTATTTTCCCCAACTAAAGGTCGTCTTGAAAAACATTACACCTCCGTGCATCAGGACATCATGCAACGCGATCTCATTTATTTTGAGAACATCATTGTTTGATATATGCCACTAACCTTTACCTTTCAGGAAAGGTACAATCAAATTCAAGCGACAAATCTTTTCTTCAGTTGAATTACGGACAAGTTCCTAAAATTTCAGCAGAAACAACCCATCAACAGAATAACGGACAAATGAAGTGCCTGAAATTCTTTCTCTCTCAAGAATGAAGATTCTCATCCTTGAAACCTCATAAGATTGGTATACTCCCAAGCTCCTGATACCGTTAACAGAATGAATATTCTCATCCTTGAAACCTCAGAAGATTGGTATGCTCCCAAGCTCCTGATACCGTTAACAGAATGAAGATTCTCATCCTTGAAACCTCAAGAGATTGGTATACTCCCAAGCTCCTAATACCGTTAACAGAATGAAGATTCTCATCCTTGAAACCTCGAGAGATTGGTATACTCCCAAGCTTCTGATATCGTTAACAGAATGAAGATTCTCATCCTTGAAACCTCAAGAGATTGGTATACTCCCAAGCTCCTGATACCGTTAACAGAATAAAGATTCTCATCCTTGAAACCTCAGAAGATTGGTATGCTCCCAAGCTCCTGATACTGTTAACAGAATGAAGATTCTCATCCTTGAAACCTCAGAAGATTGGTATACTCCCAAGCTCCTGATACCGTTAACAGAATGAAGATTCTCATCCTTGAAACCTCAAGAGATTGGTATACTCCCAAGCTCCTGATACCGTTAACAGAATGAAGATTCTCATCCTTGAAACCTCAAGAGATTGGTATACTCCCAACCTCCTGACCCTTAACAGAATGAAGATTCTCATCCTTGAAGCCTCAGAAGATTGGTATACTCCCAAGCTCCTGATACCCTTAACAGAATGAAGATTCTCATCCTTGAAACCTCAGAAGATTAGTATACTCCCAAGCTCCTGGTACCCTTAACAGAATGAAGATTCTCATCCTTGAAACCCTAGTAGATTGGTATACTCCCAAGCTCCTGATACCTTTAACAGAATGAAGATTCTCATCCTTGAAACCCCAGTAGATTGGCATACACCCAACCTTCTGACCCAAGACCTGAATGAAGATTCTCATTTTGGCTTCCCCAGTAGATTGGCATACACCCAACCTCCTGATTTTCCCTGACAGAATGAAGATTCTCATTCTCAAAGTGGTATACAATTCAACTTCCTGATATTCCTGACAGAATAAAGATTCTCATTCTCAAAGTGGCATACGACTTGGCTTCTGATCTTTCTCCAAACAGAAATAAGCCCCTCCAACAGGATAGCTACTTTTCAACAGTATGGCTATTCCCCACAGAGTTCTTACTCCCCAACAAAATCAAGACTCTCATCCTTGATTCTCCGGAGCTTTCTTTACTCTCAGCATGAATTTGTCAGAATTTCAAATCCCCTACAGATCGAAGATTCTCGTTCTTGGCTCCTCAACACTAATTCCCCAAGCAGAATGAAGACTCTCATTCTCAATTCCTCATAGAGTTTTTCAGATGTTCCCCGGTGAAGATCTCCTCAAAACAGGAATCCCCAATGGATTGGCATACAACCCAAACTCTTGATTTCCCCAATGGTGGTCCCATGACTTCTCATTTTCAATGATCAAAGGATTTTCAATGCAGTCAAGGATTTATTTTCCCCGATAGCGGTCAAAGATTTTATTATCCCCAGCTATCCAGGATTTATCTTCCTCAACAAGATGCCTAATCAGCTTACATGCGCATTCATTACATTCACATATCATAAACATTGATATAACACATACATTGCATCATACAGCATAACTTTGTGTTTCAGCTAATATTTTACCCGTCGCAGAATAAGTTTAGCAAGTTTCAAGCTTCAAGGATTTCTGGAAAAAGTTCACGGATGCCTCCCGACACGGATGCTAATCTATTGCTTACTCAGACCCACAGCTCAGAGACGATCCAAACATGGATACCTTTCTGATACTCACCCTCTCACCTACAACATACAGTTCAACAAATATTCTTGGATGGCATCTTTAAGCCCATCTCCGACAAGACTCTGTCACATCTCCAAATGGAATCTTTAAGCCCATTCCCTCAACTATGATTTGACGCGTGCAAATTTATGGGCACTCTAGTGTACAATCATCTTTGACCTTCGAGTCGCGAACGGAAAACTTGCCAATCTAACTCTTCAGGTTCAAGAAGATTGAACAGGGGCAACTGTTGTACCCCAAAATTTGCCCTCCCTTTTTCACAAGAAATCACAACCTCAGGGTTTTCTCTGATTTTTCAGATTGGCTCAAGAATCGGTCAAACATACTTTTCTTTATCAGTCAATCCAGAATTAAAGTTTTCACTGATTTTGTTGAGATTGGCTCAGGAATTGATCAAGAAGATTTTTCTTTGGCAGTAATCCAGGATTAGGGTTTTTCTCTCACATCTCTCAGAAGAGATTGAATCATCAGAAATTGCTTGTTCAAATTTACCGCTTGTTTCTCAAAACCTAATTATCTGGGATAAGAGCTGAGACTTTTGTTTGGAACCTTAAGGCATTTGCTTGATCAGTGGAGTGAAAGGTTTATGGAATGCTTGTTTATTTAACTGTACAACGCATATGTTAATTGGAATACCACGCGTATTGTGATTGATGTAAGGTTGCGAGACTGCAAAGTTTGTTGATTGTTTATTACATCTGGATTAGAATTATTGAGACACAGTTTCAATTATTTTGATTTAAGAGTCTTAAATAATTAAATAGACAATGCAAGGAAAGTTTGGAACATTTAACAGTAGAAAATTCTTTTTTGACAAAGACTTTTTATTTATTTCAAATGTTGTTATAAATTTTATTCGAATATTGTAAGATTACAACTTATAATATTTAAAATAATATTTGTTTACAATAAATGAAAAAATAAATCTAAACCTAATCTTTTGAGATCTTCTACTTCTACCGCTTCATCTATCATCCAACTGGTACTTACCTGCAAAAGACAGAGAAAAAGAAATTAGTATAAGAATTTTCAAGCAGAAAAGGAAGAAAGAAAAATCATCATTAAAGCTTGTTGGCCGGAATCAGAATGCTATTGGATTCATCATGTTTTACTTTTTCTCTTTGCAAATCACAAGAAGATTTCTCTTCTTGGTTCACAAAGAGAAAAGTAAAAAATAAATTGCAAGCATACAATTAATTCAAAATGCAAATACCAAGATATAAGGCTGCATACAAAGCAAACTATGCTGCAAACTGAGTTTCAAATGCATTAACCAAATGTCAAACTGAGTTGCAAAACTGTCACAGCAAGTACACAATGCAGGAAGTAGGCAAAATGTCAAAGCAACAAAGTACACAATGCAGAAAATATGCAGTAAGTACACAATGCAGAGATAAACCAAAGTTACAAGCCAAAGGGACTTGTCAATTTCATCATCATTTTTTGGCCCAACAAGCTTTTCAGAATTATATTAAAATAAGCAATTAAAAATGCTTATGAAGGGAGAGAGAGAAAGAGAAGACCTAGTGAAAAGAGGTTTGCAGTTTTGGCTAGAGGGCAGGCTAGTTTTCAAGATAAAAAAAAGAAAACAAAAGATATAAAGACTGTTTAACAGTCCAGCAAAAAAAGAGGACAAAGAGCCCACAGAACTGCTAAACCTACATAACCCAAAGCAAACCTGCTTACCAAAAACCTCCAAACCTGCATTACAAACTTTCAAGCCAAAACACAACAAACTTGCAAGCCAAACTCACAAATCTGCATCTCAAGCTCAACAAACACACAGTCCAGGCCAAAACACAACAAGCCTACATAAAGGCCAAACAAAAATCACAAACCTGCTGCCCACTTCAAGCAAGTCAAAAACCTGCATAACTACAATTCCCCAACCTTGCAAAACTGTAAGCCAAGCAAATAGGCCCAAAACCTGTTTGAGCCAAAACTTGCAAACCTGCATTACAAGTCTGCAAAACTGCAAACCAACTTAACCTGCATAACCTTCAAGCCTGCCAGTCCAAAAACAACAACAAACCTGGAAAAAAAACCAATGCAACTCTCTAACCTGCCTAAACTGCTCAAAATACAAGCTCAAGTCAAAACATGCTCACAGGCCCAACAAAAAAGAACCTGTAAACATTTCCCAACTGCAAAGCTAGCTTACTCAAGCTGGCCAAGACAACAAGGAACCAACAAGTTTCAGATTTTCTTTTTCATCATCATTAACATTAACAAGCTAGAAAGACAAAGAAGAAGCAACCAAAGCAGTTCTCAAAATAACATCATCATCAGATAATCAGGGTCAATAAGGAGAGAGGAAAAGTGTAGAGGCAAAATGACAAAGAAGTTTTCAGAATATATTTTCATCATCAACGAATCATCAAGCCAACAAGACAAACAAAGGAGCAAAAGTTTCAGATTATCTTTTCATCATCAACAAATCATCAAGCCAACAAAAACAAACAAAGGAGCACAAATTTCAGATTATCTTTTCATCATCAACGAATCATCAAGCCAACAAAAACAAACAAAGGAGCAAAAATTTCAGATTATATTTTCATAATCAACAAAGATCAAGTCAGCATAAACAGTTCTCAGAATACTCATCATCAAACATTCAAAAGAAATACAGAAATACCAGAAGCCAAAGCAAGCAAACATCATCTCCGCCCTCCGTTCCGGCCACCGGAGGCGCCACCAATCCCTCTCCTTTCCTCCACTATCCTCTCCATCCTCCTCAAGGTAAATTTCCTTCAAAACATCATAGGTTAAAGAGATTAAAACTGCAAAACACGAACATGCAAATAAATGAACAAATATGTAAAAAGCGTGCGAGAGAAAGATAAAAACTCGTACCTTTTAGACCACAATTGTGGGTCGCTGTGAGAGGAGATGAAGTGAGAGAGGGCGACGGCTGGAAACCTAGGACATAGAGAGAGAGGGTGTTTGAGAGAGACGAAGAGAACGAAGAAGATGAGAGGAGTCGCCGCTGTGTACGAAAACTGCAAACCCTAACCAAATGACAAAACCCTAAATTGTTACAACATTCCTAATGGGCCTTCGCCCCAAACAATATGCTAAGCCCACATGTTCTTACTAACACGCACCCCCCTTCTTTTCCCCTCTTCTGGCCTTTTGTTCTTCTTCCTTTGGGCCATCCAAAAATATATTCTTAATCCCACCTTTTTTTATTTAAACTCTTTTCTTTCTTAAAACCAATACAATTTCAATTATTTTCTTTTCTAAAATATTTATTTTTGTTAAATAATAAGAAACAAATAATAGCTTAATTTTTATTCGTTCTTTTCAATATAATTTTCTTTAATATTTGTTACATTTAATAAATACATAAATAAAAGAAACATTAATTTAAATAATTTTCTTTAAAACTTTTTTTCATAAAAACATAAAACACAATAATAATAATATAATTTTTTAATCTTTCTTAATTAGGTTAAATTTTATTTGTTCATTTGTAAATAAATACATGCATCCCATATTTCTTTGATCTTCCTTATTTTATAATTTGTTACAATTTTTACATTGAATTGCGACAGTTCGATTTGGTTGTAACACGTACTTGGACATTATTATTCTGATAAGACTCATCCCCATTTGTAAATAATTTGTACCCCCATCCCCGGATACTTATTTGTAATAACTTAGACTTTAAATTCCCGCAATTTACCGCTTTCAATATACTTTATAGTAATTAGGGTTTGTATGCGAAGATTCAAAATCAATCGCTAGATAACCTAATACAAGATAAATGCATGAAAATCAATACACAATTCACACTTGCACCTCTAGGGTAACCTCGCTTGTTGCCTCGGAAAATACAATCGTGTCCCTCGAGTATGAGACACTCTAGCAAATGCCCCTTCAAACAAAGATCGTAGTCCCTCGATGACCCTCGATGTTGCCTTCGATAAAACGATCTCGTCCCTTACAAAATTGCTAGAGCGTCTCACAAGTTGCTTTCAATGATTGTATACGATGACCCGCGCCTGCCCCTTTTAACATCCTAACACAAGTTGTTCACCAAACACAATAGTGAAACAACACTGTTAAAAGGGTTAAAAACATAAGAAAGATCTTTGAGTAATATAGGGTATACAACTCTTAGTTACTTGATCAAAAATCTTGCAAAACATCCTTGCCATTTTCAAACACACTTCACAACACAACTTCAAAACAATTTCAAAACAACTTTCAAAACATTGAAATATCTTTTCAAAAAGACACACACCTTTATATATATTCAAACAAGAATCATTACAAAGGTTGCCTATACAAGGCATCTTTTTCAAAAAAAATTTCAAAACCACACACACAAAGCACCATTTCAAACAATTGAAAAATAAAGGCAAGTGATCTAAAACAAGTAACTAAGAGCCCATGGATAACCATGGATGAAAAGGGTGCTAGCACCTTCCCTTTTCATAATCTACCCCCCGAACCCAAGAAAACATCTCAAAGGTCTTTCCTGTGCTTTTTGATCTTTCCTTAGGATAAACTAAAAAGTAGGTGGCGACTCTTGCTAAACCGAACAAGTGCGAAAACAAACGCAAAACCTCAAGTCAGTTCTCCCACCGTATCACAACTGACCATATACTCTTATTCTCCATGAACAATGATGATTTTCCCCTGAATTGGATATTTCAACATTTGATGCAACGTATAAGTAACGACACTAGCATTGTGAATCCACGGTTGGCCTAATAAGCAGGAATATGAAGGGTGAATATCCATTACATAAAAAGTTGAATCAAATGTTTGGGTTCCAACTTTTATGGGGATGTCCACTTCCCCATGCACGATCCTTTTTGAGTCGTCAAAGGCCCTCACTACTATGTTGCTAGGCTTCAAGGTCAATCCTTCACAGTTAATCCTATCAAGAGCTTTTTTAGGCAGCACATTCAGAGACGAACCGAGTGTCAACCAAGACATGAGCCAAAGTCGTGCCCCTGCATTCGACTGAGACATGCAATGTCTCGTTATGCTTCCTCCCCCTTGGCGTTAAATCAGCATCCGAAAAACCTAAACCATTATCTACGGTCAAGCTGGCTACGCAGTCTTGGAACTGATCGACGGATGTTTCTTGGGGTACATGGGCAGTTTTAAGGAATTTTACCAAGGCCTTTGCATGAGCCTCAGAACATAACAATAAAGCCAACATGGAAATTTTTGATGGAGTTTGCCCCAGTTGTTCAACTACATTGTAGTCGCTCCTTTTTATAATATTTAGAATTTCCTCCATCTCTTTTCGGGAGGTCTCAGGGATAGCTACCGATTGTGCCTTCGTCCGGACAGGATCAACCAGAATACACTTGCCCCGAGTCTCGGTTAACTCGGCAATAGGAATGTCAGTAGGGGTCATAACAGGGACTGCAGCAGTTTTGTCAACAGGAATATTAGCAGAGATGATTGCAGGACTGGGAATAGCCTTTGGAGGAGCAACAACAACAGGAATGATTACAGGTCCAGAAATAGCTTTCGGGGGAGCAATTTCTGGAGAGAATACCCTTTCGCTTCGGGTTATCTTGCTAGTCCCTGCGATATTATTGATATCGGAGTCAACTTTCTAAGAACTTGAATCTTCAACAGCTGGCCAATCTTACTTGATATCATGGTAGTAGACATCACCTCCATAATTCCACGGGATTGGTCCAGGCATTGTATTTATCAACGGAGCTACTTTAGGAACTGATGTAATTCTAACGGGTCTTTTGGTGGAGACCTTGGAAGAATTGTCGGAAATGGTCATTATGGAAACATCATTATAAGAAACAGTTGGAATAGAAGTCTTCTCGAACAAAATCTCCTTGTTATCTATTAGGTATTGAACGCCTGCTTTTAACAAATGACAGCTGGTTGGTGAGGACAAACAGAAATGACAGCTTTCATCACAGCCTGGGAATACACCGACATTCAACAAGTTCTTTTTGATAGTCAGGAGTGGGGTCACAAATTCATCAACAAAAGTAACAAACATATCTTCCTCAACAGCGTTCACATCACGGTCGTGCTTGGGCATAAGGGCAGTAATAACATTGGGAATTTCAGGCGCATCAAATTCAATCTCTTTGGCTTCAAGAAGGTCTTGTACTTTGTTCTTCAGAGCCCAACAGTTGTTAGTGTCATGGTCGGGGCTCTCAGAATGGTATGCACAGCGGGCAATAGGATGATAGTGAGGAGAGGTTGTATTAGGATTCTTTGGAGCTTCTTTCAAAGTCACTAGGTTGGATCTTAACAAATGTGGCAATACTTGAGATAGTGTCATGTTAATTCGAGTGAACTGTCTGACTGGTCTTTCTGTTCTTGGTTGGTTGCTTCTTTGTTGAGCAGGTGTGGGTTTAGGAATCATGACAGCCCCCACCATTGGACGGCTTTCAGCCTTATCTTAATTTCTCTGAGGATATACAGCAACAACTTATTTCTTTCCAATTAATGGTTTCCTTACAGCAGCTGAGGATACATCTTTTTGAATCTTTCCATTCTTTATCCCGGCTTCCACTCTTTCTCCGGTCAATATCAATTCGGTAAAAACTTCCGATGAAATCCCAATTAAGTGATTAAAGAATGGACCGGACAAGGTGCCCAAAAACATGTCTACTAACTCTCTTTCAGATAGGGGAGGTTGTACTTTTCCTGCTAAGTCCCTCTATTTTTATGCATAGTCCTTGAAGCGTTCACTTGAAACCATGGCCATACTCTGGAGTTGAGTACGGGTGGGAGCAAGATCAGTGTTGTATTGGTATTGTTTGTAAAAGGTAGTGGCAAGATCTTCCCAATTACGAACATTGGCTCTTTCTAGCTGATAAAACCAATCAAGTTGAGTTATGGATAGACTGTCTTGAAAGAAGTGTACCCATAAATCCTTGTCAGCGGTATGAGGCTGGATTTTCCTCACATAGGACCGGAGATGCATTTTGGGACATGAAACTCCATCATATTTGGCGAACACATGTGCCTTGAATTTTGGAGGGATGACAATCCCAGATACTAAACCCAATTCCTCAAAGTCTAATCCAGGCACTTTTTGAATTTCCATTACATTTAACTGTTATTGCAGATGCTTATACTTGTCGTCGGTTGGAGGATATTGTTCTTCAGAATAATCTTCTTCTTCCTCTTCCTCTTCTGAATCTGGCTGGGCAAATGCTTCCTTGCCTTTCCCATCTTGATTGTCTTTCTCACCGGATGACTTTGCAAAGTCTAGAGTCCTTCTTGCTTGTCCTTAGAATCTTCTTCCCATATTTAGAATTCCGGTTATTTTCTTTGTTTTCTTTTTCTTCTCTTCAACCAGCAAGGTCTTCAACTCCTCTTGTCCTTTGGCCAGAGTTAAGAACATCTATTGAAACTGAGCATTTTGTGCTTGGAGGTCCTTCACCGTCTATTCGAGATCCATCTTACTGAAATAAACGGTAGAAAGATGATGAGACTTGTTGCAAGAAACATGTTTATGTTATGATGAATGGTAGATGTATATGCAATGATTTCAAGGATTTTAAAGATTCAAATTTGTTTTAGACAAAAAAGGAAACACACATTATATTAATAAATTAAAGCTTGAGTACATCAATGCCTCTTTGGGAAAAACAATACAAAAACTCTAAGATAAAAAGGTAGTACGCATCCTCTTTGGTGCGATGTAGGCATTCAGAGTCCGCTCCTCATGAAGTTGCTTAGTGAGTTCCAAAACCTTCTTCTCACTAGCGTAGAATTAGGCTTCGAAAGTGTCTCTCTCCCCCTTGAGTTGTATCCAATCTCTTTGTAAGTATTCAAGAGAGACGGGCATGTCAGGATGCAGGATAGTGTACGAAACATCTCCTTCCATAACAGGCTCAATGATTACCGGGAGAATGGAAGTATAAGGCATCATTAGACTTTGAGCACGAGTCCGTACCCATTTGAGGTAAGGCTCAAGAGGGATGGAATTCTTATGCCCCAATGTCTTGTTATCCACCTTGTTCAACATCCTCCAAGCTCAGATAAATCTCTGGTGATGACCTTGATCGTCATTCTCGTAGTCAAATACCAAACCTTGAATGAGCATCTCATGAGGGCCATCCCTTCGGGCGTAACCAAATTGTCTTAAGGATAAACAGGGGTTGTAGGTGATACCTCCCCTAATGCCAAGTAAATGGAAATTAGGGAATTCTCCACAACGGTCGACATTAGTAACATTCTCTATGGATAGGGAACACCAATGGATTTCTGAATGTTTGAGCGTCATCAACCTTTGTGACCACCTTGAACCTTGCTCGTTCTTCAATACAGATTGGGGAAGATGTGAAACAAACCATCTTGCCAAGAGAGGAGTGCAACACATAATTATACCTCTTTTACTCATAGTGAGAGTGTGAAAAGAATGTAGGATGTCTCCTAGCAAAGTAGGCACCGGGTTGTGGGATATGAAGATTTTGACGGCGTTCACATCTATGAGTTGGTCAGGATTTGGAAACAAAACCATTCCATAGATGAGGAGAGCCACAATTTCCTCAAAAGCTTGCAGATCCAAAGAGTTCCAACATTTTTGGGCTTTCTCAAACAAGAACTTCGCTAGGAAATCCTTGACACCACTCATTGTTTCCCAATTGGTTGTGATATCATATGGTTGCAAGTGTAGAACATGAGCAATCTCTTTTGGCTTTGGACTTATTTCCATACCGTTGAAAGGTAGTTGATTGAGAATGGGAATCCTCAAGAGTCGGGAGAATTCTTCCAAAGTTGGCACAAGTTGATAATCAGGAAATGTGAAGCAATGGTGTAAAGGATCAAAGAACTGAAAGAGCACCTTTATCATGTCTTCATCAGTGTTGGAGGTGACCAAGTTTAGTAGGCGTCCATGTCTTTCGGTAAATGGAGAATTTTCAGGAATCCTTGATGCTAGCTCTTTAAGTTGAGGAGGGATCCTTACAAGATTGACTTGAATGGTTTTCCTACGAATAAAATCCATGTCCTACAAAACAGAAACAAAGATAAATTCCAAGATCCTTAAAATGGTTAGTGAATGAGTATGATGTTATGATGTTCATGATGTTATGTACAAGTAAATATACACAAACAAAGTAAACAATTCCTTAGGTTTAGGCTTGCATGGAGTCTCATAGGTAAGTACCATCTTGAAGTTTAGTTGGCTCAAACCTATCCTAGTAATAGTAACCGGGTTCTAAGGAGCTCAAATATCACTGGTTTGTTTCCTTGGTCATTGTTTCAGTACAAGCCTCTTTAATGGTGACCGAAATATCCCAAAAAACAAAACCTCAATGAGTGTAGTGTCGAGTATCTACCAACTTCAGAATGCACCAAAGTCGGTCATCTCACTACGTCCTAAAGGCAAGTGGGTCAAGTAAAGGTTCTAAAAGTTCATTAGTGCTTCATGACATCACTCAGCGGCCCCGTATTCTCCTTTATTAACTCAAGGGCTACGGGTACCCACAAATATGTCGCACTAACGTAGCTATTGCTTAGACCATGTCGGTATACCCCGCACAGTTTCCACAATGTATTGCTACTTACCTATAAGGTAACCCAAATCCGGGTAGATGATTCAAACCCAAACAAAGAACCATAATGTAAAGTAAACAAGTCAAATAATGAAAGCAAGTAAATGTGATCTAACCCTAAGGTAACCCCACTTTTAGAATTTTCCCCAACAGGGTTGCCAGTTCTCTGATACGGTGGGAGAACTGACTTGGGTGTTTTGTGTTTGATCGTAAATGTTACGGTTAGCAAGAGTCGCCACCGAATTTTCTTTTATCCAAAAGGAAAGGTGAAAAAGCACAGGAAAGACCTTTGATATTATTTCTTGAGTTCGGGGGATAGATTATGAAAAGGGAAGGTATTAGCACCCTTTTCATCCATGGTTTTCCACGGGCTCTTAGTTACTTGCTAGATCACTTTCTTTTGTTTGAAATTGTGCTTTGTGTGGTTTTTGAAAGTATTTTGTAAAGAGGTCATTGTTTAGGAAAACTTTGTAATGATTCTCATTCGTAAGAATGTATATAAAGTGTTTGATCTTTTGAAAATGTTTTCAAGTTTGAAAGATGTTTTTTGGAAGTGTAGGTGTTTGTTTTTAAAATAGCAAGGATGTTTTATTTTGAAATTGAGCAAGTAACTAGGAGCATTCTACCTACTCAAAAGTCTTTCATGTTCATTTCCTTTTTCCTTTGACATTGTTATCTTACCATTGATTTGGTAAGTAACCCTATCTTTGGATGTAAACGGGACGGGCGTGGGTCATCGTATAACCATGATTAGCAATGTTGTGAGGTATCTTAGCATTCTCTTTTATGGACTAAGATCATTTGAAAGGCAATATAGATAGCGTCATCGAGGGACTATGATCTTATACTCTGCTTGTTTTTGCTAAGATACCTCACATGCATAATATGGTCATTTTATAAGGCAACCAAGTGGATTTTACCATAAGGGTGCTTGTGTGCAAATGTATTATTTTTCATGCTTGGTTTTGTCTTTGATTAGGGTTTTCTAATTGATTGTTTTTAGTCTTTCCATACAAATCATAATTACTAGCATTTGTATATAAAGCAATAAATTGCGGAATTTAAAATTACTACGCTATTACAATACTTGTGGGAGGGGGTGTACAAATTATAAATGGGGATTGCAAGAAAATAACGCCTAATTATCTATTACAACCATATTGAGTTTGTACAAGAATTGAAATAAATAATGTACAAGAGTGAATAAATGTATAAGGATGTGAATGTAAAGAAAATGGATGGTTATTTTGATTTTTAGGGAAAAGGGATTTTTGTTTTAACCTAATTAATTAAAAGAAAAATAATAATAAAAATTAAGCCTAAATTTCCTAGGAAAAAGAATTTAAATAAAACCCTAATCTATTAGTTGATTAAAAAAGGAAATTAAGTTTATAAGAAGAATATTTTTTTGGATTTTTGTCTTAAAAATAAATTATAGTATTATAAAATATTTTTGGTCTTTTTGAATATTAAAATAATATACTTAAAATGTGTAAAAGAAAATAATTAAAACCCTAGTTTTTAATTAAATTTACAAAATAATTAATGAAATAGATAAAGTATGATTAAATAAATTAATTTCTTGTGTAAAAAAAATAAACTTTATCAAAACATAAATCTAATGTTTTTATATTTTTTCTGATTTTTTAGCATTTAGATAAAATAATTTAAAAAAATAAATAAATAAAAATGAGAAAAGAAAACAAAATGGGCCAGGGGCTGTGTAAGTGAAACAGGGGGTTTAGAGGTAATAAAAAAAATAAAAGGCATAAAGGAGGCCTAGCGCATGTCCAAAAAAGTCATAATGTATGAAAAAAAATGTAAAAAATCCAAAAGGGTACCACTGGGCTCGAACCCAGGTTCCTCCAGTCACAGGCGCGCGCTTCTACCACTGGGGTGGCTATACATCCGTTTATATAAGCAAAACAATAAATATATGATAGTAAACAAGTCCATGGTCTGAACTTCATCTTCAACCTCACGCCCAGCTAGAGCCTATGTATCTTGATCAATTCTCAACAAAAATGAAAAGTGTAAACAGCAAACTTGTAGCAAATTTCCTCACGATTTCAGAAATGCAAAGCAATAAAATTATAGATCAAAGATAAGCATGAATTTTAATGGCCCTAATTTGAACCCTAAAAATTTTAGAAACTTCAATCTTAAAATTCTCTAAGCTCAAGCAAAATTAATGAAAACTATGGACATGGTTAACTTTAGGGCAATGATATCTACATTTTTTATTCACAAATAAACTATTAATTATGCTTGTATGAAAAGTTTCAAAGTCAGAAAACTTACCTTGCAAGAGGGTATCAGGTTTGGAGTTTGAGTAGCTTTCAGTGAGTTCCAATTATTGGATTAGCTTCCTCAAGTTCCCAGGAAGCTAATGGGATGCTTAGCTTGAGCTGAAAGTGCCTGAGAAATTCTGGAGAAGTCAAGGTGCAAGGTGCTGTTTTTGAAAATGGTGGATGATGATGGAGGTGTTACAGTGGTGCTGCAAGTGTTGGGATTGTTTGTATATGTTGTTTAGAAACTTCTGAAAGTAAAAGGCCAAGAAACACACGAGCAAATTTGGAGATTGGATTCAAAACTCAGAAATGACAAGTTTTGAAGTGTTTTTGGTGATTCTGTGTTCTAGGTGTTTTCAGGGCTTAAGCATGCGTGAGATTTGTGAAAAATGGCTTGTGTATGTATAAGCAAAAGGTCTTGAGTTGTTTTGAAAGTCAAAAGTACAAGTTACAAGTTATTTGCTATGTTACTTGATTTTCAAGAAAAGTGGGAAAACAAGTTTCAAGGGGAAGTACAAGCATGGGCTGAGTGATTGTAAGTGTCTAACAAGTTTCTTATGAGTTATGGGACTTGTATGATCATAATAGAACAATTGCAAGGCTCAAGAACAATTTTTGTGCAAAAAGCCACTTTATCAAAATGGCAATGTGCACTTTCTTCCCAAAATGGATATAAAGCATGGCCTTGCATTGAATGATTGAAATGAGACCTTTAACAGCTGTGTAAGCAATTAATTATGGAGTGCCTAACAAGTTTGAGGCCTGCAAACTATAGTTAATGCAACATAAGTTTGAATATTGAATTTGTTCATCACAAAATGACTTGTAATTCAAGTGATAAAACCATAACTTCATCTCTTCGATTATCCCTACTCAAAAATGATCTAAAGGAGTTCTTGGATATTTTGGAAAGCTTGCAATGTTCTTTACAACCCATATTAGAATCACTTTTGAAAATTCCCCTTGGAACTATATGAAAAAGTGCCATGAAGTTAGGTCAAAATCCTGACCAAATTAGGGCAAAATTTCACTAAGTGTTTTTGTTTCATGACCATGTATTCTTAAAATTATAACTTGAGATCCAAGAACTTTTGGAAGGAGTTGTATGAAGAAAAGTTTTATATTTCATGGAGATCTACAACTTTCATGTTGGAAGTTTCTTTTGAATCATCTTGCATCATGGTGAAAATTTTGCTCAAATTTGTGAAAAAATAAGAAATTTCCAACACTTTGAAAAATTTCTAAGTTTAGAAATTTTAACTTTTCAAAATGAAATCTTGACTTTTGATTTCTTGATGAATAAGTTTCATATTTTGACATGATTTAATGAATTGTGATCTTTGACATTTGAATTTGACCAAAAAGTCAATGTTTGACTTATTAGTATACAGTTGACTTTTGATCAGTTGACTGAAAATTCATCTGTCTATCCATTGGACTTGAGAAATGTTTTGAGCCATGTCACTAGGTCAAAATGATGCAATTGGACTATTGAGATCATGCCCTAAACCAATTGATCATTTGCTAGGTCAAAAAAAATCAGAAATTGCCCTTTCCCAATCAAAACCCTAATTTTGACCATTTTGCCCATTTGATTATTTGATCAAATTTATTGAGGAATTATGGTCTAAACTTGATCAAATGATACGTATGACTTTAAAATGTTGATGTGGATAAAAAATTATGAAGTTTGACTGTAAATTGGCCACAATTGACTTTTCCCCCAATACAGTTGATTTTTAAGTCAACTGCTCAATTGACTGAGCAAAAGTGTGATCCAAAGCTTGAAACTTGACATGAGTAATCTTGAGGATCCATAATGATCCATGAAATCCATATGGGGCATTGGGAGTTAAAATATACTTGTGCAATCTCAAACCCTAATTTTGGCCATCAGTGCTTAAGGAGGTGTCTTGAGCTGATCAACCCTAGTGCTGTCTTGAGTCAAAGGAGATCTTGTGAGAAAATTCTTGATAAATGAGAGGGAAAATTTTGGGGTATAATAGGTACCAATCTCAACAACACTATGATTATCGAGCTCTGCATGCAATTCAAAATCCAGCATCATAACTCTTCTCCCTACCGGCCGAAGATGAATGGCATTTTTGAAGCCGATAACAAAAATATCAACAGAAACACACAGAGGATGACAGTGACATATAAAGATTGGAATGAGACGTTACCATTTGTTCTTCATGGTTAACGCACCATAATACGCACATCAACAGGGGAAACTCTTTTCTCTTTGGTATACGGTATGGAAGTTGTCCTGCCCATTGAGGTCCAGATCCCTTCCTTGAGGATCATGAAAGATGCAGGGTTGAGCAAAGACGCATGGGTTCAGACTCGACTGGACAAATTAAACTTGATTGACGAAAAGAGGCTTGCGGCTGTCTGCCACGGTCAGATATACCAAAAACGTATGATCAAAGCTTTTAACAAGAAGGTCAGACGTCAGGTATATCAGGCTGGTGACCTGGTAATCAAGTGCATCATACTGCCACAAGGTGATCCCAGGGGAAAATGGACTCCCACATACGAAGGGCCATTTGTGATCAAGGATATATTTTCTAGTGGAGCCATGATCTTAACCACTATGGACAGTGACAACCTTATGCACCTGTAAACGCGGACATAGTTAAAAGATATTACGCATAAACAAAGACCCTCTAGGTCGACTGGCCTAGGAAAAAATTAGGGCATCCCGGCGAACCAAAAAGGTTCAAGCAAAAATTAGTAATATACATAAAAAAATCTGAACACCCGACAAGTCAAAAACCTGAAAAAGCGGCTTGGGCAAAAAGGGGTATCCCGGTGGACAGAACACCCGAAAGGGCGGTCTAGGCGAAAGTTAGATATTTAAAGTGTATAAATATGTCTCGTTGGATCACCTTATAGCCAATCTTTGGTATCAACTATCAAGCTCAAACGATACTAATCAATCCAGTCAGCTTCGGACATGCAGCGAATGGGATGAGACGCTCAAAGACATAAAGGCAATAGGAGAATGGGAACCCAATGGGATTATTTCACATAACTGTCTTTCTTTGTATACTATTTTTGTATGATTTCCATTCTTATGGCGGCATTCTCTTACTAGGATGTCTTTCTCCTTGTACAAAAATGCTTATTTCAAGTTAATACAAAATTATTCCTTTGAAAGTGTAAAATTTCCGTTTTTGTTTTTGTTTTATGTGCGAAAACGTCCAATGATTATTTTTGAACATATGCATTTGAATATGATTACTTCTTACAAATATGCACCTAAAAATCATAAAGACAATTGCTAATGACTTTAATAAATGGGATAATATCTAAGGGCCATCCACAAAATCCCCGCAGATGTTTTCCCCAGCAGATGCCTTCTCCAGCAGGTACAAAGGCAGGGACATCCTACTGCAAGGTCTCTTCCATATTCTCAGTATGAAGCCTAATGGTATCAAGTGTTCTCATATCCCCAGCGGAGCAAGAATCTTCAAATTACTGCTCCAACAAAAATTCCCCAGTGAAGTCGCCAAGCTTCTCAAGATTCCCCAGCAAGATTTCACAAAACTCCCAAGCAATGCATGGAGTATCCCTTCCCCAACAGATTTATTTCTCTAACAACGGAAGTTCATCTCCCAGCATTTCAACTTCAACAAATTTGAAGACCTACATTCTTCACCCCCAGCAAATGTCAGGGATTTATTTTCCCTAATTCAACAATACAGCAATGGAACAACTGACAGTTCATACATTGCATTCATGCATCATTTCTACAAACATCATAGCACATGCAACACAAATGCATATATCACAATCTCATTTATTTTGAGAGCATCATGCAATTCATACATCATGATGTCGCATGAAACCGACTTTACCTTTCCAGGTTGAGTTCGCAGAAAGACAAACACTATCAACTTATATAACAGGTCAAAGATTAATGCCTGGAACCAGACGGGAAAACCATCTACACGACCAAATGGTATGAACTCCCAAAGCAACACAGGTCTACCAACAAATACAACATGCCACAGATTAATGCCCGAAACCGGACGGGGAAACTATCTTTGTGACCAACAAAACAAGTCCCAGATTAACACCTGTAACAAGCCAGGAAAATTATTTGTTGGACAGCTTGATTGTAGATTAATACATGTAACAAGCCAGGACAACTATCTCAACGACCGACAAAAACAAGTTCCAAATTAATACATGTAACAAGCCAGGAGAACTATCTGTGCACGATCGATTGTAGATTAATACCTGTAACAAGCCAGGAAAGCTATCTGCATGAGAAGATCAGAGATTAATACATGTAACCAGCCAGGACAACTATCTCAATGACCAACAATTTCCAAGTTCCAGATTAATACCTGAAACCAGATAGGACAACTATCTGCGAATAGTTGATTGTAAATTAACACCTGAAACCAGACAGGACAAACTATCTACATGACTCAGACGAAGCAATCTTACATAGGCTCCTTCTCATATATCTCTGGATGTAGGCTAACACAGACTCATCCTGGAACAGCCCTATACAGGCTCTTTCTAATATTCCCAGATAACGGTTAATTTCATTATCCCCAGCAAGTTACTGTGAAGCCTGGATTACAACCAGAAAACAGCAAATTGTCATCTCTCCAGAGATAACTCTTCAGCAGAGCCTTGGATAACTGAAGCTCCTAGACTTTATTCCCCATAGAGTTTTACTCAAGTAGGAGAACAACAGAAACCCATATTCCCCAGCGGACTCCTCCTCGGACAGCAGGAACATGAATTCCCCACAAAGAGACCTCTTAGGAAGTCAGCATCTACTTTGGATGTCATCTTTAAGCCCATCTCCGACGACTCTCAGTCATCTTCTCCAAATGGAGTCTGTAAGCCCATTCCCACCATCATCAACCATCAGTGTTACTACATGCGAGGTCAAATTTCTGGGCACTCTAGTGTTCAATCATCTTCCACCTTTAGATCACGAAAGGCAGATAAGCCAATCTAAATCTTCAGGTTTAAGAAGATTGAATAGGGGAAGCTGTTGTACCCCAAAATTTTCCCTCCCATCTCTCAAAGATTTTTCTCACAAAATTTCCACTAAGTCAAGGCTGCAAAAAAATTTCTTCGATTGAGCACCTAACCTCCTTCAAGCTTGCTTCAAATTTCCAAGTTTCGATTGAATCCTTGGCCTTTTGCTTGTTTGTTGTATATAAGTTTTGACTTGGAATTTTTTTCCTTGGAAACGGCCTCCTTCAATTCAAAAGTGAAGGGCCTCCTGTTGGTGTCCATAGATTCAGAAGTTAGTGGCTTCCTACTGGTTTCTTTTGATTTAGAAGGTGTTGGCAATGGCCTCCTGCAACTTTCTTTCGATTTAGAAGACAAGTGCTTTCTTTATGCTTGCCTTGAATTCACAAGGCGGGAACTTCCTTCATGCCAGCAGGCACAAGGCAACGGCCTCCTGTATACATCCTTTGATTTCACCATTGACTTTACATACTTTCTTGATTCACAATGCAATGCTTACATGCATGCCTGATTCGGTTGAGCCAGGGCCTCTGCAGGTTTGTCTTGATGACTACCTGCATGCAAGCTTGATTCCTGCTTTGATTGGGCATTTGATTTCTTTGGAGCAAGCTTGATTCCTGCTTCAATTGGGCATTTTATTTCTTTGGAGCAAGCTTGATTCCTTTCGACTAGGCAAATACTCCCTTTGTGCGTGCCTTCATCGTACAAAGCAAGAATCCCCTACAAGTTTGTTTCGATTCACCAGCAATGAACTCCTGCATACCAGCTTCAATTAGGCGTTGAGTATCCTTCGATCAAGCCTAGTTCACAAAGCTCCCACTGGGCAAAAGGCCCCTTCAGCTTGTCATCAGCACATGTATTCCTCTTCATGCTTATTTTTGGTCTATTAGGCAAAACAATTCTTCATGTTTGCCTTGGTTCCATAAGGAAAAGATCCATCATCTTGCCTTTGATCTACAAGGTATAAGGCCCCTCTTATTGGTCTTCGATTCACAAGGCAAAGGCCCCCTCTTCAACTTTCCTTCAGCACACAAGGCCAAGACTTCTTCAGATTTTCCTTCGGTCCACCAAGCAAAAAGCTTCCTTTGACCCACAAGGCATTGGCTACCTTTGTGCCAGCTTCACCTAGGCAATGGCCTCTTTTACGCTTGATTTGACCTGCCTCGTGCTAGCATCCACAAGGCATGGGCTGCCTTTGTGCCAACTTCGATTGGGCAATGGTCCCCTTTGAAATAGTTGTACACATTTCAACACGCATGATATCCCCTTCAAAGGCACATTCATATGGTCCCTTCAAAGGAGAATTCATTAGTCCATTTGAAGGACACATGATTATTGAAAACAAGTTTGCTTTGTGATAGGTCTTGGTCCTACATGTGGCCAGGCCCAGGTCTCTTGTGCAATGGAACTCGAAGGTGGTAACAAAGAAAGTTTTTGATTGGCCAGATTGAAATATTCATTTTAGTTGTTTGAATCAAGCAGCTAGCTGAGTAGGGGCTCAATCGAAGAGGCCCCAATGATGAGACTTGATCCATTTGAAGGACACACCTTGGTGGCCCATTCGAAGAGGGAACAAGGCATACATATGGACTATTCGAAATACGTTCGAAATACGTTCAAAAGACCCATTTGAAGGATATACAAGAGGCCCAATCGAAGGGCAAGGACTGAAGGCATTCGAAAGCCACTTGTGTCCATATTCATTCAAATTTAAAAAAGAGACAAGAATTCCATACCTTTGGCCAAGTTTCAAATATTTGTTTATGGCTCTTAAAGAACATTATTGAGAATGCTTATTTCCCTCCTACCTTGTCCCCTCCATCTACTCTATATAAAGGTGGCATTTGCAAGCCTCACGGACGAAGGAGACAGCCTGGAAAGAACCACACGAAATTGCCAAAATTCTCAAAGTTGTGAAATTCAAAACTGAATTTCCAGCCACCATCCATCCAAACTAAGCGTGCCATCCTCTTCCTAAAGATCCCAGGATTCATTCTCATCTCTCATTCAAGCCATCACACGCACAGAAGAGGCCAACCACAATCTCTGATTGGCCGCTGGAGAAGATGGTGGTTTCCACCATCTCCGATCGGCCAAACTTTTATAGACGGTGGTCAAGGGTTTGCTGGCCAAACAACTTTTCCTAATTCATCCATTTGAATATTTGGACCCCACTGAAACACGCGTGTTTGATAATTCAGCACTATGACTCGTTTTACATTATATTATAATCGTTTGATATATACTCCTGGATGTAAAGCCGTCCCAACGGTTGAGTGTGTATGTGTTAAGGCGTTATGTGTGTGCAAGGGCAGGGGTTCGATCCCTGCCTCTTGCATATTGTTTTTCCATTTCTTCTTGGCAGATCTAGTGCATCCAGGCTATACACGCGCACCATATAGCATCAAATCTACACCATCAAAGGTCAACACATCCAGATCCAAGCACAGCAAACATGCCACCAACATGGGAATTTAAAGGACCCTCTCACTAGATCCAATATAGCCTATGGACCAGCTTAACATGGGCCTCACATTTTCCAGATTGCACCCCCTTTCTGCCTTGTGTCAAGCCCATTTACTTTTTTTTTCTTTATTTATTTGTTTAATTGTTATTTTCCTTCTTTTAATCATTTTTTAGAATAATATAAAATAAAAAAATCATAAAAATAATAGACTTAGAATTTTTCAAATTAATTTAATTTTCATAATTTAGTTTAATTAATTATTTTTACCATATTTTAATTAATTTAAAATCAACTAGATTTAAATTTGTTTCATTCAAATATTTTTCTTAATAAAAACACAAAAAATATTAGAATTAGTTTTCTATTATTTATTTAATTAATTAGGATTAAATTTAGTCTTTCTAATTTAATTTAAGTATTTTCTTAGAATAAACAAAAAACAAAAGATTTTCTTATTTCACTTAGAATTGTTTTTAGGTTTTAGACATTTCTCTCCATTTCGCGCGTATTATTTTACTTTCGCTTTTTTTATAATAATGTATTTGCTGACAGTATGTAATAGATTAAAATATGATTCTATCACTTCCTTTATTTTTTCCCATTTTAACATGTAAAAACCCCCTCCTGAAGCACTTTAATAGCGTAGAATTTAAATTCCTGCACTTTAAATTTCTGCAAAATATTAACTGTTAGTAATTATGCTTGTATGATAAGACTGAAAATTCAAACGCTAGAAAACTTAACACAAGACTAAAATAACTGAACATAACACACCATGCACATTTACACCTCTAGGTTATCCCACTTCGGTTGCCTTCGGAAAACGGTCACAATTCTTAAAACGTGAGAAGTCTTAGTGGTTGTCCTCTAGTTTGAAAAATCACAAGTCCCTCGATGACCCTCTCGATGTTGCCTCGGTTAAAAGTGATCTTAGAACTTTAAGACAGTTACTAAAATTCCTTGCCAAGTTGCTTGCGTGACCGTATCGTCCCTTCGATGTCCCTCATACATCCAACGATAGGGCTACCTACTCACTAATAGTAGGATAGCAACATCTAAAGGATAGGAGGAAAAAGAACTAACTTTTCAAGTACAATTAGATAGTTGTTAGATGCTTGCTCAAGAAAAACAAACTTTCACACTTGCACATTTAAAAAAAACAACTTTCAAAAACATTTGCTTTGTCAACACTCTTGAGGACTGATACAAGAATTATCACAAAGCGAATCGCCACACTAAGTCATTTCAAAACTTTTTTTTTCAAAACAGACAAAGCACAAACAATTTTCAAAATATGAGATAGCATCTAAGAGCGTGTAGATAACTACGGATGGAAGGGTGCTAACACCTTCCCTTTCTATAATCTACCCCCCTTACTCAGAAAACTCTCGAAAAGGTCTTTTTCTGTTCTTAGCACCCTTTCCTTAATTTAGATAAAAGAAAAGTCGGTGGCGACTCTTGCTTACTGCAACATTTGCGAATACAAATGCAAAACCAGTATTAACAGTCGGTTCTGCCACCGTATCACAGATGCAAATCAGTTTGAAAAGCTTAAGGGTGAGTTGGGAATTTGCATTATTGAGGAATTATAGCAATTACATGTATGGAGGAATGCAGGAGATACTATATTTTTCCTCTATGTTCTGAGGTATGATATGTTTATACAAATTGTTATTGATAGAAGGGTTGGTGATAGCACCAAAGAGTGCAGGAGGATCTATGATTGGGGAAAGAGGTGAATGGCCCCATGAAGTTGTTTAAGTTTGTGTGTTTCCATCTTCTATTGTGTATTTCCATCTATGGTTTGTGCTTGTGTGCTATGTGTGCTTCCATTTTATTTATATTTACTCTATTTTTGTCAATTTTTGGCTAAAAAGGGGGAGTAAAGTGTTAGTGTGTTATGTGTGTCTTGATGTTATGAAACATGTTTTGACATGTTGATTAGCATGCTGGTAAGACTGTGTTACTACTAAGGGGAGAATGGTGATTATGGTTGCTTGTTGGATGCAACTATTTATGGGGAGCGTGATTATTTGTCATGCTTGTTTGGAGCTTCTGCTACTGTTGCTACTGTTGGTGGAGTTTATGTGTATGATATCTTATCGAATATTCTGACATCTTGCCTGATGTGTGAAAATCATATTGTGGTGTTGTTTTATCTTCTATTGTTTCTGCCTATTATGTGTGAACTTGGGTAGTTCATATTTGATATTTTGGATTTTCTGGTGATTTGGGTTTTCCCTTTGTGGAGAGTCTTGATCATGTGTGACAGGGGGAGTTTAGTCATCTCTATGATGTCAGGCCTCATGTCTGAACATCTATCTTCTGGAGTATTGAAGATGGTGATTTGTAACTGCATGCATTCTCTAATATATATTTCGGATGCAGTTTGTACAAAGCTTACATGTTTTCATGTAGCTTGTGTTGTTGTTTTATTCCTCTCTCCGGGGTTATTGTGTAATGGTTGTTTTAGCCAAAATTTATCAAAAAATGTGATTGTTAAATCCATGGTTCTAGGATTGGTATAAATTTTGCTAAAACATGGTTCTAGGATGATGTTGAGAAAGATATCACAACATCTTAATCAAATGTCATGATAGGTTTCTTTGTCATGTGTATCAGACATATGTTGAGTCAGATGTCTTGACATCTTGGTCTGTTATATAGCTGACGCTACTGTTTTAATCTCTTGACATATTTGCTTTGTTTTTGAGATATCCTTTTGGACATATCACATTATTCTTTGTAGGTCAAGGAGATTTATCAGGAACAAATGCAGATTCAATATGTTTTCATAAAAATGATCTTGGAGACCTTTTAGGAAACTCTAAAAAGATTTGTTCCTATTTTTATGTGAAAATCTTGCAGCTGATTTAAAAAGTGAATATTGGATTTGATTTGAAGAGTCCAAGCCCGAACTGCAAGAGTCTATAAATGGGGACTTACTAGACCTAAAATCACAAGCATTCACATTGAAGAAATCATGGGTGCAATATAAGGATTAGGGTTTTGGGATCCTTTTAAGTTCTTTGTGTTTGTGTTCTTTGTATGTCACTAATGTATCTTTTGATGCATTGGTTTTGACTGGTTGTTACTTGATTTTATATTAAGTTATTGTTCTCACTCATGAGCTTTTAAACAAAGAGTTGAGTATTGTTCTTAGTTGAAGCTTTTAAACAAAACTACGAATTTTTGTATTTGAAATGTAATCTTTTATTTGATTCTTTTGTCTAGTCACAAGGTTTGTGACTGTAGGTATCACTGTGATGATTGGAAGTGAGAGAGGGATCTCATATCTAGAGGTGTCTAGGTAGAAGTTACACAAGGTAGTGATTAGGCGAGAAGTTGTAAACTAAGGTTGTTTAGCTTTGAACTAATACTATCATAGTGAATTTCCTTCTTGACTTGGTAACCCCCAAAGCAAGTGACGTTGCACTGAACTGGGTTAATAATTTATTGTATTGTTTAATTTTCTGCAATTTATTTCCTACACAAACTCCTATTTTAGCAAGTTTTTGTCAGCAGATAATGTCATAACATATGTCTTGACATTGTATTGGTGTTAGGACATCGGTATTGACATATGTGTTGCAAGTGCCAGAATTTCAATTACATTGTAAAGAAAAAGAGTAATTAATCCCTTCATAATCCAAAAAGAGCTATTAGTCTTAAATATCACTAGACTCTCTTCACAATCCAAAAGGTTTGATCTCACTAACATTTAGAATTCTTATTTTCCCTTTATGTCCTTTACTATACTATCCATATTTTGACCTTGTTATCTAAATCGAGGTTCACTTCTTCATTTAGGTCTCTAACAATATTAGGGGTGGCAAAACGGGATGTGGCCCATTGGGCTGGCCCGTGCACCCCTTAAAAATGGCGGGTTGAGTTGAGATTTTGGGACCGTCGCCCACCAAAGCCCGCCCCGCTAAAGACATCCACTAGCCAAAGTCTGCCTCGTCAAAACTCGTCGTCCTCCAAAGCGCATCGCACATATTCGTTTAGTTTGTCCCACCTTAAATTCGTTCTTCTTAGTTAATTTTAGTAATTCTAATTCTTGATGGTTTTATTTTATACATTTATTTATAAATATATGTCATATTTTTTGAAGTATAATTTTTTAAAAAGATGCTTTATAAAAAATTGTTCTAAAAAATAAGTGAAAAACTTAATTGAAATGTAGAAACAAAACCTATTAATCTATTAAAAAATGAAAAATAAATAAATAAAAAAGTAGGAGGACAAGCGCAGCCCGCCACCTTGGCGGGGCGAGCTACATTTTTATGTCCATTTCCACTTGGCGGGTTTGTCCGCCCCGCTCTTTTTTTGGCGGGCTTAAGGTAGGGTGGGGCGGGACGGGGTGGGGCGGATAGCCCGTTTTGCCACCCCAAAACAATACCACCTCCTTAAGAATAAAATCAGAAAACTCATCCTTCATATATGCAGTATCTTCCCATTGTTACATCTTCAATGGCTTTGTTCTTCCACTGAATAAGGCTGTGAGGGACTAACACTCCTCCATGCACCATTACCCTTTGTGTCAATGACTTTCACAAGATAAATGTTCATCTCAGCAAATATACCTCGAGCTCCTTAGGTAACTCTCCTTCCATTTAATAATCACCAATAGCCTTTTCCAATAAGGGATACATAAAACACAATGAATTTTGGATTGTGCAAGAGGCTTCTGTGATCGGTGGGAATGAGAACTGACTGTTTTGGAATGTTGGTTCGCGTTTGCGTTTGTTTTTGCAAAATGTCGCGGTAAGCAAGAGTCGCCACCGTCTTTTATTTTATCCAACAAGGAAAGGACAAAAGCACAGAAAAATTCCTTTTCGAGATGTTTCTCGGGTTCGGGAGGTAGATTATAGAAAGGGAAGGTATTAGCACCCTTTCTATCAGTGGTTATCCACGGGCTCTTAGGTACTTGCTCACTATGTTTTCAAAAGTTTGCTTTTCTTTGTGTTTGTGGGTTTTGAAAAGAGTTTTTGTTTGAAACTTCGATTTAACTCTTGCTTCTGTCCTCAAGAGTGTAATGAAGTGTTTTGAAAACTTTGTTCGAAAAGTGTAAGTGTGAAAAGTTTTGTTTTGTTTTTAAGATGAGCAAGTACTTAAGAACCTCTACCTACTCAAAAAGGAATTAAACTGTGCAAGTGTCCTTTAGACAGTGCTATCCCACTATTGAGGAGTAGGTAGCACCGTCGTTGGAGTTTTCGGGTCAATTCGGTTTAAGAGACGTGTGGTCACTAAAGCAACGTTAGGATGCTTTAATGGTAATCATAATGTCTTAGATCATTTTTCCGAGGCAACCGTTTCGAGGCAACTTATGATCTTGGGACAAAAGGACGACCTCTAAAACATCCTATACTTAATGACCACGTTCGAGGCAACCAAGTGAGGTGTACCCTAAGAGTGGCATGTGCAAGTGTGTCAATTTTCAGTTATTTTATTCTTGCATGTCATGGTGAGCTACTGTTGATTTTAAGTTAAGAGTTAATCTTGTCATGCAATCCTAGTTAGCATACATCTAAGCAGTTAATATATGTACAAGAATTTAAAGTGCGGGAATTGTAAATCCTACGCTATTACAAGGCTTTCGGGGAGGGGGATTATTTACATGTCCAAAAATATTGGGGGAAATAAAAACAGTAAAGGGTCTTAGTTAAGCTATTACATCCCAATAGGCAATTACAATAAAATAAACGCGCGTAAAACAAGGAAAAGAGACGTCTAAGAGATTTCTAAGTAAATAAGAAAATCTTTTTGGTTGTTTTTTATTAAGAAGATATTTGAATTAAATACTCCTAAGTCTAGTTTATTTTAAATTGATAAAATGAAGTTAAAATAATTAATTAATTTGTTTACAAAATTAATTTGAATAAAAACTAACCTAATGTTTTTTTGTGATTTTTTTTTATTTTAATGTTAATTAAAAAAGATAAAAAGAAGTCTATGAAAATAAAAACAAAAAAAAATAAAGTGCAGGAGGGATCCTTCGATCCAAGGAAAAAAGGAGTTTCGACCCAGGGAGAGAATGGACTGCTTCGGTCCAGAGAGGGTCCTGGTCCTTTCGATTGGGCCAGACAGTAAGGCGTGAGTAGCCTTCGATCCAGGGAAGAGGATTTCCCTTCGATCATGGAGGTCATGGCTTTCGATCCAGGGATGAGATGCCTCTTTCGATCCAGCACGCTAATGGGTTCGATCCAGAGAAGGGCTCTCCTTCGATCTGGGATGTTATACCTGCAAAAGTATGTGAGCGAAACAAAAATTCAGGGCCTAGGTATTGAATCCCAGGCCCTTCGATCCTGCACTTGTTGGGGTCTCTTCAGGCTAAATCTGCAGCAAATGTTAGCACACGAAAAATGTGACCTGGGTGCCAAACCCAGGCCTTTCGATCCTGTCTAAGATGGCAAATCAAAGGTAACAATAAGTAATAATGTGTTTATGCAAATGTAAGGTTAGACAATTTACCCTTTCTTACCTGCAGATTGAGTCTTCGATTTGGACACTGGTTGGACGGGAGCACTTTCAATCTGGGATTTCTGGGCGCAAGCACTTTCGATCTGGGCACTTCTGGGTGCAGGCACTTTCGATTTGGGCACTTCCTGGATGTAGGAACTTTTGATTTGAGGGCTTCTGGGCGTAGGCACCTTCGATCTGAGGGACTGCTTTGGCTTGGAAAATTCTGGGCAGCGTCTCTCCAATGTTTTGTTCTCCTGCAGATTTTTTGTGTGTGTATAATTTTCGTTCTATGATTTTCGTGTGATTTTTCGTGTAATTTTCTGTGTGTTGTAATGTGTCACTGGCCTCCTATTTATAGGAGTGTGGGAGTGCACAAAAATGGCAAGGGACAGCCATTAAAATAGGCCTTTAACGCTCTGGACAAAAATCAAACACATTAAATCATTTCCTTTTTTGAAACATTCGTGTCCCTTGAATGAACCTGGACGCTTGGATTTTGAGTGCTTTCAGGCCATGCTCTTCGATTAGTCCTGATTTGCCTCTTTCGAAGGACATGGTTGACATGCCTGTCGAAATTGCCTTGACATAATTCCAATCGAATGCTTGTCCATAATGCCAATCGAAATACTCCTTCAGAATGCCAATCGAAGGATCTTTCAGGATGCCAATCGAAATGCTTGTCCAGAATGTCAATCGAAGTGTCTTTCAGGATGCCAATCGAAAGGTATTTGAAGTACCACTCAAAAATTTTCTTTTTCCTTAGGCAAGAGTTTGTGATCAACCAGGCAGGGGGAAGACTTTGGAAAACATGAGAGGGAAAATTTTGGGGTGCAACAGCTTCCATATATAAGCTACTTCTCCCATCCTTCATAAGATCTCAAATGGTTCATAAAATTATACAACAAGCTTCTAATTGATTTTCTTAACGACTAATTATTTCATGTGAGGTCTTAACTTAAGAAAAACCCATTCTCATATTGCTAAGAGAAAACCTCTTGTCTTTTTATCAACATATTTTTTCATCAGTTATTGAGCTTTTAGTAAATGGAGCTTTAATTAAGCTAAACCTTCATCCCTTTCACTCAATTCTAAAGCCACGCCAACTACTTATGTTTCATGGCTCTAAAATATTAGTAAATTAGGAGGTTGTCGGCCATAAACCACTTCAAAAGGTGTCTCGTAAATTGAGATATGGTACATAGTATTATACTAAAATTCTGCCCATGGAACCCTGTAAGACCATAATCTAGGTTTTAAAAGCAAACAACGAATATAAATCTCAAGAAATCGATTCATAACTTCGTTATTGCCATTTGTTCCAGGGTTATGAGTTGAACTCAACTTGAGTTGGATACCTTGCATCTTAAACAACTCCATACATAAATGACTTAAAATACAACACCCATTTGTTGAGATAATGCTTGTAGTGTTGTTTTCACTTCACCATATGTTTCTCCAAAGTGTCAATCCTATCCCCTTAGGTCGTTGTGGCATCTAGTGTCACTGAAAACTGGTATGATATTGATTTGTTGATGTTATAGTGAATTACAAAAATTACTAAGCACCAAGATAATAGTGAAAAGTTTACAATTGCATTGAAAATGATGAATAATTACAGAGAAAAGAAGATTAACTAACTCATTGAAAATGATGAACAATTACAAAGAAAAGAAGAGAAACTAACTTCTACAGTAGCGTGGGTTTTCTACTCAGATGTTACTTTTGAAACGATATCCCAAACACACTTAAAGAGATAAGAAATGCATCTGAGTTTCAAATTTTTTTATCAAAATACCAGGAAAAAATTCATCTTTTTACAAATCTATATTTTCTTATGCTAATACCAGTCTTAATTTTCTAATGATTTTGAGTTGGTCAATAATGATACTGCTACCGCTACTTTTCTGTTTGACGATCCAGACTTTACTTCACAATCCCAACAACCTACTTTATCTCCTAGAATCGTTACTAATACTCACCTTGTCCAAATGCCTTAATTCACCACAGCTAATTCCAAATACTAATGCCATCCATCAGCTTACAAAATCAACCAGAACTAAAAGAATCTTGCTTCCACAAAACTCTCAGCATACATTAAACTTGTATAATCTGAATTCATTTTCAAATTTCTATTAACTGGAGAGTTAACATTGATTTTCTAAAGTGATTAAATGGCTTTAACAAGTTAACCATAATAAGTTTTTGAAGAAAACTCGTGGTAAAAACTATGTTGACTATTACATTAAAAGGAATGACAATATCTGTAAGCTCATCTATCCCGGGATGATAATGCTTTCCAACCCGTTCTCGATCATCTTTCCTGGGATGATAGCGCTTTCCAACTCGTTCTCGCTCATCTTTCCCGGGATGATAACACTTTCCAACTTGTTCTCTAATTCATCATTCATCATCCTTCTATTTCACCCTCTATGGAAAATCCATCCCGGTGATTCAACTTTCTCCAAAATGTACGCTGAGAAGAAGCCGGATAAAGTGGATCCAAATGAGCTGAGGCTATCGAAATGGCCAAATTGTATGTTGTCGAATGAACCGTTGAGGGAGCCCTTTGTGATTGATAAGCTTGGGAATATCTTAAACAAGGAAGCGTTCGTGGAGGTTTTGTTAGGTAAGAAGCTTCCTAAGGAATTTGGGTATATTAAGGGTTTGAAGGAATTTTGGTATATTAAGAAATTTGGGTATATTAGAGCATCTTCAATGGGATAACTAATTTTGGTTGCTTGTGTCATATTTTGTGGTCTAAATTGCGGCATTGCATTTAAGCAATCTATAAGCAATTTCAACTATTTTTGCTCCAATGATAATTATAAATAAGCAACCTATATTTGACCCTACCAATTTACATTATTTTATTTATACAACATTTTAAATCTGTTAATTAATTAATTCAATTATAATTAATATATAAAAAGATGGTGAATTTAAAAAAAAACATAAATAACGAAAAATAAACTATATAATAATTAAAAAAATATAAAAATCATAATAATGAGAAATAAAATACAATTCTATCACTTTTAAATGTTGCAGTAAATATTAAAAAAAAAACAATGCATTTCATCTTTTAAATGTTTTTTTAAATGAAAATAGTAGTTATTTCAAAATGAAATTAAATGTTTCTTTTAATTTTTATTAACCAGTACATCAATTGCCAACCATCATGAATTAATTTTTAAATTGAATTAATTAAAAAATAATAATATTTCAATATTAAGTTCTCCACTTTTGAGATTGTTTGAGGAATATTCATTTCTTAATTTTAAGCAATCAATGTTGCCACATCAGCACACTCTAATGGTAAAAAAAAAAAAGAGCAACAAAACTTAAGGCTTAAGTAATCACTAAGTTCTCATCATTGAAGATGCTCTTAGGTAATAAGTTTATGTCGATTCCGCGTGAGGATGATGGGGCTAAGTTTCGGTGTCCGACTGCGGGGCTGGAGTTTAATAGAAAGTATAGGAAAGATGAAGAAGATGAAGAGGGGAAATGAAGAAAATGAATAATTTAGGGAATAATTGTCATTTTCATGGGTCACTTACACAAGTGGAATATACATTAAATGAAAAATGAAAAAATTCAATGGCATTTCTGATGATTTGGCATGATTAGGGGGTAAATTGAGAGAATCTTTAAAAGATAGGGTGGAAATCTCAATTTATTTTTACGGATTTTTTTTCAAATCTTGTCCAAATGGCTGGGGAAATTGGCTATTAATCCTAAAAATAATATATATATATATATATATATATATATATATATATATATATATATATATATATATGTATATATATATATATATATATATATATATATATATATATATATATATATATATATATATATATATATATATAGTGACAAGTATTTTTAAATAAAAATAAAATATTTTAGTTAATATTAAAATAAACAATTATAATAAGTTAGTTTAAAAATAAATAAATGATTAATCAAAGAAAAAGAAAAGTGTAGCTTCCACCGTCAACCAACCGAAAAACTGAATTAACAAATTTTGTACTTTCTTTCTAAAACAAAATAGTTGATTTGTTTCTTTTATTAAAGAAAGTGAACGTAGTAACGTCTCCTTTTTCTGTTTCTCCACTTCCTTCTAAACTGAACCTGTATCCCTCTTCCTTTTCACTTCTCTTCTTCAGGAGTTGCAAGCATATTTTTTTTTGGGGGGGGGGGGGGGGGGGGGATTTACTATGATCACTAGGAAAATGATAAAAGATTTGTTTTTGTTTCAAATGTGACTATGAACAGTTTTCGTACACTGTGCTACTCAAAATACTTTCTTTGAAATTCTACAAATATAGGATTTTTTATCATCAAAAGTGTCTGCTTGTTTCTTCGAAATTTTGTTTATTGTTATTATTTAGTTTAATACATTATTGTTAATCTTTGAAGTTTTGTTACTTACTATTTGAATTACTTGTAGTTGAATCCATCATATTAAATTTTATTTCTTTGAAAATTTGCTTCATGTTATTTCTCTAATACGGTTGAATATTGTTTCTTGTTGCAAAAAAAATAGAGATACCACAAGTACTTCCAGAATCGCAAATTATTGAGCATATTACGGACATTGATGCTCGACTATGCACCAACTATGGCACTGATGTGCATGAGAAAATGTGAACTGCTGAGGTAAATTCCTAACATTCGTGTGATTTTTCCATTTATGATAAATTAGGACTTTAATTGGCATTTAATTTTTTAGGTCTTAAAGAGGCCGGATCTAGAGTACATGCTAAGACAGACTGAGTTAGATCCAAGCATGCGTAAAGAGCTAAGACATACCGAGTTAGATCCAAGCATGCGTAAAGAGCTAATTGGATGGCTCATTGAGGTTTGAGTTGTTACTGCTTAATGCTTCTCTAGTTGTATATGTATATTGAGTAATAAATGTTGAATGTACCCTTATTGTGTTCAGATATATGATGCTTACAATTTACAGACCAGTACACTCTATATAGTTGTCACTCTCACTGACTCATTCCTCACCAAAAACAACGTTTCAGCATAACAACTCTAACTACTTGGAATAACCTGCCTCTTAGTCGCCTCGTGAGCCCTCATATACAAATAATTTCATATCGATTGAAATACGTAAAAGAATATAATTATAATCTTCTTTAATCATTCAGAGAAGATTGGAGGAAACGGTTCCATTCAAGGTTCAAGATTTATGCAGTCTCACAGATGGGTTCTGAACAGAAGCTCAGGTGGTGGAGGGTGAGTATATAATGTTGGAGTCTCTTGGCTATGAATTATGTGATCTAAATGCTGATTATTTTATCAGGTATTTGAAATTTTCATTTTTAGTAGTTTTTACTAAAATAGAAAAAACTTGAGTTTCATTAGGAGATACTAATTACTTATATTCTTTGTTTTGTTTCTCAGGAGATACATGAGAGCTGCTCATGCCTCTTATGAGGTAAAATAATTGTTGCAAGACTATGTTACTTTTAGTTTTTAAGTAATTACTTGTTTACAACTCACTGTGATTTCAAATAAACATATAGAAACCTTGAACTTAGACTTTGTTACAAAGTTCTTAGCTGAATTAACTATCAGACTATGGATTTTTGAAATATCTTCCCTCGAAGATAGCTGCTTCGTCAATTTTGCTTGTAAGATGGACTATCTTCCAAGCGCATCACCCTTGGAATAGGACACTCATATCCTATACCAAGTACAAAGCTTCAGAATTAAAAGAATCAGTTATTAAATTGCAGCAACTCCAAAAGAGTAGAGAAGGAAATGATTTTGCTAACAATCAGAATGACTACAGAGTGTATAGGGATTTCGTGTTGAACTCCATTGACATACCAGATGTTGTTTTCCTAGAATATAATATGATGTGAGAACTTGTTTTGTTCTATTCTTTTAGTTAGCTTACTAAACTTCTATCGTTTTAACCTCTATTGCTATATAAAGAAATAAGCATCAAAACAATATCTTTTTTTAGCAAATTTCAATTTTTTTTGAATATTTTTAAGTATAGACATTTGTTCATACTATATATAATATTCTCTGTGAGACTTTAACAAAAATGGTGTCTAATTAAGTGTGTCCATCATTTCTTTTCCAATTACATTCTATGTGAGTTTCTATATCTCATCATTAGTGATCACTTAGAAATAGTGCTCTACGATTTCTATTTGTGCTTGTGAAGTGCATGGATCAAAATTCTAGAATAATTAAGAGCATTGCTATGAATGCTTAATCAAGATATGACCATAATATTTTAGAGAAAATAACCGAGTGTTATGAAGAACTAGGTAGGGATGTCAACTTGTCTTCGTTAGCAGGGATTTCCGTGGAGATTCCCCATTTGGGGCCCCAAAGACCAGGAAATTTCCCCCCGCGAAGATGGGGATGGAGAACAAAGTCCTCCCGAAGGCACTTTGGGGACGGGGGTGGCGTAAATATCCTTCACCCCGTCTAAAGTAGCATAATATCCTTAATTTGTATATTATTTTAAATTATTATGAATCTTTATTTGTCATTTCATATAATTTATCTTATATGCAAATTTAAAATATATATGCATTGTTAGTAAAAGAGTGAGATCTAAATGATAATTTTAATTTTTTTAGTTTAAAATTTTTATGGTCATGACACTATATTATAGATTAAATATTGCTAAAACTATATATTTATCATAAAGGAATCATTTCTAAATTTTTTGTGGTTAGTTTTTGAATCTCTTACTATTAATTTGGTTTAAAATAATAAATAAAAATAATAATATTTATGGATCTCCGCATGAACCTTGGGGATCCGTGGGGACCCGCAGGGACGGGGACTGGGGACAAAATTTCCTCGTGGCGGGGACAAAATTCCTTCGTGGGCGGAGATTATGATGGGAATGTATCCCCGCCCGGCCCCGCCTCATTGACATCCCTAGAACTAGAACATACTATTTTGATTTGTCATAAAGCCAAGCCCACACAAGTTTCGGATTATATTTTGTTGTTAGGGGTGTTCAAATCCAAACCAATTCAATTAAAAATCGTAAATTGATCAAAAAAATCGAAAATCGAAAAAAACCAAAATTTATTAAATGTGTTTAGATGTTATTATGTGAAAATCGTTCGGTTCAGATCAAATTTCAGATTGACTTTTCAAAACCGATCTAAACCAAATTGAACTGCATATACATATATTTATACTTATTTATTTTTATTAGTATGATCAAATGAAACATATGTTCGTTACCTTTTAGGTAATTATCAATCCACGACTTGAGCTCTGAAACAAGAATAATAATTAACAGATTCAAATTCAAAATTGGCATTGTGTGTGTGTGTATTAATTGAAATGAAAAGAAACTTTGGTTATCGACGTCTTGGATTTCGACATCAGAGAAGAGTCTGAATCGAGAGTGAAATGAAACGGAGAGTGGTGCGGTGGAAAAGATTGTGAGTGAAGAGAGAAGCATTTCTCAGTAGACATCGTCACATTGTTCCTTCACTCTCTCTGGTTCGATTGAAATGCTGTGAGTGTCGTCACCAATATCGTGGATGGTGGTACATATTTTAAAACCTTATTTTATTTTGATTGAGTTTAAAATACTTGGTATTGTTTTATTTGAGTGTTGTAGTGCTTTATTTATTATTTTGGGAAATTAATGTATTTTAGTAGAATTATTATATTTTTAAATAATTAAAATAATAGAGAAAAAATTAGAAATTGTGTGTTGGTGTTAAAAAATAGAACTTTGGAATTGTGTGTTGGTGAGAAAAAATAAAGCTTTTAGTAATAATAAAGTTGAGAGAGAGAGTTAAGAGAGAAAAGAGAAAACTTATGAGAGCTTGTTGAAAAGAGAACATTCATTGTTAAAGTTTCAATCTTTGTTTTTGAAATGTTTCAAGTGTTGGAAACAAGAACATCGTGCTATTGAGTGCAAAAATGTAGTTTTGATTTATTTCAAATGTGAAGAACTGGGTCATATCAGTATCCAGTGTCAGAAGTTGAAAAAGGCGTCAGATGTCGCGTAGACTAGTGGAAAGATCTTTGTTCTGTGTGGTGAGAAGATCCCATGACCTTATTGTTGGTTATAAGTGAAAATAAAAAGAAAGGTTAATAGCCAATTTGTCCCCTGCCATTTGAGCGAGATTTAAAAAAAACCCATAAAAAAATAGATTTCCACCCTACCTTTTGAAGATTCTCTCAATTTATCCCCTAATCAGGCCAACTCATCAGAAATGCTTATGTGGCACTGAATTTTTTTTGTTTTCCATTTAATGTATATTTCACTTGTGTAAGTGACTCATGGAAATGACAATTATACCCTTAATTATTCATCTTCTTTATTTTCCCTTTTCATCTTCCATCTTCAACCTTTTCACAACTGTCCATCTCCATTATCAATCCAACTTGAGACATAGCTCAGAAACAACGAGCCATGGTGTGTGTGTTTGGTGGTCTTGATGGAGACATAATTCATCATCCTTCTACTTCACCCTCTATGGAAAACCCATCCCAATGATTCAACTCTCTCCAAATCCCAAATTGTGCCTCTTTCCACCGCCGTCCTCCAATCACGCCTCCTCGACTGAGGTGGAGATGGTGGTGCTACCGGTGTTGAGTTGCGTCACTGCTACCTTAAAATGTACGCTGAGAAGAAGCTGGATAAAGTGGATCCAAATGAGACGAGGCTATCGAAATGGAAAAATTGTATATTTTCGGATGAACCGTTGAGGGAGCCCTTTGTGATTGATAAGCTTGGGAATATCTTAAACAAGGAAGCGGTGGTGAAGGCTTTGTTAGGTAAGAAGCTTCCTAAGGAATTTGAGTATATTAAGTGTTTGAAGGAATTTTGATATATTAAGGAATTTGGGTATATTAGAGCATCTCCAATGGGATAACTAATTTTGGTTGCTTGTGTCATATTTTATGGGTCCAAATTATTGCATTGCATTTAAGCAATCTATAAGCAATTTCAACTATTTTTTCTCCAATGGTAATTGTAAATAAGCAACCTATATTTGACCGCACCAATTTACATTATTTTATTTATATAACATTAAATCTATTAATTAATTAATTCAATTATAATTAATATATAAAAATATGGTGATTTTAAAATAAAAAATAGACATAAATAACGAAAAATAAAATATATAATAATAAAAAATATATAAAAACCATAATAACGAGAAATAAAATACATAATAAATTCTATCACTTTTAAATGTTGCAGTAAAATATTAAAAAAATTAATGCATTCCATCTTTTAAATGTTTTTTTAAATGAAAATAATAGTTATTTCAAAACGAAATTAATTGTTTCTTTTAATTTTTATTAATCAGTATATCAATTGCCAACCACCATGAATTAATTTTTAATTGAATTGATTAAAAAATAATAATATTTTAATATTAAGTTCTCCACTTTTGAGATTGCTTGAGAAAGTTTCATTTCATAATTTTAAGCAACTATTGTTGCCACATCAGCACACTACAATGGTAAAAAAAATGAGCAACAGAACTTAAGGCTTAAGTAATCACTAAGTTCTCATCATTGAAGATGCTCTTAGGTAAGAATCTTATGTTGATTCTACGTGAGAATGATGGGGCTAAGTATCAGTGTCCGGTTGCGGGGCTGGAGTTTAATGGAAAGTATAGGAAAGATAAAGAAGATGAAGAGGGGAGATGAAGAAAACGAATAATTGAGGGTATAATTGTCATTTTTATGGGTCACTTACACATGTGGAGTATATATTAAATGAAAAATGAAAAAATCCAATGTCACATAAGCATTTCTGATGACTTGGCCTGATTTAGGGGTAAATTGAGAGAATCTTTAAAAGGTAGGGTGGGAATCTTAATTTATTTTACGTATTTTTTTTCAAATCTCGTCCAAATGGCTGGGAAAGTTGGCTATTAATCCTAAAAAGAAAGTATATATATATATATATATATATATATATATATATATATATATATATATATATATATATATATATATATATATATATATATATATATATATATATATATATATATATATATATATATATATAATGACAAGTATTCTTAAATAAAAATAAGATATTTTAGTTAATATTAAAACAAACAATTATAATAAGTTGGTTTAAAAATAAATAAATGATTAAGCAAAGAAAAAGAAAAATGTAGCTTCCACCGTCAACCAACCGAAAAACTGAATTAACAAATTTTATACTTTCTTTCCAAAATAAAATAGTCGATTTGTTTCTTTTATTAAAGAAAGTGAATGTAGTAACTTCTCATTTTTCTATTTATCCACTTCCTTCTAAATTGAACCCGTATCCCTCTTCCTTTTCACTTCTCCTCTTGAGGAGTTGCAAGCATTAGCATGACGACGTGTAAGTGTGTTCTTCTTCATTCTAATTTTTTTTTTGGAGTTTACTATGATCTCTGAGAAAATGATAAAAGATTTGTTTTTGTTTCAAATGTGACTATAAAAAGTTTTCGTACACTGTGTTATTCAAAATACTTTCTTTGAAGTTCTGCAAATATAGGATTTTTTATCATCAAAAGTGTCCGCTTTTTTCTTCAAAATTCATTTTATTGCTATTATTTAGTTTAGTGCATTATTGTTAATCAGTTTATTTTTGTTAGGATTTTTTATCATCAAGGTTCTTTGAAATTTTGGTACTTACTATTTGAATTACTTGTAGTTTAATCCATCATGTTTAAATTTTGTTTCTTTGAAAATTTGCTCCATGTTATTTCTCTGATACGGTTGAATATTGTTTCTTGTTGCAAAAAAAGGAGATACCACAAGTACTTCCAAAATCGCAAATCATTGCGCATATTCCGGACATTGATGCTCGACTATGCACCATCTATGGCACTGATGTGCATGAGAAAATGTGAACTGCTGAGGTGAGTTCCTAATATCCATGTGATTTTTCCATTTATGATAAATTAGAATTTTGATTGGCATTTAATTTTTCAGCTTTTAACGAGGTCGGACCCAGATTACGTGCTAAGACAGACCGAGTTACACCCAAGCATGTGTAAAGAGCTAAGATAGACCGAGTTAGATCCAAGCATGCGTAAAGAGCTAATTGGATGGCTCGTTGAGGTTTGAGTTGTTACTGCTTAATGCTTCTCTAGATGTATATGTATATTAAGTAATAAATGCTGAATATACCCTTGTTGTGTTCAGATATATGATGCTTACAACTTACAGACCAGTACATTCTATATAATTGTCACTCTCACTGACTCATTCCTCACCAAAAACAATGTTTCAGCAGTGCAACTCCAACTGCTTGGAATAACCTGCCTCTTAATCGCCTTGTGATCTCTCATATACAAATAATTTCATATCGACTGAAATAAGTAAACAATATAATTATAATCTTCTTTAATCATTGAAGCAAATTGGAGGAAACGATTCCATTCAAGGTTCAAGATTTATGCAGTCTTACTGATGGCTTCTGCATAATAGCTCAGGTGGTGGAGGGTGAGTATATACTGTTGGAGTCTCTTGGTTGTGAATTATGTGATCCAAATGCTGATTATTTTATCAGGTGTTTGAAATTTTCATTTTTAGTAGTCTTTACAAAAATAGAAAAAACTTGAGTTTCATTAGGAGATACTAATTACTTATATACTTGGTTTTGTTTCTCAAGAGATACATGAGAGCTGCTCATGCCTCTTATGAGGTAAAATAATTGTTGCAAGACTATGTTACTTTTATTTTTTAAGTAATTACTTAGTTACAACTCGCTGCGATTTCAATGAAACAGATAGAAACATTAAACTTAGACTTTGTTACAAAGTTCTTATCCGAATTCGCTATCAAAGACTTTGTATTTTTGAATTATCTTCCCTCGAAGATAGCTGCTTCGTTAATTTTACTTGCGAGATGGACTGTCTTCCAAGCGCATCACCCTTGGAATAGAACACTTGCATCCTATACCAAGTACAAATCTTTAGAATTAAAAGAATCAGTTATTAAATTGTAGCAACTCCAATGAATTAGAGAAGGAAATGATTTTGCTAACAATCGGAATGACTACAGAGTGTATAGGGATTTGGTGGTGAACCCCGTTGACATACCAAATGTTGTTTTCCTAGAATAGAATATGATGTGAGAACGATTTTTCTTCTATTCTTTTAGTTAGCTTATTAAACTTCTATTGTTTTAACCTCTATTACTATATAAAGAAAGAAGTATCAAAACAATATCTTTTTTTCATATTTTTTTAAATATTTTGAAGTATAGACATTTGTTCATACTATATATAATGTTCTTTGTGAGACTTTAACCAAAATGGTGTCTAATTAAGTTGTTGTATCATTTCGTTTCCAATTACATTCTATTTGAGTTTCTATATCTCATCATTAGTGATCACTTAGAAATAGTGCTCTACCATTTCTGTTTATGCTTGTGAAGTGCATGCATCAAAATTCTATAATAATTAATAGCATTTCCATGAATGCTTAATCAAGACACGACCACAACATTTTAGAGAAAATAACCGAGTGTTATGAAGAACTAGGTAGGAATGTTAACTTGTCTTTGTTAGCGGGGATTTCTGTGGAGATTCCCCATTTGGAGCCTCAAAGACGGGGAAATTTCCCCCCGCAGAGACGGGATAGAGAACAAAGCTTTCCCGAAGGCACTTTGGGGACGGGGTGGCGTAAATATCCTCTGCCCCGTCTAAAATAGCATAATATCCTTAATTTATATATAATTTTAAAGTATTATGTAGCTTTATTTGTCATTTCATATAATTTATCTTATACACAAATTTAATATATATATATATATATATATATATATATATATATATATATATATATATATATATATATATATATATATATATATATATATATATATATATATATATATATATATATATATATATATATATATATATATATATATATATATATATATATATATATATATATATATATATATATATATATATATATATATATATATATATATATATATATATATATATATATATTGTTAGTAAAAGAATGAGATCTAAATGGTTATTTTAATATTTTTTTTAGTTTGAAATTTTTATGGTCATGACACTATATTATATATTAAATATTTTTAAAACAATATATTTATCATAAAGGAATAATTTATAAATTTTTTGTGGTTAGTTTTTAAAGCTTTTACTATTTATTTGGTTTAAAATAATAAATAAAAAAATAATGTTTATGGATGCCCCATGAACTTTGGGGATCCGTGGGGATCCACGGGGACGGGGACGGGGGACAAAATTCCCTCGTGGCGGGGACAAAATTCCCTCGCGGGCGGAGATTATGATGGGAATGTATCCTCGTCCCCGCCCCGCCCCATTGACATCCCTAGAACTAGGACATACTATTTTGATTTGTCTTAAAGTCAAACCAACACAAGTTTTGGATTATATTTTGTTGTTAGGGGTGTTCAAATCCAAACTAATTCAAATAAAATCATAAATTGATCTTAAAAAACCGAAAATCGAAAAAAAAAACAAAATTTATTAAATGTGTTTGGATGTCATTATGTGAAAATCGTCCAGTTCGGATCAAATTTCAGATTGACTTTTCAAAACCGATCCAAACTGAATTGAACCGCATATACATATATTTATACTTTTTTTATTAGTATGATCGAATGAAACATATGTTCGTCACCTTTTAGGTAATTATCAATCCGCGACTTGAGCTCTGAAATAAGAATAATAATTAACAATTCAAATTCAAAATTGGCATTGTGTGTGTGTGTAATAATTGAAATGAAGAGAAACCTTTGTTGTTGACATCTTGGATTTCGACATCGGGGAAGAATCTGAATTGAGAGTGAGATGAAACGGCGAGTGGGGCGGTGGAGTATATTGAGAGTGAAGAGAGAAGCATTTCTCAGCAGACATCGTCACATTTTTCCTTCACTCTCTCTGGTTCGATTGAAATGCTTCGAGTGTCGTCACCAATATCGTGGATGATGGTACATATTCTAACACTTTATTTTATTTTAATTGAGTTTAAAATACTTGGTATTATTTAATTTGAGTGTTAGAGTGCTTTATTTGTTATTTTGGGAAATTAATGTATTATAGTAGAATTAGTAGATTTTTTAATTAATTAAAATAATAGAGAAAAAATGAGAAATTGTGGGTTGGTGTTAAAAAATAGAACTTTGGAATTAAGTGTTGATGGGGAAAAAATTAAGCTTTTAGTAACAATAAATTTGAGAGAGAGTTAAGAGAGAAAAGATAAAACTTATGAGAACTTGTTGAAAAGAGAACATTCATTGTTAAAGTTTCAATCTTTGTTTTTTAAATGTTTCAAGTGTGGGAAACAAGAACATCGTGTTGTTGAGTGCAAAAATACAATTTTGATTTGTTTCAAATATGAAGAACTAGGTCATATCAATATCCAGTGTCAAAAGTCGAAAAATGCACCAGATGTCATGCAGACTAGTGGAAAGATCTTTGTTATGTATGGTGAGAAGATCCCAGGACCTTATTGTTGGTTAGAAGTGAAAATAAAAAGAAAGGTTAATAGCCAATTTTTCCCCTGCCATTTGGGCGAGATTTGAAAAAAAACCATGATAGATTTCTACCCTACCTTTTAAGATTCTCTCAATTTATTCCCTAATCAGACAAACTCATTAGAAATGCTTATGTGGCACTGAATTTTTTCTTTTCCATTTAATGTATATTTGACTTGTGTAAGTGACCCGTGGAAATGATAATTATACCCTCAATTATTCATCTTCTTTATTTTACCTCTTCAACTTTTTCACAACCGTCCATCTCCATTATCAATCTAACTTGAGACATAGTTCAGAAACAAAGTCGTGGTGTGTGCGTGTTTGGTGGTCTTGATGGAGACATAATTCATCATCCTTCTACTTCATCCTCTATGGAAAACTCATCCTGATGATTCAAATTTCTCCAAATCCCAAATTGTGTCTCTTTCCACCCCCGTCCTCCAATCACGCCACTTCGACGGAGGTAGAGATGGCGGCACTACCGATACTGAGTCGCGTCACTGCTACCTTAAAATGTATGCTGAGAAGAAGGCGAATAAAGTGGATCCAAATGAGTTGAGGTTATCGAAAGGGTCAAATTCTATGTTGTCGAATGAACCGTTGAGGGAGCTCTTTGTGATTGATAAGGTTGGGAATATCTTAAACAAGGAAGCATTAGTGGAGGCATTGTTAGGTAAGAAGCTTCCTAAGGAAATTGGGTATACTAAAGGTTTGAAGGAATTTTGGTATATTAAGGAATTTGGGTATAATAGAACATCTTCAATGGGATAACTAGTTTTGGTTGCTTGTGTCATATTTTATGGGTCCAAATTGCGGCATTACATTTAAGCAATCTATAAGCAATTTCAACTATTTTTGCTCCAATAGTAATTGTAAATAAGCAGCCTATATTTGACCCCACCAATTTACATTATTTTATTTATACAACATTTTAAATCTATTAATTAATTAATTCAGTTATAATTAATATATAAAAAGATGGTGAATTTAAAAAAAATATACATAAATAACGAAAAATAAAATATATAATAATAAAAATATATAAAAACCATAATAACGAGAAATAAAATACATAATGAATTCTATCACTTTTAAATATTGCAGTAAAATATAAAAAAAATTAATGCATTCCATCTTTTAAATGTTTTTTTAAATAAAAATAGTGGTTATTTCAAAACGAAATTAAATGTTTCTTTTAATTTTTATTAATTATTGCATCAATTGCCAACCACCATGAATTAATTTTTTAATTGAATTGATTAAAAAATAATAATAATTTAATATTAAGTTCTCTACTTTTGAGATTGCTTGAGGAAGTTTCATTTCTTAATTTTAAGCAACCAATGTTGCCACATCAGCACACTCCAATGGTTAAAAAAATGAGCAACAAAACTTAAGGCTTAAGTAATCACTAGTTTCTCATCATTGAAGATGCTCTTAGGTAAGAAGCTTATGTCGATTCTGCGTGAGGATGATGGGGCTAAGTTTTGGTGTCCGGTTGTGGGGCTGGAGTTTCATGGAAAGTATAGGAAAGATGAAGAAGATGAAGAGTGGAGATGAAGAAAACGAATAATTGAGGGTATAATTATCATTTTCATAGGTCACTTACACATGTGAAATATATATTAAATGAAAAATGAAAAAAATCCAATGTTACATAAACATTTCTGATGAGTTGGCCTGATTAGGGATAAATTGAGAGAACCATTAAAAGGTAGGGTGAGAATCTTAATTTTTTTTTACGAATTTTTTTTTCAAATCTCGTCCAAATGACTGGGAAAGTTGGCTATTAACCCTAAAAAGAAAGTAATATATATAAATACAAAATGACAATTATTCTTAAATAAAAATAAGATATTTTAGTTAATATTGAAATGAACAATTATAATAAGTTAGTTTAAAAATAAATAAATGATTAAGTAAAGAAAAATAAAAGTGTAGCTTCCACCGTCAACCAACCGAAAAACTGAATTAACAAATTTTGTACTTTCTTTCCAAAACAAAATAGTCAATTTGTTTATTTTATTAAAGAAAGTGAATGTAGTAACTTCTCATTTTTTGTTTCTCCACTTCCTTCTAAATTGAACTCGTATTGCTCTTCCTTTCCACTTCTCCTCTTGAGGAGTTGCAATCATTAGCATTACGACATGTAATTGTTTTCTTCTTCGGGCTAATTTTTTTTTGTTTTTTTTTTGGGGGGGTTTACTATGATCACTGAGAAAATGATAAAAGATTTGTTTTTGTTTCAAATGTGACTATGAAAAGTTTTCGTACAATGTGCTATTCAAAATACTTTCTTTGAAATTCTACAAATATAGGGTTTTTTATCATCAAAAGTGTGTGCTTATTTCTTTAAAATTGTGTTTATTGCTATTATTTAGTTTAATGTTTTATTGTTAATCAGTTTATTTTGTTAGGGATTTTGATCATAAACGTTCTTTGAAGTTCTCTTACTTATTATTTGGATTACTTGTAGTTGAATCCATCATGTTTAAATTTTGTTTCTTTGAAAATTTGCTTCATAATATTTCTCTGATACAGTTGAATATTGTTTCTTGTTGCAAAAAAAGGGAGATACCACAAGTACTTCCAGAATCGCAAATCATTGCGCATATTTCGGATATTGATGCTCTCGACTACGCACCGTCTATAGCACTAATGTGCATGAGAAAATGCGAACTGCTCAGGTGAGTTTCGAACATCCATGTGATTTTTCCATTTATGATAAATTAGGATTTTGATTGGCATTTAATTTTTCAAGTATTAACGAGGCCGGATCTAGAGTACATGCTAAGAAAAACCGATTTAGATCCAAGCATGAGTAAAGGGCTACGAAAGACTGAGTTAGATCCAAGCATGCGTAAAGAGCTAATTGGATGTGTGATACGGTGGGAGAACTGACTTGGGTTTTGCGTTTGTATTCGCAAATGTTTCGGTTTAGCAAGAGTCGCCACCGACTTTTTATTTTATCCTAAGGAAAGGTTAAAAAGCACAGGAAAAACCTTTGAGATGTTTTCATGGGTTCGGGGAGTAGATTATAGAAAGGAAAGGTATTAGCACCCTTTCTATCCATGGTTATCTATGGGCTCTTAGGTACTTGCTTAGATCACTTGCCTTGTATTTTCAATTGTTTGAAATGGTGCTTTGTGTGTGTGGTTTTGAAAATGTTTTGAAAAGAGGCCATTTGTTGTGGCAACCTTTGTAATGATCCATGTTTGAATGTATACAAAGGTGTATTTGTATTTTGAAAAGTTTTCAATGTTTTTGAAAGTTGTTTTTGAAAGTGTGTTGTGGAGTGTGTTTTGAAAAATGGCAAGGATTTGTTTTGCAAGTTGGTCAAGTAACCAAGAGCTATCTACCCTAAATTTCTCAAAGATCTTTCCTATGTTTTAACCCTTTTAACAGTATTGTTCCACCATTGTATTTGGTGGACAATCTTGTGTTAGGATGTTAACGGGACGGGCGCGGGTCATCGTTTAGACCATGAATGCAATAGTGCCAAGTGTCTTTGGCAATTTTTCCTTCAAGGTACTTGATCATTTTTTAGGCAACTTGAGAAAGCGTCATCGAGGGACTATGATCATTTGAATTGTTTTGTTTTGCCAAAGAAACTCAACATGCAACATGGCCCATTTTTTAAGGCAACAAGTGGAGTAACCCTAAGGGTGCAAGTGTGATTGATGTTGTCCATTTTCATACTTTTTTGTCTTTGAATTAGGTCAAGCTATTTGTTGTTTGATTTTTACATACAAACCCTAGGTCTATCATGGCATAATTTGAAAGCTTTTAAAATGCGGAATTTTAAAGTCCTAGATTATTACAACATGATTATGGGGATGGGGGTACAAATGTTTGAATGGGGGATATTTAAATCCAAATTGAATATTCAAATTATTTAATTATACAATAATTAAACAAATGTAAATGCAAAATGTATTATGCACAAAAGGGTTTTTTATGTATGAGAAAGTATTTTTTAATGTGAAATATAAACAAAAATAAAAAATCAATTTTTTGGATATTTTGTGGTTTTAGGGCAAAACCCTAATTTTTTAATAAATGGTAATTATTTACTAATTATATACAATATTTATATATTTATTTATACAAAAATAAATAAAAGAGAAGTATATTGTAAAAAAGTATTTTTGATGTCAAATATTAATAAAAATAAAAAGGTATTATTTTTTACATTTTATCCTAAATATTTAATAAAATATGTATAAGTATTTATATTATATATTAAATATACTAAATATATACAAAAATGAAATATTAATTATTTACAAAAAAAAAGTATATTTTTAGAAAAAAATTTCAAAATGTAAATAAGAAATAAAAAACTAAAAAATATATTTTTTATATTATTTTCTAGGTTTTTGAATAAAAAGTATATATATTTATTTACATGTATAAGCTAAATAAAACAAGTAAATGTCAAATAAATGCAAAAATGGGTGAAAAAATATTTTTAATATTTTTTATGTTTTGACAAAAAATAATAAGTCAGAAGAAAAAATAAAAAGTCAAAAATAATCAAAATATCACACAATGGGCCAAGGGGGTGTAAGTTGGAAAAGAGGGTGCAAAAAGCAGAAACAACTCAGGCCCAGCCCAAGTCATCATCTTCTTCCTCCAGCAACCTGTTTGAACATCAAAAACGCGCGCTTCTTGTACAACGGCTATCTCCTGATTCTTTGATTTTTAACAAAAACTCACAACACAAATATTATAGAGCATGGAAAGACGAATTCATACATATAAAAAACTTAACCTAACTCTCAGAAACGAGGGAGAATTTCTCCATCCCCAATTTATGACCTAAGTTTTCTTCCATGTTCAAGTCCAAAATTCTCACAGCACACACAATATAAATGAAAAGTAACTATATGGATGGCTTCAGGGCTATGAGTATAACATGCTTTCTTCACAAACTTAAGCCTAATTATGCCTGGATAGAGAGATAGAAGTTCATATTTTTACCTGTTCAGCTTGAGTCGTGTACAGCAATGGAGGTATCTTCAATGGAGTTTGAACTTTGGTACAGCTTGCCTGAAGTCCAAAGATGCTTCCTCTATGCTTGGCTTGCTCTGAAACTGCCTGTATCGTGCTAGGGAAGTCCACCTGCACAACTTGAAAGCAAAAATGGCAAACGATGTTAAGGATGTTACAACTTGGATTTAATGCTTGGGATAGTTTGTATGGATAATATAGAATGTGTTTGAACTGGTTTTGGTCCAAATGCACGAGTGGAATGGATGGTGGAAGTCAATCTGCAGCAGGCACTCTGTTTTGCAGAAAAACTGTGCTTTTGGATATGAGGATGGATTGAGGGTGAGGGAATCGTGTTTTGGGTCAGTTAGGATGTATGTAAGATGAGGACAAAGTTTTCTTAGGTTTATGCTTGCAGGAAGTGAGTGTTGTATATGTTTTGCAATCTTGCTTGTTTTTGAAGTAAGGAAATGCAAGTTGGGTTATAGGCTTGTACCAAGTCCTTGAGCATGCTGCATCTCTTCTTCTTGATCAGAGGGATTTGTGTACAAATGCTAGCTTCAAAGATCTGGCCCATGCCTCTTGGATTTTGAATTTGACATAAAGTGCACCTTTTCAAAAATGGCAAATATACTTTTTCTAATTATGGATTAATCTTGCATGTAATGACCAAATGAACAAAATAACATCTTGGCACAATGGTTTGGCATTAAATTATTGAGTTTGAAAAGGATTAGAGGCCTGTAATCTAGCTTGAACCATGCTGACTTGAAAATGGCAATGTTATGAACATGTATTTGGCTATGAACAAAGTGACTTTTGCCCATCTTTGCAAATTCGATTCTCCCTAACCACAAGGGTTTATGAGAAGTTCCTGGACAATTTGGAAAGCTTGGAATGTGTACTACAATCCATCTTTGTAATTCAAATTGAAATTCCAAGTGGAACCATGTGAAAAGTGGCCATGAAGTTGGGCAAAAATCCTGCCTAGAATAGGTCAAAAAATTTCTAAGTTAAGAATGTTTTGCACCCTTGTTCCAAAAATCATAACTTGAGCTACAAGCCTCCTTTGAGAAAACTTTGTGAATCAAAGTTGTAGATTTTGCAATGGACTACAACTTTCATGTTTTGAGTTTTGTTTGAATCCAAATTTATCTTGATGAAGAAACGGGACAAAGTTAGGAAAAAAATAAGGAAGCTTCATAACTTAGAAAAATTCTAAGTTTTGAAATTTTCTCATTCTAAACCCTAATTTGCAAATTTGGATTTCTTGATGAACAAGTTTCATAATTTGACATGTCCTGATGAAAAATGAATCTTGGCACTTGATTTTGACCAAAAGTCAAAGTTTGACTTTTTAGTATACAGTCAAATTTTGATCAGTTGACTAGAAAATTCATCTGTCAATCCTGTGCATTTGGGACCTTTTGAACTTGTTGAATGTGTCAAGACCATGCCATTGAGTCCTTGAGTCCATATATGAGCTTGGTTTGCTATTGGCTAGGTCAAACAGTCAAAAATTGCCTTTGTGCAGTCAAAACCCTAAAAATGACCATTTTACCCTTTTGGTGATCTGATCAAGTTTCTTGTGGAATTGTGATCCAAACTTGATCAAATGGTCCATATGAGTTCAAAATGTTGATGTGGGTCAAAAATCATGAATTTTGACTGTCAATTGGCCACAGTTGACTTTTTCCCCAATACAGCTGATTTTTAGGTCAACTGTCCAATTGACTGGGCAAAGATTGGAATCAAGGCTTGAAACTTGGTATGGATAAATTTGTGAGTCCAATATGAAGCATGAAAGTCACTTTGGGAATTTTAGGTCAAAAAATCTTTGTGCAAACTCAAACCCTAATTTGGGTCAACAGTGCAAGGAGGAGTCTTGAGCAGAGCAAACCCTAACTTGATCTTGAGCTCCAAGAGTCTTGTGGTGAGAAAATGTTGATGAAATGAGAGGGAAAATTTTGGGGTACAACAGTTGCCCCTGTTCAATCTTCTTGCACCTGAAGAGTTAGATTGGCAAGTTTGCCTTTCGCGTCTCGAAGGTAAAAGGAGATTGGACACTAGAGTGCCCTTAAATTTGCACTCGTCAAAACAATGGATGCGGGAATGGGCTTAGAGATGCCATTTGGAGATGGGCTTAAAGATGCCATCTGGAGGGGTGACAGAATCTTGTCGGGGATGGGCTTAAAGATGCCATCTGAAATGTTTGTTGAATTGTAATGTGATAGGTCAGAATAATGAGAGTCAAAATGGTATCCGTGTTCGGAATGCATTTGAACTATATCTGGAGACTGAGTTTGTACGAGCAAAAGAATGGCCTCTGTGTCTAGGGCGTATCTGAGCTGGAACTGCGTTTGAAGGAAGAATGAATATCAGAATAATTGTCGTGTCTGGAGTGTATCTGTATTGTATCCGGGTAACAGAGAAATATTTGTATGGAGCAACTGCGTGCTGGGGACAAATTCTAAATGAGTGACAGAATGGCAACCGTGTCTGGAGCGTATCTGGACTGTATCTGAAGTTGAAAGTTGTATGAGTAGCAGAATGACTTCCGTGTCTGGAGTGTATCTGGAACTGTAACTGGGATTGAGATCCGTATGAGTAATAGAATGACTTCCGTGTTTGAAGTGTATCTGAAACTGTAACTGGGATCTAAATAAATGACAGAATAACTTCTGTGGCGAACGCACTGGGGAAAATCAAACTGCTGTTGTAAGGGTCAGAATGGTATCCGTGCTTGGAATGCATTGAACCTTGAGGTGGATAAGTGAATCTGAATGAGAGATAGAATGGCTGCCGTGTCTGGAGCGTATCTATTCTGTATCTGATTGTTGTAGTCTGGATGAGTAGTAGAATGACCGCCGTGTCTGGGGTGTATCTATACTGTATCTGACTTAAAATTCTGAATGAGTATTAGAATGACCGCCGTGTCTGGGGTGTATCTGTACTGTATCTGAATAATGGTTAATGATAGCCTTTTATTCTTATCCTGAAAAGGACAAAATGTTAGCTAAACATAAGGTTATGTTGCATGAAATGTATGATGCAATATATGTTATATCAATGTTTATGATATATGCATGTAATGAATGCGCATGTAAGCTGAAGAGTTGTCTTACTGAGGGTAGATGAATCCTGGATGGCTGGAGATAATAGAATCTTGATTGCTTTCAGGGAAAGTGAATCCTCGACTGCTGTAGAGAATTGCAAGAATCTTTGATTGCTGAGGATGAGACATCCTTGTTGACTACTGCTGGAGAATCAGGAGCTTGGGTTGTATGCCAATCTACTGGGGATTCCTGTCCTGAGGAGATCTTCACTGGGGAACATCTGAATATCCTGTGAGGAACTGAGAATGAGAGTCTTCATTCTGCTTGGGGAATGCAAGATCTTCAATTGTTGAGGGATCCTAGGACCACTGCTGGGGATTGGAATTCCTTGGTGACTTGCGGGGTAAGAGAATTCTGATGATCTCTACTGGGGCGTCCAAAATCTGGTAGACTCATGCTGGAGAGGTATGACTGAGAATCCTTAGTCTGGTGGGAAGTATCTCTGTGGGGAGAAGGTTTATTAGTCTGGTTCCGCTGGGGATTAATAGTTGGATTTTTTTAGCTTCGCTGGGGATTGGATTTTTAGATTTTTAAGGCTCCACTGGGGATTCTGAAATTTAATTCTGAGGGGAATTGAGTCCTAGAGGGCTCTCTGGCTGGGGAAATCAGTTTTGAGAAAGCTTCTATTCTACTGAGGATCCTAAAGTTTAATTCTGTTTGGGGAATTAAGTTCTGGATTGAGGAATTTGGAGTTTAAACCTGCTGGGGATTCCTTCTGAAAGGGCATCGAGATATCTACCTGTACCTTCAACCTATCAGTAATCATCTTTTTATTGGTTTGTAAGGAAAATGATTACGTTCAAATGCATATGCCTATTTAACAAAACATTAGACGTTTCTCAAATAAAACATAAGTGCAAAAGAAAAAAGAAAAGGAAGACAAAGCAAATTTCTATATTTGGAAAAGTATTTGTATTAACTTTCTATGAGTATCTTTGTACAAAGGAGACAGGCATCCTAGTGAGGATGTCGTCGTAAAAATTGAAAAATTTATACAAAAGAAAGATGGCTATGTGAAATAATTCCAAGTGATTCCATTCTGCTATAGCCTTCACAACTCTGAATATCTGTCCATTCAATGCTTCGTCCGCCGATGACTGGATTGATCAGAAGCTTGGAGTTGGTTGATGAAGAGATTGTCCTTAAAGTGATCCGACGAGACATAGTCATACGCTTTAATTCCCTAACTTTTGCCTGAATCGCCCTTTCGGGTTTTCGATCCACCGGGAAACCCTTTTTTACCCAAGCCTCCCTTTCGGGTTTTCAACTTGCCGGGTGTACAGATTTTTTTTGTTTTATCCCTAATTTTTGCCTGAACCGCTCTTTCGAGTTTTCGGTTCACCGGGATGCCCATTTTTGCCCAAGCCGCCCTTTCGGGTTTTCGACTTGTCGGGTTATTTTATGCGTAGTATCTTTTGACTATGCATGCGTTCACAGGGTGCGGCAAATCATCGTCGTCCGTGGTGGTCAGAATCATTGCACCACCAGAAAATATGCTCTTGATCACAAATGGTCCTTCGTAAGTAGGAGTCCATTTGCCCCTGGGATCACTTTGCGGTAAGATAATCCGCTTGATTACGAGATCTCCGACTTGATATACTTGACGTCTGGCTTTCTTGTTGAAAGCCTTGATCATCCGTTTTTGATACGTCTAACCATGGCAAACAGCAGTGAGTCGTTTCTCGTCGATCAAATTGAGTTGATCAAGTCGGGTCTGAATCCAATCATCTTCATTCAAACCTGCATCCTTCATAATCCTTAAGGAAGGAATCTGAACTTCCATGGGTAAGACAGCTTCCATGCCATATACCAAAGAAAATGGGGTTGCCCCTGTTGAAGTACGTGTCGTGGTACGGTATCCATGCAGAGCAAATGGTAACATCTCATGCCAGTCCTTATAAGTGACTGTCATTTTCTGAATGATCTTCTTAATGTTTTTGTTCGCAGCTTCAACAGCATCGTTCATCTTCGATCGATAGGGAGATGAATTGTGATGATAAATCTTGAACTGTTCGCACAAGGCGGTGATCATAGTATTGTTTAGATTTGTACCGTTGTCTGTAATGATCTTGTCGGGGACACCATACCGGCATATGAGGTTTTGCTTGATGAAGCGGGCAACCACATTTTTAGTAACAGAGGCGAAGGAAGCTGCTTTGACCCATTTGGTGAAATAGTCATTAGCAACCAGGATGAAGCGATGTCCATTGGATGCCGTGGGCTTGATCTCCCCAATCATGTCAATTCCCCACATTGCAAATGGCCAAGGAGTTGTTAGAATGTTGAGAGGAACCGGAGGAATATAAATCTTGTCAGCGTAGACTTGACATTTGTGGCAAGTACGGGAATGTTGATGGCAGTTAGCTTCCATGGTAGACCAGTAATAGCCTGCCCTTAGGATCTTCTTAGCCATTGTATGCCCGCTCAAGTGGGTGCCAAATGTACTGCTGTGTATCTCAGTCATGATTAACTCTGCTTCAGCTTTGTCTACGCATCATAGTAAAACATAATCATGGCTGCGCTTATAGAGGATGCCGTTGCTCAGGAAGAACTTGGCAGCAAATTTCCTTAGGAACTTTTTGTCATTTACGGAAGCTCCTTCGGGATATTCTCTAGTCTGGAGATACCTTTTGATTTCGTGAAACCAAGGTTGTTCCACTACTTCTTCGGTATTAATCTCATGACAATGTGCAGGTTCATCCATTCGCTCGATGGTGATTTGGGGAGCCTCATTATCCCAGTTGAGTTTAAACATGGAAGACATTGTAGCCAGAGCATCTGCTAGCTGATTCTCTTCTCGCGGGAAATGCTCGAAGGTAATTTGCTCGAAATGAGGCAATGATGTCAAGACATGTTCTTTGTATGGGATAAGATTAGGATGTTTGGTGTCCCACTCTCCTTTGATTTGACTGATAACCAAAGCCGAGTCCCCAAATACGATCAAAGATTTGATCCCCAAGTCTAAAGCAGCCTTGAGACCAAAGATGCAAGCTTCATATTCAGCCATGTTGTTGGTGCAGCTGAAGCAAAGTCGAGCCGTGAAAGGTGTGTGACAACCTTCCGGGGAAATGAGTACCACGCCGATACCGTTTCCAAGTGCATTTGAAGCACCATCAAAGTACAGGGTCCATCGAGATCCATTTTCAGGTCCGTCATACGGTCCGTTACCTTCAATGTTGTCCAAGTTCATGATGTCCTCGTCTGGGAAGTCGAATCTCATGGATTGATAATCTTCGATAGCTTGATGAGCTAGATGGTCAGCTAGCACACTCCCTTTTATATCTTTTTGGGTGGTGTACTAGATGTCATACTCAGTCAGGATCATTTTCCATCTAGCGATTCTTCCAGATAAAGCAGGCTTCTCGAAGATATACTTGATAGGATCCATTTTGGAAATCAACAAAGTGGTATGAGTTAGCATATACTGCCTCAGTCGGCGAGCAGCCCATACCAAAGCGCAGCAAGTTTTCTCGAGCAGTGAGTAGCGAGTCTCACAGTCAGTAAACTTTTTGCTAAGGTAACAAATGGCATGCTCTTTTCGACTAGACTCGTCATGCTGGCCCAACACGCACCCCATTGAGTTATCCAAAACGGTCAGATACATGATCAGCGGCCTTCCTTCGACGGGTGGCATCAGAATAGGAGGTTCTAGCAAATACTCCTTGATCTTATCAAAAGCAGCTTGGCAATCGTCGTTCCATTCGACTACCTGATCTTTCTTCAATAGTTTGAAAATTGGCTCACAGGTAGACGTCAGATGAGAGATGAATCTGGCAATATAGTTCAAGCGCCCCAAGAACCCTCTAACCTCCTTTTCAGTACGGGGAGCAGGCATTTCTCGTATAGCTTTCACTTTTGCTGGATCGACCTCAATGCCTTTGTTGCTGACAATAAATCCTAGAAGTTTACCAGACCTAACTCCAAAATTACACTTACTTGGATTCAGCCTGAGTTTGTACTCTTTCAACCTGGCAAACAGCTTCTGCAAATGCTCAAGGTGTTTCTCCTCTGTTTGTGATCGAGTTATCATGTCGTCTACGTAAACTTCGATCTCATGATGTATCATATCATGGAACAAAGCTACCATGGCGCGTTGATAAGTTTCCCCTATGTTCTTCAGTCCGAACGGCATCACCTTGTAGCAGAAGGTACCCCACTGTGTAACAAAGGTTGTTTTCTCCATGTCCTCGGGGGCCATTTTAATCTGGTTGTAGCCCGAGAATCCATCCATGAAGGAAAACACCTTGTGCTGAGCTGTGTTGTCAATCAAAATGTCGATGTGTAGTAGCGGAAAATCATCTTTAGGACTAGCCCTATTCAAATCTCGGTAGTCCACACACATTCTAACCTTGCCGTCTTTTTTAGGTACTGGCACGATGTTAGCAACCCATTGTGGATAGGATGTAACAGCCAGAAAGCCAGCGTTGAATTGCTTCATTACTTCAGCTTTAATCTTCTCAGACATGTCGGGCCTCATTCGGCAGACTTTTTGCTTGATCGGTGGACAATCCTCTCTTGTAGGGAGACGGTGAACCACTATATTTGTGTCTAAACCCGGCATGTCTTCATAAGACCAGGCGAAGATTTCAACGTATTCTTTCAACAGCTGTATCAAGCGCTCCTTGACACTTGGCTCCAGATCGGCACCCACTTGCACTTCTTTCCGGTCTTCCTCTGTTCCTAAGTTGATAGTTTCCAACAACTCTTCGTGAGGCAAGATGGCCCTCTCTTCTTGTTGTAGAAGTATGGCTAGCTCTCCCGGTACTTCACAATCTTCGTCATCTACATACTCAGCCTGATTGACCAGATCTTCAGAGTTATTGAAGGACATAGCAGAAGAGTCACCCATAGAATCCAGAGTGGATGGGTACCTGCATTTGTGAGTGTGGGTGTGTGTAAGGGATAGCCATCCTTGAACAAAAATGCAAAAGGAAAGAAAGTGAACACAACATTTTATCAATGAAAAACGTCCAATGAATCATTAAACATGGCATATGAATTATGAAGAGAATCAAAACCCTTACAAATGGACCTACATGCCCCGGGCAAGGCATGAGGTGAAAAAGTAGCGTGCAGATTGTTCAAAAGTAATTATTACAAACCAACAGGAAATGTTCAACAGATAATTACTGATTAATAAAAGTAATGGGGACGAAGTCTTTCGCCTCCCAGTTGTGTAGTCCTTCTCCGATGGTTGGGAAGATCCAGTCTTCAATGTTGGCCTCTTCGTCCTCGTCTTCCAAAGCATTTATTCCATAAGGAGAAATCTTGATGGGTGTTCTTTCAACTTTTGAGCGGCGCCTAGCTTTTTGCCCTGCAGCGGTAAATCCTAATCCAAACTTGTCTGTTTTGTGAGGAATATCAGGCAACTGACCCCATGTTGAGCTCTTCCCTTCCTTCATCGCAGCCTTTGCGTCCTTCAGAGATGCCATCCTGGCCACCTGCTTGGGTACCTCAGCTACCACTTTTGCTACTGCCACCTCAGGAGAGACTTCCTCAAAGTGCTGGAATGGTGTTTCAATGAATTCACCCTCCACCTCTACATACCGAAAGGAGTTCAGGTGGCTGATCATATATTCCTCCTCACCGTGTACGGTTATGATTTTTCCTTTGACAGGGTATTTCAGCATTTGATGTAGAGAGGAGGTGACCGCGCCAGCATTATGTATCCATGGCCTCCCTAGTAAGCAAGAGTATGATGGGCGGATGTCCATCACATAGAAAGTTGAGGGGAACACTTCAGTGCCTACCTTAATGGGAATGTCGACCTCCCCATGTACCATTCTCTTTGACCCGTCAAATGCCCTTACAATGATATTACTTGGCTTTAGCTCCAAACCTTCATAATCCAATCGGTCGAGAGCCTTCTTAGGCAGCACGTTCAGAGAAGAACCAGTGTCGACCAAAACATGGGCCAGAGTAGTTCCTTGGCATTCTACTGACACATGTAATGTGTCATTGTGCTTTCTTCCTTTCGGAGTCAGGTCAGCATCAGAGAAACCTAGGCCGTTGTCTACGGTAAGGCTGGCCACGCAATCTTGGAATTGATCGGCTGAGGTTTCTTGGGGCACATGGGTTATCTTCAGAAATTTTATCAATGCTTTGGCGTGCGCCTCTGAATAAAGCAGTAATGCTAACATGGAGATCTTCGAGGGGGTTTTCCCCAGTTGTTCTACCACGTCATAATCACTCTTTTTAATTATTTTCAGAATCTCCTCCATTTCTTTCTTAGAGGTTTCGGGGATGACCAAAGGTTGAGCCCTCGTCCTGACGAGCTCATCTTGGATCCCTTTCCCCTTATCAGCAGAAGTAGGAGGGACAACCACAGGAGTAACAGCTTCTTCAATCAACGGAGTTCTAGCAGAAAGTTTTATCGGTGCAGGAGTAACTTTGGCAGCAGCTGAGGGTCCAAAGATTGCCTTTGGGGGGGCAATCTCTGTTGAAAATATTCTCCCACTTCGGGTGATCTTGCTTGTACCGGCAATGTTTCCAATACCGGCATCTTCTTCATCAGAGCTTTCCTCGGTTATCTCAACTTGTTTAACACCATGGTAGTAGATTTCTCCACCATAATTCCATGGTATTGATTTGTCAGAAATGTAGGGGACAGGCCCTGGCATGGTTATTTTCAAGGGAACAATCTTTTTCGAGGATGTAATTGTTGTACCCCAAAATTTGCCCTCCCATATTCTTCAAGTTTTGTCAAGGTCAATCTTCAAATGCTTCAAGATTTCTCAAGGGATTGCACAGTCAAATGCCTCCTAAGGCAGTCAAAATTAGGGTTTTGTTTCTCTCAAGGAAGTTGAGGTTTTCAAGGGCTCAATCAAGTCACATATGCCTATACACATTGTCAAGCATCTACATGTCAAGTTACAAGACTCACAACATCAAGTTGCACAGTCAAAAGCCCTAATTGCTTCACAATCAACTGTAGGGGTAAAATGGTCATTTGGCAGTCAAAAGTTAAAATTTTTGGTCAACATCTTATTTTGAAGCCACAATCATCATTTCATCAAGCCTTGATCATGATTCCACAAGCATGGCTCAAAAATCATCAAGATGCAAAAGTTTCCATTTTTGGACAGGTGAAAAGTCAACTGTAACTTGACCAAGGCATAACTTTTTCATGGTTAATCATAAAAATCCCATCCAATTCTCATTTTGAAGGGGATGACATTTCCTACAACTCATCTTCACACTCCAAGTCCAAGAAATGCTCTCACAAAAAGTTATCAATTTCAACATTATAGGTCATTTTCAAAAGTCAACAAAAAGGCATTTTAAGTCAAAGACCATAACTTGAGATTGGTAAATCAAAATGACATGGGACCAAAGGCATTGGTTAGAGAACTTCAAGACCTTTCCAAAATGTCCAAGAACATGTTCATATGATCAAAATTGAGCAAGATATGCATTGGAGAAGTTGGGAAATTTTTGTGAAATGGCAAAAGTCAACTATCCTTGAAACTTCAATTTTTGACAAAAGGGCCCACTTTCTTCCACTTGATTCAGCCTTTTCATGCCATACACGTGTCCCATGATTAATTTCAAGATCAAACATTCATTTTTCCATTTTATTTAATTTTTATTGATTTAATTACTTTTAAATCCATAAAAATTCAAATAAAATCAAAAAATTAATTAAAGGGCATCTTTGTGGTTTGAATGGCTTTCATATAGCATATGCCAACTACCAAAATCGTGCTAGGCCATTTTGAGCATAAAATTCAAGTTTTGCTTCAAAGATGGAATGTTCTTTAATGGTGGTAAACCAAAATCTCAAGGCTTAATTGCACAAGATACAAGCTCATAATGTGACCTAATTCCCTTCATACATACATATGCAAGCCTTCCCAACCTCATTCACGACCTAAGCATCACTAAAACGGCCAGAGTAAAATCCAAAAAGTGTCAAAAAAAGTGTGAGATCTAAAGCAGTATTACAGGCATTTTCAGACCAAAAGAGGAACGTGATTCCCTTCTTTGCCATCCCCTGAAGCTAAAGCGACCTTTACCAAGTCCTAAGACCTTCTACAACACACTGTAAGTTGTCCTGAACTCACCTATGAACATGGAACTTGAGCTCCTTATTCTTGCACTTTTTCTCAAAAGCATTGGCATATTTGTGTTCCTTACTTGATTTCTAACATCACTGTAATATCCAATTGCGTTTTTAGGCCCTGAATCGTGGTGCCCGATTCTAGGGTTCATCCTTTTGTGTTTTGGGCATTTTGTTTCCAGGTAAAATTGGAGCAAACCATGAGTATGAATGTGATCAAGGGACCAAGACGAATATGCCCATGGCTTTAGATGGCGTTTTCATGGCCTGAGGAGCATTTTCGAAGCAACCTACGAAACCACCTGCGGATAGAAATCCGCAGGTAAAAAAAACAGTATCAAAGGAAGAAGACGCTGACGCGTCCCCTCCTCATTCGCTCGTTTGAAATATTGCGCGTTTTTTTTTCAGGCATCGTGTTGTTTTACTAATATAATAACCACTGCTTATTATTATTTCAATTGGAACGTGTAGCTCAGTGGTTAAGGCGTGCAAGCTTTGAATGTTGGGACCTGGGTTCGATTCCCAGGTCCACCCAAATCTCAATATTATTTTTCCTAACAAATTCCCATGCAGCGCTTTCCATGTATTCCACCATAAACCTCATTCATCCAGCGTGCCAAGTGTCTCAACAGACTGATCCAAAGGCCAAAAAAAGGGGAACACCATGCTATCTGGTCAATGCACCTGCAGTCAATTCCAAAAGTCAAAAGGGCTTGATGCAAATGGGCCTGAATTTCCAGTTCCACCTCCATTCTTGGGTCAACACCCCCATTGGTTTCTATTTCTTTTTCTATTTTCCTTTTCTTTTTATTTTCTTTAGTAATTATTTAATTAATCAATTAATTAACACTTTTCATAATAAAAATTCAAAAACTAAAAAATGTAAATATTTCATTTATTATTAATTTCACTCTTTTATTTTTTTTTGTAAATAAATATGGTTAATTAATTTAGTCTTTTAAAAATTAGGTCAACTTTAATTTTTTTCATAATAAATAAAAACAATTTAGAATTAGGTTTTTGCTAACTTTTAATTTCTATTTATTTTCTCTTTATTTTCATTAAAAACACAAAAGCACAAAAATATTTTTTTTCTTTAATTAATTAATTAATTAATTAGTAATTAGGCTTAATTTCATTAATTTAATAAAAAAAGATAAATTCAATTCTTTCTCAAAAAAAAGGGTCAAAACCCTTAGGACGTTCCCGATTCAATCTTTCGCGCGTATTTATTTTTTAATTCATTATTTTGTATCTGCTCAGGAAATGTAATAATTAGAACTTTATCGCTTTCTTTTATTTTTTCGCAGTTTATTTTTCCAAACGGGTTTGTTTTTGGCGATGTATATACCCGCGCCTTGTAATAGCTAGATTTACATTTCTGCAATTTATTTTCCGCACTCCTAACTGTTAACTATGCCTGCAAGAATGTATGACAAATAAAATCAATCCATAGCTCACAAATAACATGCAAAGACAAACATTAACTGAAACAACACACATGCACATGCCACTCCTAGGGTATGCCTCACCGGTTGCCTCGAACGTGGTCATCAAGTATAGGGTGTCTTAGAGGTCGCCCTTTGTCTAAAGATCCAGTTGCCTCGAAATGGTTGCCTCGGATAAAAAAGGATCTAGGACATTAGGGTTGCCACTAAGGTGTCCTACCGTTGCTTTGGTGACCACACATGTCCCTAATAATCGAATTGACCCGAATACCTCCAACGATGGTGCTACCTACCTCTCAATGGTGGGATAGCATTATCTAAAGGACTCTTACACAGCTTAATTCCTTAGAGTAGGTAGATTTCTCTTAAGTACTTGCTCTTTTCAAAACAAACAAAAACAACTTTTCGCACCTACACTTTCAAAAGGTTTTCAAACAAATATTTCATACACTCTTGAGGACAGATACAAGAGTTACCTAGAAATTTTTCAAACGAAACTTTTTCAAAACCCACACGCACTTGAAAAGCAAACATTTTTTGAAAACATAAGAGCAAGTACCTAAGAGCCCGTGGATAACCACGGATAGAAAGGGTGCTAACACCTTCCCTTTCTATAAATCTACCTCCCGAACCGAGAAACATCTCGAATAAGGAATTTTGATGTGCTTTTGTCCTTTCCATGTTGGAGAACATAAAAGACGGTGGCGACTCTTGCTTACCGCGACATTTCGCGAAACCAGCTTAAAAAACAGTCAGTTCTATTTCCACCGATCACAGAACTGGCGACTCTGCTGGGGAAACTTAAAAGTGAGGTGTACCTTAGGAATTAGACCACTCTTATGTTTTCAATTGCTTGCTCTATTTGCTTTAAAACTGTGAGGGAACTGTGCGGGGTATACCGACACGGTTGAAGCAGTTTGCTACGTTGATGTGGCACTTTGGTGAGTACCGGTAACCCTTGAGTCAAGTCAAGGAGAGTACGGGGCCGCCGCGTGGTGTCGTGAAGCATCAACTGACCTTAGGAACCTTACTTGACCATCCTGGCCTCTTTAGGGGTAGTGAGATGATCGACTTTGGTGCAGTCCGAAGTTGGTAGATACTCGATACTACACTCATTGAGGGTTGTTTTCTTGGAATATTTTGATCGCCAGTTCAGTGGCTAAATCGAAACAATGAACATAGAAAACAACCCAATGATATTGAGCTCCTTAGAACCCGGTTACTTTTGATAGGACAGGTTTTGAGCCCACCAACTTCAAGAGGGTAGTACCTAGACCTCATGTTGGCCTAAACTCTAAGGGTTGTCTTGTGTGACTTGTGTGCCTTCAAACTTGACTACTTGCACACTTGTTATCTAACAACACAAGTTCCTTGCAGGTTTTGTTTACAGTCCTTAATTGGGACTCATTACAGGGCCTACTTACATCACTCCATGCATAGCATAACATCATACCATTGCATACATCCTACATAAGGACTAATCCATTTCAAGGATCTCAAGGGTTTGTGATGCAGGTCATGATGAATCAAATGTCTAGCAAGGGGCAAAGGGGATTTATTTTCCCCTAGCCAAGGTTGATAACTTGAGTCAAGGGCTATGACCCACTCGATATGGTGAGCTTTGACTCTTGAAGAAGGACTCTCAACAACATGAAGTTCCTTCAATCAAGCTACTGAATTCAAATTCTAACAAGTTTCTCTGTTTACCCCGCGAGATCCTTGAAAACATTGCATGCATATCATACATATCATTGCATTACAGGTACACTTTTTACAGGTCACTTACCTTCTTTGCTGTTTATTTCAGCAGTCATCATGAATCCTGAATCATCCAATGAACAAGCTATCAAGGCCCTCCAGGCCCAGAACGCCCAGTTCCAGGAGCTGGTCATGAGCTTAGCCCAAGGACAACAGGAATTGAAGACTCTGCTTTTGAAAAAAAAAGAAGAAGAGGACTGTTTTGTTCAACCCTAGACGCAGATCTGGGAATACACTGCAGAATGAAGCTGAGCGGACTACTCCATCTGTTGGGGAAGGCAGTCACCAAAAGGGAAGGGTTCCTAGTCCCGTAGTCTCTGACACCGAGACAGATTTCAATGATGAACAGTACCCTCCTGCTGAGGACAGGTACAAACAGCTGGAGGACCGGTTAAATGCTATGGAGATTCAACGTGTGCCTAGGTTGGACTTTGGGGACCTAGGTTTATCTTCTGGGGTGGTGATCCCTCACAAGTTCAAGGCACCTGCCTTTGTAAAGTACGACGGGGCTTCCTGTCCTAAGCTGCACCTCTGTTCCTACGTAAGGAAGATCCAACCATATACTGCTGACAAGAACTTATGGATCCATTTCTTCTAGGAGAGTCTTTCAGGGACTCAACTCGAATGGATCTATCAGCTGGATGGAACCAATATTTGTAACTGGGAGGACTTGGCTACTGCATTCTACAAGCAGTATCAGTACAATTCCTACCCCGCTCCTATGCGTACCCAACTCCAGGGTATGTCACTAGGGACGGGTGAAGGATTCAAGGAATATGCGCAAAGGTGGAGAGACCTGGCTGGAAGGGTGCAGCCACCTTTGACTGACCGTGAGCTCGTTGACATGTTCTTGGGGACCCTGTCTGGTCCTTTCTTCAACCATCTGATTGGGAATTCTTCTGCTGGGTTTACAGATTTGATCTTGACCGGGGAGAGGATTGAAGTTGGTATCAAGGCTGGAAAGATTCAAGAAGCTGCACCTGATGATGCTCATAAAAATCCTTACAGTGGGAAGAAGGAGTCCAATGCTGTGCATAGTAAAAAGGGTCGCCATGATCAACATGTAGGGGCAACCCAGATCTCTAATCCTAGGCCTGCTCAACAAGGACAGGGGCAGCAACGTAAGGAGGTCGCACCCAAAAGACAGTTCACTAAGATCAACATGACACTGGATCAAGCGCTACAGCAAATGTTGAAGGCAGGGCTGATTACCTTAAGGGCTCCTCTCTGGAATCCAAACACTTCTCTCCTAACTACCATCCTAATGAGAGGTGTGCATACCACTCTGATAGCTCGGGGCATACTACGGAAAACTGTTGGGCTCTGAAGAACAAGGTCCAAGACATGATTGACGCCGGAGAGATTCAGTTTGAAGCACCAGAGACTCCAAACATAATCACTGCTCCTTTGCCCAATCATTGAAGGCTTTTGTTTATTTGAATTTCCGAGTTGTATTTTTCTTTGCTTACCCGAACAATTAATGTCATAGCAAACTCTTTTATTTCATTAATGCACTGCATATGTCTGTTGTTGAAATAATCCAATTATTTTCACTATATTCAAATTGCTTTCTGTTGTACCCCAAAATTTGCCCTCGCATTTTACCACAAGAAATCTCAGCTTCAGGCATTTCCTGATTTTTCAAACTGGCTCAAGAATCGGTCAAACGGACTTTCCTCGTCAGTCAAACAAAAATTAGGGTTTTACTGGTTTTCATGGCTCTAGCACAGTTCACACAGTTGGCTTAGGGTTTTGGTTGACTTTGACTTAATTTTGATCAGGCGAACGTTATTTGGCATTTAATCGGGAATTAAGGTTTTTGTGGGCATATTCTCAGAAGGATTTAAATTCCACAGCACTTTGCAAGTTATTCCGAGATTCGGTTTGAATTCGCATTGTTTTGATTTAATCAGTAAAAGAGACAGTTGGTTTGAATTCACGTTGGTTTGTTTGAGCCGGTCAAAAGAAATATGCAGTTTGGATTTACAGTGCTTGGTAAGAAATCAGTGAAGAGGGAATGCGCCTGTTTGGTTTGTTTCGGTTAACTGTTACTTTGCTTTGGATATTGGAAAGGCCAGGATTAACTGATCAATTACTAAGGCATTGTTTTATTTAAATTATTTATTATTCTAAATTAAGTGATTGAAATTTATTTTTCAATTATTCTAATTCAAAGAGTTTTAAATAATAAATAAACAATAAAGAGAAAAACAGAATTAATCGGATAATGGAAACTTTTATTTATTCTTAAATTAACTGTACAATTATTGTTTATAATTTAATTACAAACAATGGTTTTACATCAATTTAAATTTAAATAAAAAAGAAAACTATCCTATTTCTTCTAATTATTCGGTCTTCATTTAGTACCCCTCTCCATTCAATTATTCATCTGCAAAAAGAAAAGGAGAAAAGTCAGTGACTGATAAATAAATAAAGACAGATAAAAGAAATTCATCATTAAGGGCCACTGATTGGGATCAGTTAACCCTCTCTGCAAATCACGGGATTCCTCCCGGTTCACAAAGAGGGAAGAATTTTATTTAATCATGAATGCAAAGTTGAGAAAAAATGCAAAGTGTCAAAATGCATAAGTTCAAAATGTCAAACTGCATAGTTCAGAAGCAAGTTCAAACCAAACTGAAAAAATCCAAAATTGCAACTTTCTGTCCAAATCCAAAAGTGTCAAACTTACTGTCAAATGTGCCAAAGATACCCAAGATATCAAAGAAGATACAAAGCACAAAAGCTGTCAAGAAGAGATCAAATATACAGAGGAAAGCATGATATGCAAACAACTCATTTTCATCATTTCCCAAATTAAGTGACCCTTTCAGAACAAAGGTACAGCACAAACATTTTTTATATTTTTAGCTGTACTGAGAAAGAAGAGAGAGAGATAAAAGAATGCAGGTTTTTAGGCTTTAGGCAGGAGGCATAGAAACATATACAAAAGACTGAACACAGAGGAGAAAGGGACAAACTGCTAAGCATTAAACCTAAAGAGGCCTAAACCAGCAGTAAAAACTGTTAAGCCTCAAGCTTAACACAAACCAGCTGAAGCAAGTAAAAAGCTTCATCCTGTCCAACACCTTAAACCAGTTAAACCTGAAGCACAAACTGCATAAACCATGAACACCTCCAAAAACACCTCAAAACCATAACCTGCTATTTCACAAACCTAAAAATCTCAAAGCCTTACCATTTTCAAAAAAACCTGAACTACCAAACCTGCTAGGCCTCAAGCCTGAAATCACACAAACCATACAAGCCTGTCAAGCATTAAACCATAAACCTCTGTCAAAACCAAAGCCTAACATGAAGCAAAAAAAATGCTACTGCATTTCTAAAACCAAGTCCAAACCTGAAACAACATGCTAAGAGCCTAAACCATAACAACCTGAAACCTGTCAAAAACCTTACCCAAGTCTCCAAAAAACCAACAAAACCTGTATTAGTCAAGTCTCAAAAAAACCAGTAAGCCTAAGCATAAACTGTCAAGTATCAAAACTTGTGCCAATATCATTCTCAAGCCTCACCCTGTCAAAAGGCCTCAAGCCTAACAGATAACCAATAAAGACTTCAAGGCCATACCAGTATAAACTTTTCAAACCCTTAACCCTGTCAAAACCCTCGAGCCCTCAGTAACATACATCATTGGGCAATCAAAATAAGCAACCTAAGCAAGCAGAACAAAGGCAACATAAAGCCCTCAGTAAAAAACATCATTGGGCAAGTTCAACAATCAAAAGGCAAAATCGTTCAGAAGCAACAATAACATTTCAAGCATACAGGCGAGGCCCCCTCAGAACTCTGAGTTCATCATAGGGTGGAAAAAGAAGCAACAAGCATACAGTGGCAAAGAAGAAGAAGAAAGAAGCGAATATCAAAATTAGGTTTTCAATTCATCATGAAACCCTAGGCAAAAGAGGTAGTACAGAAATACCAGGGAGCTCAAAGCGTAAACATCAGCACCCTCCGCTCGTCAAGCCTCCTAAGGATCTCCATCCTCCTCCTTCCCCTCTCCAGTAAAGGTAAGACCTTTTCTTTCTTTCATCTCACGTACCTCCAATGAAATCAATAATGAACAGCATAAGAAATTTAATCGAGCAATTAAATCAAGAGGAAGACAGTAACCCATAGCATGTAAAAGAGATCTAAACCTAAAACGCGAAATCAAAGAGAAAAGGGTTACCCTCTTGTGCGCTTCCCTGCATCAAGGAAGAGGGGAGAGGAGTTGAAGGTCGCTGGTGGCTGAGGCAAAAGGTTCACGCTGGGCACTCAGAAACACGCGAAGAAGACGAAACTCAAGCGAACGCCGCCGCTGTCTCAAAACCTAAACGTATGACAAAACTGAATACAAAACCATCTAACCCTAAAACCCTTGTTTCAACTCTGGGCCTAACCTTTTTTCCCCAACGCCTGAAGCCCAATGAATTCCCATTTAAAAGCCTTAATCTCTTTTATTATAAAACAAATTTTTAACTTACCTTTTTTATATATAAACAAATTTATTTCATTAATAAATTAATACTAACTTTTCTTTTTATATATAACATCTTAAAACAAATATATTTTTCCTAACTTAATATATTTTACAATAATACTTTAATAATAAAAATACATTTTTATTGCACCATATAATTAAAATTGAAAATACTTTTTTTATTATTTTAATTAAAATATATATATGTACATAATAAGTAAACATACATTTTTGCATAATTTAATTAGGACTTAAAACATTCAATTAAAACATTTTCTTTTGTACATAAATAATAAAAATACATTTTCTACATCATATAATTAAAATTGAAAATACCTCTTTTATTCTTTTAATTAAAACACTTTTTGTACATAACAAATGGAAAAAAATACTTTTTTGTATACATAATTAAAACTTAGAAATATTTTATTTTCTTAAAACATCATTTTTATACATAATTTAATCCTTGATTTTTCATTTTACTTTTTGTATATAATAAACAAATACATTTTGATACGTAATTGAAAACATTTTATTTTCATTAAAACTTTCTTTTCATACATATCTAAAAATACAAGACTAATTAAAACAATACTCAATACATATCAACATTCACATTGTCGCACATGTAAATAATCACTTACACAATACATCTCATACTTACACAATACACTGCTCCTATACCATTTGCTTACATTTGTATATTCGTTACATTTACATTTGATCGATTCGATTTGGCTGTAACTTATTGGATACTATAAGTCTCATCCCCATTTGTGAATACTGTACCCCCACTCCCGGATACTATTTGTAATAGCGTAGACTTTACATTTCCGCAATTTACAGTTTTTCAATTATACCATGGTTAGACCTAGGGTTTGCATGTACATAAAATCAAACGCTAGATAACCTAATACAAGACAAATACATGAAATCAATACACAATCACACTTGCACCCTCTAGGGTAATCCCACATGTTGCCTTCCAAAATGGGCCATGCTTGCACGTCGAGTATCTTTGGCAAAACGAATTCAAAATGATCATAGTCCCTTCAAAGCAAATTGCCAAAGACACTTGGCACCATTGCACTCATGGTCCATACGATGACCCGCGCCCGTCCCGAACAAACTTCCTAAACGCAAGATTGCCCACCAAATTCAATGGTGGAACAAAATTGTTAAAAAGGGGTTAAAACATAACAAAAACCTTTGAGTACAATAGGGTAGACAAAACTCTTAGTTACTTGAGATCAATTTGCAAAAACACTTGCCTTCTTTTCAAAAACCACAATCCATAATACTTTCAAACAAACTCTCAAAAACATTTGAAACATCTTTTCGAAAAGATCCACACTTTTGTAAAACACTCAAACACGAGTCAAATACATTGGTTGCCTAAGACAAGGCATCTCTTCAAAAAAAACATTTTCAAAACATACACACACACACACACCATTTTCAAGCAATCGAAAATCAAGGCAAGTGATCTAAAAACCAAGTAACTATGAGCCCATGGATAACCATGGATAGAAAGGGTGCTAATACCTTCCCTTTCTATAATCTACCCCCCGAACCCACGAAATATCTCAAAAGGTTTTTGCTGTGCTTTTTTAACCTTTCCTTTAGGATAAAATAAAAAGTCGGTGGCGACTCTTGCTCAACCGAAACATTTGTGAAAACAAACGCAAAACCCACAGTCAGTTCTCCCACCGTATCACACTTTCATATTTTTCTTTTTTTGTGATGATCAACGCTCGGTTAATAATTCTAAGCCTCTTGAGGGAGGATGACGAAAACGATACCGATCTTTACAGTATGCTTTTGAACAGACCCCGCTGATGAGGTACAGGCGTTGTTTCAAATCCTAAACACTGGAGTTATAAGGAAGATAATCCCTCGTCAACCCCTTCGAGCCAAAGAAGTCGGCGTTTTTCTTTTCGAAAATTAAAACCCTTAATCATAACCTGGGGCAGGGTAGTACTCAGTTGATCCAGGTGCACACTGAACAGCATCAAAGAAATCCTTTTGAGACAAAGAGACAGTGATGGTTCTGAATAATCGTAAAGACAGGCAGTCATCATTTCTCAAAATAAAAGCCCAACAAGTCAAAACCTATGAAGGAGACTTACAAAAAACTGGGGCATCCCGCTGACTGTAAATACAAAAAGAAACAGTTCAGGAAAAAAATAGGGATAATGAAATCAAAAAAGAAAGAGGTCCTACAAACCCTTAACAACAACAAAAAAGAAATGACTGCCTATTCAAAATAAACTTTCAATATCTGAACCATCACCAGAATGTCAGAGCAAAGACTCAAACAAGGTCTAACGTACGATCAACTGAGTTTAGGTTTGAAGAACATCACGAAGAGCGGGTGGGTACAAATAAAATTTGAGCCTTTAGCCTTTGTTTCTTAAATCTTTGAACCAGGCCACGTTATAACCCTTAAAAGTCCTAGCTGAGGCATGGGTTAGTTCAAAAGCATACTGTTACAAAGGTATCCAGACTCCTTAAGGCTCGCTGTAAAATCCTGAGTTGACATCACATTTTACAAAATTTGCTTGTTTACTGAAAAATGCATTTTCAAAATCTTCAAGACAGACATAAGCTTTGCATTTTCAATACAATATTGTTTGCATATGACTATTTGTTTGAACAGCATAGAAGTTCGCACGACGAATTTCTAATGAGCAAAAGCACTTCCAACCAAGGGGAAGACGGGATCATTGTCCATCATCTGGGGCAGTTAAGTCAAGATTCGGAGAATCTCTTAAAAGGCCAACCATCTTGGGGAAAATCTCCATCCGGATCATTTAGGGCATTGGACGATCAAACGAAGATCTTCTGGTGGCATGGCAAACACAACAACGGGGGCACCTCCCTACATCCTGAGAGCATGGACATAGTCGAAAAAAAGTACTACGCATAATCAAAGACCTGCTAGGTCGACTGGCCTAGGCAAAAATAAGGGCTTCCCGGCGAACCAAAAGGGTTCGGGCAAAAATAAGGGATGAAAATGAAAAATTTGTACACCCGGCAAGTCGAAAACCTGAAAAGGCAGCTTGGGCAAAAAAAGGTATCCCGTTGGACTGAAAACCCGGAAGGGCGGTCCAAGCAAAAATTATGGATCAAAAGCGTACGACTATGTCCCGTCATCTCGTCACTCGCCTACCAGAAGAAGATTTGTCGAATCGGCAGTTGTCTAACACCTCACAAGGTATCTTCTTCTCTCACATCAGAAACAGGGGCAATAATGAGTTATCCAAGCGATCTGGTTGCTCTGTCCACCAAGGTGCCAAGGTAAGTTCAGCTGAAGAATATAACCAGGATACCTTCACTCTCCGCAGAGTAAGACAGGTTTCAGCGATACTCTCCCCGAGCAGAGTTGGTCATCCATCAGCCCTAGAAAGGCACAGTATCTCTAGCAAGTCAGCAATACTCTCCCCAAACAGAGTTAATCTATTGTCAGCCTTAAGGAAGTTGGGTATCCCCAGAAAATCTCAATATTCCTCAATGGAGTATACAGATGTTCCTAAGCAAGCATCCCCGGCAGTCTTGATCTCAGATTGTTCCCTGGCGGAATACCAGACACCCCAGTGGAGCCACTTCCCCAGTGCAGTCCAAAAGTTTCCCTAGGAGAGTTGAATCAATCTCCTCAGTAGACTCTGGAAGCTTATCCCCAGTAGATTCTGGAAGCTTATCCCCCGCAGAGCACGAACGCGTCTCCCCGGTTTTATCAAAGGTTATTCCCCACCAGGGTATAACTGGGTTATCCTCAGCTAATTACCACAGAAAGATCGTCCTCGGCGAAGTTCTTCCTATCCCTCAGCGGAGTTCATCAAGTCTTCCAACAAAGCTTATCAACGGTATCCCCAGCGGAGTTATCATCAATTCTCAGCGAAGTATCTCTTCCCACAGAGTATTCCCCGCAGAGTAATCTCTTCAATAAGTTTATTCCTCAACGGAGTCATCTTCTCCTAACCGGTTTATTCTTACAATCAACATCCCCAGCGGAAACGAAGAACTCTAATCTTCAGCATCAGCCCAGGAGTTATCTTCCCGACATTCGTCAAGGATTTATTTTCCTAGACAAAAATACATTCACAAACATCACATTATCATACACCATGACGCATGCGTATACGCATCATAACACACAATCTCATTTATTCTTGAGAACATCATGACGTCATGCATTTCATACATCATGACATTGCATACAACTGATGTTTTGCCTTTTCAGGAAAAAGGTCAATCCAAAGATGATTACTATCAACTGTCGCAATTCCAGATTCAATTCCTGTATCCAGCCAGGGCATATCTGCATGAAGAGTTTAGAGATTCGATTCCTGTATCCAGCCAGGGCATATCTGTAGACGACTAATTCCAGATTCAATTCTTGTATCTAGCCAGGGCATATATGTGAGTAGATTCGATTCCTGTATCCAGCCAGGGCATATCTGCATGAAGAGTTTAGAGATTCGATTCCTGTATCCAGCCAGGGCATATCTGTAGACGACTAATTCCAGATTCGATTCCTGTATCCAGCCAGGGCATATCTGTGAGTAGATTTGATTCCTGTATCCAGCCAGGGCATATCTGCATGAAGAGTTTAGAGATTCGATTCCTGTATCCAGCTAGGGCATATCTGTAGACGACTAATTCCAGATTCGATTCTTGTATCCAGCCAGGGCATATCTGTGAGTAGATTCGATTCCTGTATCCATCCAAGGCATATCTGCATGAAGAGTTTAGATATTCGATACCTGTATCCAGCCAGGGCATATCTGTAGACGACTAATTCCAGATTCGATTCCTGTATCCAGCCAGGGCATATCTGTGAGTAGATTCGACACCTGTATCCAGCCATGGCATATCTACATTAAAGAGATTGAAGAGATAGCCGAGAAATGCTCTAGATATGGATGTTGTTCTTTTGCTTATTCAGATTTATCTCCAGAGATAGCTTGGAAATGCTCCAGATATGGATGCTATTCTTTTGCTTATTCAAAGTTTCAGATATAGCTGGGAAATGCTCCAGATATGGTTGTTGTTCTTTTTCTTATTCAGATTTTCTCTTCAGAAATAGCTTATAAATGCTCCAGAGATGGATGTTATTCTTTTGCTTATTCAAGAGTTTCTTTTCAGATATAGCTTGGAAATGCTCCAGACATGGATGTTGTTCTTTTGCTTATTCAGATTTTCTCTTCAGAGATAGCTTAGAAATGCTCCAGAGATGGATGTTATTCTTCTGCTTATTCAAGAGTTTCTTTTCAGATATAGCTTGGAAATGCTCCAGAGATGGATGTTGTTCTTTTGCTTATTCAGATTTTCTCTTCAGAGATGGCTTAGAAATTCTCCAGAGATGGACGTTATTCTTTTTCTTATTCAAGAGTTTCCTTCAGATATAAGCTGGGAAACGCTCCAGATATGGACGCTATTCTTTTGCTTATTCAGAGTTCTTTTCAGAGATGGCTTAGAGATGCTCCTGACCCGGACGCTATTCTATTGCTTATTCAGGTTTAAACTCCTAAAGATAACTTAGAGATACTCCAACCACGGATGTTATTCTATTGTTTATTCCAGATTTCTCTCCAGAGATAGCCTAGAGATGCTCCAGATCTGGATGCTGCTCTAATGCTTATTCAGACTTCCTGCTAGAAATAGTTCAGTTGTAACCCAGATATGGCGACATTCTGATACTTATTCAGATTTCCTTTGAGATATAGCTTAGAGATGCTCCTGACCCGGACGTATTCTATTGCTTATTCAGATTCAAGCTTCTAAAGACAACTTAGATATGCTCCAGCCCGGATGCTATTCTATTGTTTAGTCCAGATTCATTCAAAAGACAGTCCAGATACGATCCAGATTCGGATGACATTCTGTCACTCATTCAAACACAGTATGGATATACCCCAGACGCGGCGGTCATTCTACTATTTATTCAGACGTCAGCAATTATACACAGACTAGATATGCTCCAGACACGGAAGCCATTCTATTTCATATTTGGACGCAGCTACCCATTACACTTCCAAATGGCATCTATAAGCCCATTCCCGACAAGGTTCTATCACATCTCCAGATGGCATCTATAAGCCCATCCTCCTATCCACCATCTCTCTAAATGGCATCTGTAAGCCCATTCCCACCATCACACTGCTGATACTCTACTATGTGAATGCAAATTTCTGGGCACTTTAGTGTTCAATCCTCTTCCACCTTCGGATCGCGAAAGGCACGCAAGCCAATCTACATCCTCAGGTCTAAGAAGATTGAACAGGGGCAACTGTTGTACCCCAAAATTTACCCTCCCATATTCTTCAAGTTTTGTCAAGGTCAATCTTCAAATGCTTCAAGATTTCTCAAGGGATTGCACAGTCAAATGCCTCCTAAGGAAGTCAAAATTAGGGTTTTGTTTCTCTCAAGGAATTTGAGGTTTTCAAGGGCTCAATCAAGTCACATATGCCTATACACATTGTCAAGCATCTACATGTCAAGTTACAAGACTCACAGCATCAAGTTGCACAGTCAAAAGCTCTAATTGCTTCACAATCAACTGTAGGGGTAAAATGGTCATTTGGCAATCAAAAGTAAAAAATTTTGGTCAACATCTTATTTTGAAGCCAAAATCATCATTTGATCAAGCCTTGATCATGATTCCACAAGCATGGCTCAAAAATCATCAAGATGCAAAAGTTTCCATTTTTGGACAGGTGAAAAGTCAACTATAACTTGACCAAGGCATAACTTTTTCATGGTTAATCAGAAAAATCCCATCCAATGCCCATTTTGAAGGGGATGACATTTCCTACAACTCATATTCACACTCCAAGTCCAAGAAATGCTCTCACAAAAAGTTATTAATTTCAACATTATAGGTCATTTTCAAAAGTCAACAAAAAGGCATTTTAAGTCAAAGACCATAACTTGAGATTGGTAAATCAAAATGAAATAGGACCAAAGGCATTGGTTAGAAGACTTCAAGACCTTTCCAAAATGTCCAAGAACATGTTCATATGATCAAAATTGAGCAAGATATGCATTGGAGAAGTTGGGAAATTTTTTTGAAATGGCAAAAGTCAACTATCCTTGAAACTTCAATTTTTGACAAAAGGGCCCACTTTCTTCCACTTGATTCAGCCTTTTCATGCCATACACGTGTCCCATGATTAATTTCAAGATCAAACATTCATTTTTCCATTTTATTTAATTTTTATTGATTTAATTCATTTTAAATCCATAAAAATTCAAATAAAATCAAAAAATTAATTAAAGGGCATCTTTGTGGTTTGAATGGCTTTCATACAGCATATGCCAACTACCAAAATCGTGCTAGGCCATTTTGAGCATAAAATTTAAGTTTTGCTTCAAAGATGGAATGTTCTTTAATGGTGGTAAACCAAAATCTCAAGGCTTAATTGCACAAGATACAAGCTCATAATGTGACCTAATTCCCTTCATACATACATATGCAAGCCTTCCCAACCTCATTCACGACCTAAGCATCACTAAAACGGCCAGAGTAAAAGCCAAAAAGTGTCAAAAAAAGTGTGAGATCTAAAGCAGTATTACAGGCATTTTCAGACCAAAAGAGGAACGTGACTCCCTTCTTTGCCATCCCCTGAAGCTAAAGCGACCTTTACCAAGTCCTAAGACCTTCTACAACGCACTGTAAGTTGTCCTGAACTCACCTCTGAACATGGAACTTGAGCTCCTTATTCTTGCACTTTTTCTCAAAAGCATTGGCATATTTGTGTTCCTTACTTGATTTCTAACATCACTGTAATATCCAATTGCGTTTTTAGGCCCTGAATCGTGGTGCCCGATTCTAGGGTTCATCCTTTTGTGTTTTGGGCATTTTGTTTCCAGGTACAATTGGAGCAAACCATGAGTATGAATGTGATCAGGGGACCAAGACGAATATGCCCATGGCTTTAGATGGCGTTTTCATGGCCTGAGGAGCATTTTTGGAGCAACCTATGAAACCACCTGCGGATAGAAATCCGCAGGTAAAAAAACCAGTATCAAAGGAAGAAGACGCTGACGCGTCCCCTCCTCATTCGCTCGTTTGAAATATTGCGCGTTTATATATTTTTTCAGGCATCGTGTTGTTTTACTAATATAATAACCATTGCTTATTATTATTTCAATTGGAACGTGTAGCTCAGTGGTTAAGGCGTGCAGGCTTTGAATGCTGGGACATGGGTTCGATTCACAGGTCCACCCAAATCTCAATATTATTTTTCCTAACAAATTCCCATGCAGCGCTTTCCATGTATTCCACCATAAACCTCATTCATCCAGCGTGCCAAGTGTCTCAACAGACTGATCCAAAGGCCAAAAAAAGGGGAACACCATGCTATATGGTCAATGCACCTGCAGTCAATTCCAAAAGTTAAAAGGGCTTGATGCAAATGGGCCTGAATTTCCAGATACACCTCCATTCTTGGGTCAACACCCCCATTGGTTTCTATTTCTTTTTCTATTTTCCTTTTCTTTTTATTTTCTTTAGTAATTATTTAATTAATCAATTAATTAACACTTTTCATAATAAAAATTCAAAAACTAAAAAATTTAAATATTTATTATTAATTTCACTCTTTTATTTTTTTTTTGTAAATAAATATGGTTAATTAATTTAGTCTTTTAAAAATTAGGTCAACTTTAATTTTTTTCATAATAAATAAAAACAATTTAGAATTAGGTTTTTGCTAACTTTTAATTTCTATTTATTTTCTCTTTATTTTCATTAAAAACACAAAAGCACAAAAATATTTTTTTCTTTAATTAATTAATTAATTAGTAATTAGGCTTAATTTCATTAATTTAATAAAAAAAGATAAATTCAATTCTTTCTCAAAAAAAAGGGTCAAAACCCTTAGGACGTTCCCGATTCAATCTTTCGCGCGTATTTATTTTTTAATTCATTATTTTGTATCTGCTCAGGAAATGTAATAATTAGAACTTTATCGCTTTCTTTTATTTTTTCGCAGTTTATTTTTCCAAACGGGTTTGTTTTTGGCGATGTATATACCCGCGCCTTGTAATAGCTAGATTTACATTTCTGCAATTTATTTTCCGCACTCCTAACTGTTAACTATGCCTGCAAGAATGTATGACAAATAAAATCAATCCGTAGCTCACAAATAACATGCAAAGACAAACATTAACTGAAACAACACACATGCACATGCCACTCCTAGAGTATGCCTCACCGGTTTCCTCGAACGTGGTCATCAAGTATAGGGTGTCTTAGAGGTCGCCCTTTGTCTAAAGATCCAGTTGCCTCGAAACGGTTTCCTCGGATAAAAAAAAGATCTAGGACATTAGGGTTACCACTAAGGTGTCCTACCGTTGCTTTGGTGACCACACATGTCCCTAATAATCGAATTGACCCGAATACCTCCAACGATGGTGCTACCTACCTCTCAATGGTGGGATAGCATTATCTAAAGGACTCTTACACAGCTTAATTCCTTAGAGTAGGTAGATTTCTCTTAAGTACTTGCTCTTTTCAAAACAAACAAAAACAACTTTTCGCACCTACACTTTCAAAAGGTTTTCAAACAAATATTTCATACACTCTTGAGGACAGATACAAGAGTTACCTAGAAATTTTCAAACGAAACTTTTTCAAAACCCACACGCACTTGAAAAGCAAACATTTTTTGAAAACATAAGAGCAAGTACCTAAGAGCCCGTGGATAACCACGGATAGAAAGGGTGCTAACACCTTCCCTTTCTATAAATCTACCTCCCGAACCGAGAAACATCTCGAATAAGGAATTTTGCTGTGCTTTTGTCCTTTCCATGTTGGAGAACATAAAAGACGGTGGCGACTCTTGCTTACTGCGACATTTCGCGAAACCAGCTTAAAAAATAGTCAGTTCTATTTCCACCGATCACAGTAATCTTAACAGGCTTTTTGACGGCCTTGGAAAGATTGGTGGAAATGGTGATTATTGAAACATCTTCGATAGGGGTTGGAATAGCAGGAATCTTTTCGAAAAGAATTTGTTGACTGTCCATTAGGCCTTGGATGCCTTTCTTCAGCAATGGACAGTCGATTGGTAGAGAGGAACAATAGTAGCAATCTCCTTTACACCCTGGGAAAATCCCATCCTTTAACAGATTTAACTTGATCGTCAACAGTGGAGTTATCAGGTCATCGACATCAGAAACATGCAGATCTTCTTCAATAGCATGGACATTGCAACCATGCTTCGGCATTGGAGCGGATATTACGTTTGGCTTCTCTGGAGCATCGAACTCAACCTCTTTTGCATCTATCAAGTCTTGAATTTTATTCTTTAGCGCCCAACAACTGTTGGTGTCATGTCCGGCGCTATCAGAATGGTAGGCACATTTGGCATTGGCATGATAGTATGGAGATGTGGTGTTAGGGTTTTTCGGTGCCTCCTTTAAACCAGTCAGATTCAACTTCAACAAATGTGGAAGAACTTGTGCAGGTGTCATATTGATGCGAGTGAACTGTCGTTGTGGCCGCTCTACCCGTTGCTGATTTGGTCTGGACTGATTGCCACAAGGATGATCATTTGATAAATTTTGGATCATCACGGCCCCTACAGTCGGACGGCGCTCAGTTCTTCCCACTCCTCTCTGAGAGTACACAACAGTTGTTTCCTTCTTTGCCGGAAATGATTTATTAACAGTTGTAGATTCAGAGGCATCCTTTTGAATCTTCCCATTCTTAATACCGGCTTCCACCCGTTCGCCAGTCAGAATTAATTCAGTAAACCCTGCGGAAGAGCTCCCGATTAAATGGTTGAAGAACGGTCCAGATAGGGTCCCCAAGAACATATCAACTAGTTCTCTATCAGAAAGGGGTGGCTGCACTCTTCCGGCTAAGTCGCGCCATTTCTGGGCGTATTCCTTGAATCCTTCATCTGAGGTCATCCCCATACTCTGTAGCTGAGTACGGGTTGGCGCCAAGTCAGAGTTATATTGATACTGGCGATAAAAGGCAGCTGCCAAGTCTTCCCAACTATGTACCTCTGACCTCTCAAGCTTGTAAAACCAGTCTAGTTGTGTACCAGACAGGCTATCTTGGAAGAAGTGTACCCGAAGATTTATGTCGGATGTATAAGGTTGAATTCTTCTGACATATGACCTTAGGTGCATCTTTGGGCAAGACAGCCCTTCATACTTTGCAAAGATTGGCACCTTAAACTTTGGAGGGATCACAATTCCAACAATCAATCCCAAATCTTCGAAATCTAACCCGGGAACCCTTTGCAGCTCCATAGCTTCCAGCCTATCCTCCAGGTTTTTGTATTTGTCGTCTGCTGGCGGGTATTGTTGCTCTGAGTAGTCTTCATCTTCTTCAGCCTCTTCCTCTTCAACTTCGAATTCAGAAGATAGTGCAGCCCCTTTTCCTTTACCGGTCCCCTCATCAGATGTGGAGGGGAATTCAAGAACTCTTCTGGCTTCATTCTCAAACCTTCTTTCCAGTGTAGCCACCCCGGCTCTTTTCTTCTTCTTTTTCACTTTTTCTTGCTCTTTGTTCCCAAGCAGTGCTTTTAGATCCTCCTGACCCTTTGCCAAGGTCATTAGGAGTTGTTGAAACTGTGAGTTTTGCGACTGCAGGTCTTTGACCGTCTGTTCGAGATCCATCTTACTGAAATAAACAGCAGAAAGATAAGGAAACCTGGTGTGGAGACCTGTTTATGCACATGATGAATGATATGTTTATTTATGCAATGCATTCAAGGATTTAGAAATTCAAAATTGTTGCAGACAAAAAGAATATACGTCATATTAATAAGAAGAAATCTTGTCAGTACATAAATGCCCCATGGGCCAAATATTACAAAAACTTCTGAAGGTAAAAAGACGTTGTGCATCCTCTTTGGCGCGATGTAGGTGTTGAGGGTCTCTTCCTCATGGAGTCGGAGGGTAAGTTCTAAAACCTTCTTCTCACTGGCATAGAAGCTGGCTTCAAAAGTGTTCCGTTCCTCCTTGAGTTGGATCCAACTCTTCTGCATTTCCTCCCATGATGTTGGCATGTCAGGATATAGGATGGTGTAGGGAACCTCTCCTTCCTTAACAGGCTCTTTAATCAAAGGGAGAACATGAGGGTAAGGCATCATTAGACTCTGGGCTCGGGTTCGTACCCACTTGAGATAAGGCTCAACAGGGATGGAGTTCTTGTGCCCCAGTGTCTTGCTATCTACCTTGTTAGGCATCCTCCAAGCTCTGGTGAATCTTTGGCGAAGTCCTTGCGCATCGTTGTCGAAGTCAAAAACTAGGTCAGGAATCAGCATGTCATGAGGTCCATCCCTCCGTGCATATCCAAATTGTCTTAAAGCTAGACAAGGGTTGTAGGTAATGCCTCCTCTAATGCCAAGTAAGGGGACATTAGGGAACTCACCACAACGATCGACGATGATGACATTTTCTCTGGACCGAGAACACCAATGTACATCAGAGTGTGTGAGGGTCATCAACTGTTGTGACCACCTTAAGCCTTGGTCATTCTTCAAAACATATTATGGAAGGTACGAAATAAACCACCTTGCAAGGAGAGGAGTGCAGCACATGAGAACACCCCTCTTTCTCATTGTTCGTGTGTAAAATGAGTGGAGGATGTCCCTAAGTAATGTAGGTATGGGATTCCTAGATAAGAAAATCTTGACAGCATTGACATCTATAAGTTGGTCAGGATTTGGGAACAAGACCAACCCATAAATGAGGAGTGCCACAATCTCTTCAAAGGCTTGTAGATCCAAGGACTTCCAACACTCTTGTGCCTTCTTAAACAAGAATTTTTCCAAGAAGCCTTTGACACCACTTCTAGTTTCCCAATGCCCCTTGATGTCAGATGGTTGCAAGTGTAGTGCTTGAGCAACATCCTCGGGCTTTGGTTCTTTTTCCGTACCGTTGTAGGGTAGTTGATTAAGAATAGGAATTCTCAGGAGTTGAGAAAATTCCTCCAAAGTAGGCACCAATTGGTAGTCGGGGAATGTGAAACAGTGGTGAAGGGGGTCAAAGAACTGGAACAACACTTTCACCATGTCTTCTTCAATGCTGGTGTGGACTAGGCTGAGCAGTCTACCATGTCTTTCACTGAAGAGAGAGCTTTCTGGAATTCTGGATGTGAGCTCCTTGAGTTGAGGAAGGATTCTCACAAGGTTGACTTGGATAGTTTTCCTGCGAAGAATTTCCATGACCTACAAAACAAGAACAAAGATGAAGATCTAAACCCTTGAAATGGTTAGTGGATGCATATGATGCTTTATGATGTTCATGATGTATGCACAAACATATGTACAAGCAAGTCACACAAAACCCTAGTTTCAGGCTTGCATGAGGTTTCATAGGTAAGTACCCTCTTGAGTGTAGTTGGCTTAAAAACCTGTCCTATAAATAGTAACCGGGTTCTAAGGAGCTCAATATCATTGGATTGTTTTCCATGTTCATTGTTTTGGTTTAGCCACTTAACTAGCGACCAAAATATTCCAAGAAAACAACCCTCAATGAGTGTAGTATCGAGTATCTACCAACTTCGGACTGCACCAAAGCCGGTCATCTCACGACCCCTAATAAAAGGCCAAGATGGTCAAGTAAGGTTCTAGGTCATTAGTGCTTAGTGACATCACTCAGCGGCCCCGTACTCTCCTTGATTGAACTCAAGGGTTACCGGTACTCACAAATATATCGCACTAATATAGCTATTGCTTCAACCGTGTCGGTATACCCCGCATAGTTTCCACAACGTATTGCTATCTATGAATGTTTCCCCAAATCTAGGTGTAGGATTTCAAGCCCAAACAAGAGAACCAAGATGTAAAGCAATCAAAGCAAATAATTAGTCATGCAAAAGGGTGACCTAAGCCCTAAGGTTACTCCACTTTTAAATTCTCCCCAGCAGAGTCGCCAGTTCTGTGATACGGTGGGAGAACTGACTTGGGTTTTGCGTTTGTATTCGCAAATGTTTCGGTTTAGCAAGAGTCTCCACCGACTTTTTATTTTATCCTAAGGAAAGGTTAAAAAGCACAGGAAAAACCTTTGAGATGTTTTCATGGGTTCAGGGAGTAGATTATAGAAAGGGAAGGTATTAGCATCCTTTCTATCCATGGTTATCCATGGGCTCTTAGGTACTTACTTAGATCACTTGCCTTGTATTTTCAATTGTTTGAAATGGTGCTTTGTGTATGTGGTTTTGAAAATGTTTTGAAAAGAGGCCATTTGTTTTGGCAACCTTTGTAATGATCCATGTTTGAATATATACAAAGGTGTATTTGTCTTTTGAAAAGTTTTCAATGTTTTTGAAAGTTGTTTTTGAAAGTGTGTTATGGAGTGTGTTTTGAAAAATGGCAAGGATCTGAATTTCTCAAAGATCTTTCCTATGTTTTAACCCTTTTAACAATATTGTTCCACCATTGTATTTGGTGGACAATCTTGTGTTAGGATGTTAACGGGACGGGCACGGGTCATCGTTTAGACCATGAATGCAATAGTGCCAAGTGTCTTTGGCAATTTTTCCTTCAAGGGACTTGATCATTTTTTAGGCAACTTGAGAAAGCGTCATCGAGGGACTATGATCATTTGAATTGTTTTGTTTTGCCAAAGAAACTCAACATGCAACATGGCCCATTTTTGAAGGAAACAAGTGGAGTAACCCTAAGGGTGCAAGTGTGATTGATGTTGTCCATTTTCATACTTTTTTGTCTTTGAATTAGGTCAAGCTATTTGTTGTTTGATTTTTACATACAAACCCTAGGTCTATCATGGCATAATTTGAAAGCTTTTAAAATGCGGAATTTTAAAGTCCTAGATTATTACAACATGATTATGGGGATAGGGGTACAAATGTTTGAATGGGGGATATTTAGCAAGAAATTTAAATCTAAACTATTACATTCAAATTGAATATTCAAATTATTTAATTATACAATAATTAAACAAATGTAAATGCAAAATGTATTATGCACAAAAGGGTTTTTTATGTATGAGAAAGTATTTTTCAATGTGAAATATAAACAAAAATAAAAAATCAATTTTTTGGATATTTTGTGATTTTAGGGCAAAACCCTAATTTTTTAATAAATGGTAATTATTCACTAATTATATACAATATTTATATATTTATTTATACAAAAATAAATAAAAGAGAAGTATATTGTAAAAAAGTATTTTTGATGTCAAATATTAATAAAAATAAAAAGGTATTATTTTTTACATTTTATCCTAAATATTTAATAAAATATGTATAAGTATTTATATTATATATTAAATATACTAAATATATACAAAAATGAAATATTAATTATTTACAAAAAAAAGTATATTTTTAGAAAATGTTTTCAAAATGTAAATAAGAAATAAAAAACTAAAAAATATATTTTTTATATTATTTTCTAGGTTTTTGAATAAAAAGTATATATATTTATTTACATGTATAAGCTAAATAAAACAAGTAAATGTCAAATAAATGCAAAAATGGGTGAAAAAATATTTTTAATATTTTTTATGTTTTGAAAAAAAATAATAAGTCAGAAGAAAAAATAAAAAGTCAAAAATAATCAAAATATCACACAATGGGCCAAGGGGGTGTAAGTTGGAAAAGAGGGTGCAAAAAGCAGAAACAACTCAGGCCCAACCCAAGTCATCATCTTCTTCCTCCAGCAACCTGTTTGAACATCAAAAACGTGCGCTTCTTGTACAACAGCTATCTCCTGATTCTTTGATTTTTAACAAAAACTCACAACACAAACATTATAGAGCATGGAAAGACGAATTTATACATATAAAAAACTTAACCTAACTCTCAGAAACGAGGGAGAATTTCTCCATCCCCAATTTCTGACCTAAGTTTTCTTCCATGTTCAAGTCCAAAATTCTCACAGCACACATAATATAAATGAAAAGTAACTATATGGATGGCTTCAGGGCTATGAGTAGAACATGCTTTCTTCACAAACTTAAGCCTAATTATGCCTGGATAGAGAGATAGAAGTTCATATTTTTACCTGTTCAGCTTGAGTCGTGTACAACAATGGAGGTATCTTCAATGGAGTTTGAACTTTGGTACAGCTTGCCTGAAGTCCAAGGATGCTTCCTCTATGCTTGGCTTGCTCTGAAACTGCCTGTATCGTGCTAGGGAAGTCCACCTGCACAGCTTGAAAGCAAAAATGGCAAACGATGTTAAGGATGTTACAACTTGGATTTAATGCTTGGGATAGTTTGTATGGATAATATAGAATGTGTTTGAACTGGTTTTGGTCCAAATGCACGAGTGGAATGGATGGTGGAAGTCAATCTGCAGCAGGCACTCTGTTTTGTAGAAAAACTATGCTTTTGGATATGAGGATGGATTGAGGGTGAAGGAATCGTGTTTTGGGTCAGTTAGGATGTATGTAAGATGAGGACAAAGTTTTCTTAGGTTTATGCTTGCAGGAAGTGAGTGTTGTATATGTTTTGCAAATTTGCTTGTTTTTGAAGTAAGGAAATGCAAGTTGGGTTATAGGCTTGTACCAAGTCCTTGAGCATGTTGCATCTCTTCTTCTTGATCAGAGGGATTTGTGTACAAATGCTAGCTTCAAAGATCTGGCCCATGCCTCTTGGATTTTGAATTTGACATAAAGTGCACCTTTTCAAAAATGGCAAATATGCTTTTTCTAATTATGGATTAATCTTGCATGTAATGACCAAATGAACAAAATAACATCTTGGCACAATGGTTTGGCATTAAATTATTGAGTGTGAAAAGGATTAGAGGCCTGTAATCTAGCTTGAACCATGCTGACTTGAAAATGGCAATGTTATGAACATGTATTTGGCTATGAACAAAGTGACTTTTGCCCATCTTTGCAAATTCGATTCTCCCTAACCACAAGGGTTTATGAGAAGTTCTTGGACAATTTGGAAAGCTTGGAATGTGTACTACAATCCATATTTGTAATTCAAATTGAAATTCCAAGTGGAACCATGTGAAAAGTGGCCATGAAGTTGGGCAAAAATCCTGCCTAGAATAGGTCAAATATTTTCTAAGTTAAGAATGTTTTGCACCCTTGTTCCAAAAATCATAACTTGAGCTAAAAGCCTCCTTCGATAAAACTTTGTGAATCAAAGTTGTAGATTTTGCAATGGACTACAACTTTTATGTTTTGAGTTTTGTTTGAATACAAATTTATCTTGATGAAAAAATGGGACAAAGTTAGGAAAAAATAAGGAAGTTTCATAACTTAGAAAAATTCTAAGTTATGAAATTTTCTCATTCTAAACCCTAATTTGCAAATTTGTATTTCTTGATGAACAAGTTTCATAATTTGACATGTCTTGATGAAAAATGAATCTTGGCACTTGATTTTGACCAAAAAGTCAAAGTTTGACTTTTCAGTATACAGTCAAATTTTGATCAGTTGACTGGAAAATTCATCTGTCAATCCTGTGCATTTGGGACCTTTTGAACTTGTTGAATGTGTCAAGACCATGCCATTGAGTCCTTGAGTCCATATATGAGCTTTCTTTGCTATTGGCTAGGTCAAACAGTCAAAAATTGTCTTTGTGCAGTCAAAATCCTAAAAATGACCATTTTACCCTTTTGGTGATCTGATCAAGTTTGTTGTGGAATTGTGATCCAAACTTGATCAAATGGTCCATATGAGTTCAAAATGTTGATGTGGGTCAAAAATCATGAAGTTTGACTATCAATTGGCCACAGTTGACTTTTTCCCCAATACAGCTGATTTTTAGGTCAACTGTCCAATTGACTGGGCAAAGATTGGAATCAAGGCTTGAAACTTGGTATGGATAAATTTGTGTGTCCAATATGAAGCATGAAAGTCACTTTGGGCATTTTAGGTCAAAACATCTTTGTGCAAACTCAAACCCTAATTTGGGTCAACAGTGCAATGAGGAGTCTTGAGCAGAGCAAACCCTAACTTGATCTTGAGCTCCAAGAGTCTTGTGGTGAGAAAATGTTGATGAAATGAGAGGGCAAATTTTGGGGTACAAGAGGATGGCGCATTGAGGTTTGAGTTATTACTTCTTAATGCTTCTCTAGATGTATATGTATATTGAGTAATAAATATTGAATGTACCCTTGTTGTCTTAAGATATATGATGCTTATGACTTATAGACCAGTACACTCTATATAGTTGTCACTCTCGCCGACTCATCTCTCACCAAAAACAACGTTTAAGCACAGCAACTCCAAACGCTTGGAATAACCTGCCTCTTAGTCGCCTCGTGAGCCCTCATATACAAATAATTTCATATCAATTGAAATACGTAAACAATATAATTATAATCTTCTTTAATTATTGAAGCAAATTGGAGGAAATGATTCCATTCAAGGTTCAAGATTTATGCAGTCTTACGGATGGCTTTTGCACAAAATCTCAGGTGGTGGAGGGTGAGTATATATTGTTGGAGTCTCTTGGCTATGAATTATGTGATCCAAATGCTGATTGTTTTATCAAGTATTTGAAATTTTCATTTTTAGTAGTCTTTACAAAAACAGAAAAAACTTGAGTTTCGTTAGGAGATACTAATTACTTATATTCTTTGTTTTGTTTCTCAGAAGATACATGAGAGCTGCACATGCCTCTTATGAGGTAAAATAATTGTTGCAAGACTATGTTACTTTTAGTTTTTAAGTAATTACTTATTTACAACTCACTGTGATTTCAATGAAACAGATAGAAACCTTGAACTTAGACTTTGTTACAAATTTCTTAGTTGAATTAGATATCACAGGCTATGGATTTTTGAAATATCTTCCCTCGAAGATAGTTGCTTCGTCAATTTTGCTTGCTAGATGGAATGTCTTCCAAACGCATCACTCTTGGAATAGGACACTCGTATCCTATACCAATTATAAAGCTTCAGAATTAAAAGAATCAATTATTAAACTGCAGCAACTCCAAAGGAGCGGAGAAGGAAATGATTTTGCTAAAAATCGGAATGAGTACAGAGTGTATAAGGATTTGGTGCTGAACTCCTTTGACATATCAGATGTTGTTTTCCTAGAATAGAATACGATGTGAGAACTTGTTTTGTTCTATTCTTTTAGTTAGCTTACTAAATTTCTATCGGTTTAACCTCTATTACTATATAAAGAAAGAAGCATAAAAAAATATCTTTATTTAACACATTTCATATTTTTTGAATATTTTGAAGTATAGACATTTGTTCATACTATATATAATATTCTCTAGGAGACTTTAACAAAAATGGTGTCTAACTAAGTGTGTCCATCATTTCCTTTCCAATTATTCTATGTGAGTTTCTATATCTCATCATTAGTGATCACTTAGAAATAGTGCTCTACGATTTCTATTTGTGCTTATGAAGTGCATGGATCAAAATTCTAGAATAATTAAGAGCATTGCCATGAATGCTTAATCAAGACACGACCGCAACATTTTAGAGAAAATAACAGTGTTATGAAGAACAAGGTAGGGATGTCAACTTGTCTTCGTTAGCAGGGATTTCCGAGAGGATTCCTCATTTGGGACCCCAAATACGGGAAAATTTCCCCCGCGGAGATGGGAATGGAGAAAAAAGTCTTCGCGAAGGCACTTTGGGGACGGGGGTGGCGTAAATATCATTCGTCCCGTCTAAAATAGCATAATATCCTTAATTTATATATTATTTTAAATTAGTATGTAGGTTTACTTGTCATTTCATATAATTTAACTTATACACAAATTTAAAATATATATGTATTGTTAGTAAAAGAGTGAGATCTAAATAATTATTTTAATTATTATTTTTTAGTTTGAAATTTTTGTGGTCATAACATATATTAATGATTAAATATTGTTAAAACAATATATTTATCATAAAGGAATAATTTTTAAATTTTTTGTGGTTAATTTTTGAAGCTTTTACTATTAATTTGGTTTAAAATAATAAATAAATAAAATAATATTTATGGATCTCCACATGAACCTTGGAGATCCGTGGGGAACCGCAGGGACGAGGAGGGGAGACAAAATTCCCTCGTGGCGGGGAAAAAATTCCCTCGTGGGCGGAGATTGTGATGGGAATGTATCCCCGCCCCCGCCCCATTGACATCCCTAGAACTAGGACATACTATTTTGATTTGTCATAAAGCCAAGCCAACATAAGTTTTGGATTATATTTTGTTGTTAGGGGTGTTCAAATTCAAACCAATTCAAATAAAAATCGTAAATTGATTTTTCAAAAAATTGAAAATCGAAAAAAAAAAACTAAAATTTATTAAATGTGTTTGGATATCATTATGTGAAAATCATTCGGTTCGGATCAGATTTCAGATTGACTTTTCAAAATCGATCTAAACCGAATTGAACTGCATATACATATATTTATACTTATTTATTTTTTATTAGTATGATATGTTATGTGAATTTATTATTAGGTGATAATTATTTTTTTAATATTATTTATTAGTTTGGTTTAATTTATTTACTTTAATTATTTCAACCATAATCGATCATTCTCGTTTTATAATATTAACTATTTATATATTATATGTTATATATTTTAACAAACCTAGTATTTTATAATATTAATAAAAATATAATTTATAATTTGGATATTCAAAAACCGATTCAAACTAAACCGTAATAAATTGGATCAGATCATTTTTTTAAAATATATCATTCAAAATCAAACTGAACCGCATATAAATTTATTTTTGGATCAGATAAATTTTTGCCTTAAAACTTATTCAAACTGAACCGCGAACACCCCTATTTATTCTCATTTCTCTTTTGGTTAACTAGTTCAACTTTTTCTTCATCTATTTTTTTCCTACAAAATCCTTTTGTTTTCCACACATTATTACCGGTGAAAGCTTCATATTTAATCTTGTGCAATCTCATATATTTTTATCTAGGTCGGGTTATGAATTCGGCTAAAGAGTCGAATATAGGCCGGTTTATCAAGGTATTCTCAGAGGCCAGAACCAAGTACGCAGCTAGGCCTCTTCCAAGTACAATGTCGGGCAGAGCCATTTAGTGAGAGTTGTGTCTGGATATGGCCCCGGCCTGGTAAGGTCAGGTAGGCTGTCGTGCATAAACTCGGTCCAATCTTCTAGATTCGTATGAAATTGGTTAATAGAAGAGCAGGAGTTCTAACGGTGGACTTAATGATAAGACAAGCTAAAAAACAAACAACAATCCCATATATATATATATATATATATATATATATATATATATATATATATATATATATATATATCAGCATATGTTTGAAGCTCTCCCTGAAACTTAGCGTGGAAGCTAACCTTTTTGGGTTTAGCAAGAACATTTGGCACCCGCGTGGGGCCCACTAAAACTTACCTAAGGCCACACAAGAAAGTCTAACGCTATATATAGCGCAATGCAGTGATCCACCGGACCTGGCCCATTTGATGGATTTGGTGGAGGCTCTTCTACAGCAGAATGAGGCACTACAGAATAGCGTCTAGGTCATGTAGTTGCAAAGCCTGGGGGAAGGGGGAGGAAGAGGTGATTATGGATCCCCAGCACCTCTGCAAAGCAATATGGGATGATCAAGTCCCTGAGAATTTCAAGTCGCCATCGCTGACGCCCTTCGACGGGAAATCCGATCCGCAGGAGCACATTATTGTCATTAATAATCAAATGGAAATAGTTGAGGGCTGGATATTTTGTTAAACCTTTGCTTGTTGCTCGCTCTTGGAGGTTGAAGCTTTTGTTTGTTTTGCATCGAAATGGATAAAACACACTCATTTCTGAAAAAGGTTTTCAAAGTCGTGCAAGGGCGAAAAAGAAGTTTGATGAGTTGAGATTGTTTTTATGTGGGAGACAAGCATCAAACCACAAGTTAAGTACGACCAACAATGATAATCCAAGTACTCGATAATTAGAGAGACAAGTACGTCAAACCAATTATTTTTCATCCCAAAAGTTTTTTAGAAAATTTGTGAGACGAGTTTAATCGTAGGTCCTTAGCGGGAGACAAGTACGTCAAACCAACTCTTTTTCATCCCAAAAGGTTGATCAGAATGACGATGATAGTGCATACCCATTTGTTGGATGTAAGTTATGGAAGTAGTTGTTAGATGACGACGACTTACCTAAAGGGGGTGAACAAATCCCCTATCCAAAATTACCCTTTTAAAAATTTGGTAATTGAAGTTTATTTGAAAAACAAAGTGAGCAAAAGGCTTTTGGTTTAGATTGAAGAAAGTCGTCTAAATGAACCTAGTTATTGGAACTCGGATATGCGCAAGTCGTATGGAATGTAGATATCAATACAAAGGTATAACACAATTAAATCAATATCAGTCATGTACCACAAATCATCCCAGCAACCGACTTCCAATGTAATTATGATTTAAATTGAACTTTGCAATTTATAAAAGACTTGGCGCGCAATCGATTTTCAGATTTTTCTTTTGAGCTTTGTTGATATGAAAAAACACTTACAATCAAAGTGATTATCAGTTGATCAACAAAGCAATTTAAACGATAACAATCAAAGAAAAAATCTTACGAATCGATCAATCAAATAACGAATTCAACAAATTGTGTATAGAAAGTAAAAGCGAGTAAAAGAGATATGAAGAGAGAGTGACACAAGGATTTGTTAAGGCAATTCACCACTCGTCCTCGCATGTGGCTACACCGATCTTTAATTTAGAATGAAATTGAGAAGTCAATTCTTACTTTTCAAAAATTAATTACAAGATAAGTGTTTCAAGAGAAATCCTACAAACCCTAACCATTTGTTGTTGATTCAACCTCTTCTCTTTTTTCATCTTGAGCAAGACCAAGACACAGTAGATCCAATTGATTTACCGTTCCTTGCTACTCCTTTGCGAGAACCCAAATCTCCAAAGCCTTTGCACGATTAAATTCAATTGCAACTATTGAACACAAGAGCTTCTAATTTGATTCTCCATTTCACGCTACTCCTTTTCAAGATACCAAATGTTCAAAAATTTCACGCGGCCGAAATCCTCTTTTGAAAGTCTTGAACAAAACCCCCAAATATACCAAAGATCTTGGAGGATGATGGGTTATTTCGCAAGTGCATAAAAAATATCAGAGTAATATAAAAAATGTTGAACCCACATAGACCTAATAGTCAAGCTATCATTTTCTATCATTGTGGTATTTATCTAAGGATAATAAAATAAAGATTGGAGTTATACAAATACGCTCAGACATATAAGCAGCCGTCTTGCGCTCCCCACAAGCAAATCTTCTCCTAAACAGTGCAACCTCGTCAAATGGTATCGTAACACGTGGTCGACGTATGAATGGAAGTGTATCTCCTCAAACACCAGCCTGTCAATATACACTTGAAACGACTTTGTCGCTTGGTTCCCTCGGAGCGGGTCGTATGCAGTGGCACACGGCTTATCTTTAGTATAATTCCTAGCAAGTGACTAACCCGAGATGCATGGAAAATGTTGTAGGATCCAGCCCAGAAATAACAATAATTATGAATTAATAACGAAAACATAATAATTAAAAAAATTCCATAAAGACCAGGAAGTTTTACCGTCAAGAGTATGTTGTTGCTGGTGATTTACTTCGTTTTCCACTTACATCCTTCAGACAGCTTCATATACAAGTACACAATACAAGCAGCCCCCTAGTTCCACTGGTGGATCTCCTCAAAATCATCAAAGTACCCAACGTACATGATATCTATGTAAGTGGCACTAGTGTCCACAAATATATGGGTGCCAACAAGATATAAAAGGTATGGTCTCATAGAAAACCTCTGGTGAATGGTAACCTGCTCGGGATCACCATGAGTTTCTTGTGTATGCCTTAGCTCATTCGTGAACACCCTCTTCAGATGACTATATCTGACGTGGTTACCATGGGTAGCGTCAATCTCTTTTATGGAACTCTCAGGAGTAACTCCCAACTTTTGTACCAACATATAGACACTTTCATACCCACATTCATCCATAAGTTTGTACAAAGTTAATTCCATAAGAACATTTTCATTTCAATTTGCAAGTATTGAAAATAAACTTTACATTAGAAATCTATTTGATTCTATTTTTGTTAAATATGATATCTAATATATCATAGAAACTACTAAGATACCATGTGTGATACGGTGGGAGAACTGACTATGGTTTTGCGTTTGTTTTCGCAAATGTTTCGGTTGAGCAAGAGTCGCCACCGACTTTTTATTTTATCCTAAGGAAAGGTTTAAAAAGCACAGCAAAAACCTTTGAGATTTTTCTTGGGTTCGGGGAGTAGATTATAGAAGGGGAAGGTATTAGCACCCCTTCTATCCATGGTTATCCATGGGCTCTTGGGTACTTGCTTAGATCAACTTGCCTTGGTTTTCAATTGTTTTGAAATGGTGCTTTGTGTGTGGTTTTTGAAAAGGTTTTGAAAAAGATGCCTTGCATAGGCTACCCTTGTAACAATTCTTTACTCGAATGTTTTACAAAAGGTGTTTGTCTTTTTGAAAAGATGTTCAAAGGGTTTTTTTGAAAGTTTGTTTTGAAAGTGTTTGTGAAGTGGATTTTGAAATTAGGCAAGTGTTTTCTTGGAAAGTTGACAAGTACTTAAGAGCTTATCTACCCTAAAGTTTTCTCAAAGATTTTTGTTATGTTTCAAACATTTTGACGATTTTGTTCCACCATTGCATTTGGTGGACAATCTTGTCTTAGGAGGTGTAAGGGACAGGCGCGGGTCATCGTTTAGACCATAATTGCAATAGTGTTAAATGTCTTTGGGCAATTTTTCTTTGAAAGGGACTTGATCATTTATTTAGGCAACATTTTGAGGGACTATGATCATTTGATTATTTGTTTTACCCAAGGAAGCTCAACATGCAATATGGCCCAATTATTTTGAAGGCAACAAAGTGGAATACCCTAGGGGTGCAAGTGTGAAATGTGTTGTCCATTTTTCATGCTCATTTATCTTGTATTAGGTCCAACTATTTTGTTCATTTTTTTATTCGCATACAAACCCTAATTCTAGCATAGTATGTTTAGAAAGCGATAAAGTGCGAAATTTAAATTCCTACGCTATTACATCACAATAATATAGGGAGGGGGGTACAATGTTCAAATGGGGATATTTAGACAAGAAATTAAACCTAAGCTATTACATCATTTTCTATAAATAATTACAAGATAAATAAATTGCATAATCAAATGGAAATTAAATAAATATGCAAAATGCAAAAAAAGATAATTTTTATATGTATGAAAAAGTATTGTTCATGTAAAATAAAAGAAAAATAAAAAGGTATTATTTTTGGAGTATTTTCATATTTAGGGTAAAAACCCTAATTTTAATCAAAATGAATATTAATTAATTAATTCATATAATATTTTTTATTTACATACAAAAATAAAATAAAATATGGTATATTTGTAAAAAAGGCATTTTTTAGTATTAAATATTAAAAATAAAATATGTACATTTTTTTGGTATTTTTACTCTAAATGTATTAATATATATATATATATATATATATATATATATATATATATATATATATATATATATATATATATATATATATATATATATATATATATATATATATATATATATATATATATATATATATATATATATATATATATATATATATATATATATATATATATATATATATATATATATATATATATGTATATTTGTATTATTTTAAATATGTATTATATATATAAATAATAATAATAGTTAAATTTTTTTAGAAAATAGTATTTTTTATATAAAATATTTTCAGAGGGTAATATAAAATTAAAATAAAAATAGAAGTGTTTTTACATATTTTTCTATTTATCCTAAATAATAGTATATATAATATTTATGTATAAACAAAAGAAAATTAAATAAAAATCAAATAAAATCAAAAAATGATGAGAAAAATATTTTCAAAATTTTAATATGCTGAGAAAAAATAAATGAGTCAAATAAGAAAAGAAAAAGTCAAAAATCATGAAAAATGAAGCAAATGGGCTTGGGGGTGCAAAACAGAAAAAGTGGTGTGAATAATAAAAATGTTCAGGCCCAGCCCAAGAAGCCACCTTCTTCAACCTCTGAACAAAGCTTGTTCAAAAACGCGCGCCAACAAGCTTCCTTCGAATGTCCTGATTCTTTGATTTTTTGAGCAAACTTCCAACACAAAAGATGTTAAGCATGAAATCACGATTCCAACCATATGCATAACTTGATCTAACTCTCTAAGATGAGGGAGAATTTCTTCTCCCCCAAATCCTAACCTAGTTTTTCTGCCATTTTCAAACTCCAAATTCTCTCTACTCAGGCAAAAGAAATGAAAAGTAAAGGAATGTACATGTTCAGTGGCATGAGTATGACATTATTTCTTCACAAACCTAAGACTAATGATGCATAATAAGAGAGATATGAGTTCAAAAAACTACCTGTTCAGCTGAAGTTCTATCTTGCAATGTAGGAACTTTCAGTGCAAGGTGATGATTGGAAAAGCTTCCTTGAGGTCCAGGGATGCTGTTTCAATGCTTACTTTGTCTTGAGAGCTTCTGAATCGGGCTAGAGAACTTCAACTGCAAAACAGAAAAACAAAAATGGTGAAGTGGTTTAGAGGTGTTACAGATCGTGCTTTCGCTTTTGGTTAGCTTGCATAGGTAGTGTTGTACCCCAAAATTTGCCCTCCCATTTCCTCAACATTTTCTCATCACAAGACCTTTGAAGATCAAGATCCAGTTAGGGTTTCCTCTGCTCAAGACTTCTCCTTGCACTGTGGACTCAAATTAGGGTTTGTGTTTGCCTAAGGATGTTTTGACCTAAAATGCCTAAGATGACTTTCATGCTTCATATTGGACTCCCAAGTTTACCTATACCAAGTTTCAAGTCTTGATTCCAAGTTTTGCCCAGTCAATTGGACAGTTGACCTAGAAATCAGCTGTATTGGGGAAAAAGTCAACTGTGGCCAATTGACAGTCAAACCTCATGAAAATTGACCCACATCAACATATTGAACTCATATGGACCATTTGATCAAGTTTGTATCACAATTCTCCAAGAAATTTGATCAGATCACCAAAAGGGCAAAATGGTCATTTTTAGGGTTTTGACTGCACAAAGGCAATTTTTGACTGTTTGACCTAGCCAATGGCAAACCAAGTTCACATATGGACTCAAGGACTCAATGAAATGGTCTTGACACATTCATCAAGCTCAAAAGATCCCAAGTACACAAGATTGACAGTTGAATTTCCCAGTCAATTGATCAATTTTGACTGTATACTGAAAAGTCAAACTTTGACTTTTTGGTCAAAATCAAGAGTCAAGATTCATTTTTCATCAAAACATGCCAAATCATGAAACTTGTTCACCAAGAAATCACAAAATGCAAATTAGGGTTTGAAAATGGAATTTTTCATAACTTAGAATTTTTCTAAGTTATGAAAAACCCTAATTTTTTCCCAACTTTGCCCCATCTTTTCACCAAGATCAATTTGGATTCAAACAAAAGTCAAAACAAGAAAGTTGTAGCTTGTTGCATAATCTACAACTTTGATTCACAAAGTTTTCTCATTTGAAGCTTGTATCTCAAGTTACAATTTTTTGAATAAGGGCACTAAACCATTTTTAACTTAGTGAAATTTTAACCTATTTTGACAAGGTTTTCTACCCCACTTCAAGGCCACTTTTCATACCCTTCCACTTGGAATTTTAATTTGCATTTCAAATATGGATTGTAGTACACATTCCAAGCTTTCCAAAATGTCCAAGAACTCATCAAACAACCTCATAACTTGAGAGATTCGAATTTCACAAGTTGGCAAAAATTCACTTTTGTTCTTCATCAAGACATGTTCATAATCTTGCAAATTTTAACTCAGCTTGCTTTATGCTTGATTACAGGTCCTTGAACCATTCCATACTCAATAATTTAATGCTTATTCATTGTGCCAAGGCCATGTTCTTTGTGTTCTAACATTGCATAATGGATTGATCTCAAAGTAATAAAGTGCTTTATCCATTTTTGTAAAAAGCTAGCTTTATGTCAAATTGAAATCCAAGCAAGTACAGTTAGGATCTCATTGGCACAAGATTATGGACAAATTGCTCTGATCAAGAGAGGCTTATGCAGCAGGATTAGAGGGCCCTACTGACCTAAAACACCAAGTGACCATTGCTTGCTTCAAATTCAAGTAACATTGCATAACTTGTACCAACTCTCTCTTCAGCATAGAAACACAAGAACAAAGTTATCAAACATCTTCCATAGAACCTAACCAAGCCAAGACACGACCCTTGCACCTCCAAAACACCCTCAATCTCAGAATCATCCTCAAACTGCAAAAACAGAGTTGCCTCTGCAGTTTGAGTGCCAACTCCCATTTCCCTCGAGCATTCTTACCAAAATCAATCCATACACATTCCCTAGCATATACGCAAGCTAACCATGACCTAAAACCTGACCTGTAATCCCTCTAACAGCTTCCACCATTTTCATTTTTTCCTTTTGCAGGTGAAGTTCTATAGCTTGATACAAGAAGTTACAAGACAAAGTAAGCATTGAAAAAGCATCCCTGGACCTCAAGGAAGCTTTTCCAATCATTACCTTGCACTAGAAGTTCCTCATTCCCCAGATAGAAGTTCAGCTGCACAGGTAAAACTTTGAACTCGTATCTCTCTTATCATGCATCTTTAGTCTTAAGTTTGTGAAGAAACAAGGTTCTACTCATAGCCCTGAGCATGTACATATCTTTATATTTCATTTCTTTTGCCTGAGTAGAGAGAATTTGTAGTTTGAAAATGGCAGAAAAACTAGGTTAGGATTTGGGGGAGGAGAAATTCTCCCTCATCTTAGAGAGTTAGGTCAAGTTCCATACATGGTTAGAACCGTCTCTTCATGCTGAACATTTGTTGTGTTATGAGTTTTTGCTGAAAAGCCAGGAATCGAGAGTTGGACATTGAAGAACAGGGGCGCGCATTTTTTTGAATTTTGTTGCTGGAGGTTGAAGACAGTGTTCTTTGGGCTGGGCCTGTATATCTTTTCTTATTCACACCACTTAATTGCTATTACACCCCCTGAGCCCATTTGCTTTATTTTTATTCTTTTTTGACTTTTTCTTTTTTGATTGACTTTGTTTATTTTTTCTCATGACATTAAAAAAATAAAAATATTTTTTCCATCATTTTTTGAATATATGGCATATTTATTTGATTTATTTCTTTTGTTTGTATATAAATATTATATATATACTATTATTAGAATAAATAGAAAAATAATGTAAATACATTTTTTATTTTTTATTTACCTTCTGAAAATATTCCACATAAAAAATACTTTTTTTATTTTATTAAATATTAAATATTTTGCACATAATGCATATTTAAGAAATTAATATATATATAGATATATGTTTATTAATATATTTAAGCTAAAATATAAAAATACTTGAATTTTTCATTTTTATTAATATTTGATACAAAAATACTTTTTTTTCATAATATACTTCATTTTATTTTATTTTTATAAATAATAAATAAATATTTGTATTAAATTAGATAATAATACATTTTCTTTAAAATTAGGGTTTTTGCCCTAAATTCAAAATACTCCAAAAAAATAATATAATTTTTATTTTCTTTTCTCTTTTACATAAATAATATTTTTTCATACATATACAAAACATTTCTTTTGCATCTTGCATTCTTATTTAATTTTTGTACATTGATTAAATTGCAAATATTCAAAATGATGTAATAATTTAGATTTAAATTCTTGTCAATATCCCCATTTGAACATTTGTACCCCCCTTCCCATATTTGGTTTTGTAATAGCTTAGTAAATTTAATTTCGCACTTTATTGCTTTCTAATGATAACATGTTAGAATTAGGGTTTGTATGCGAAAAAACGATAAAAAAATAGTTATGACCTAATCTCAAGATAAATAAGCATGAAAATGGACACACAAATCACACTTGCACCCCTAGGGTATTCCACTTGTTGCCTTCAAATAAATGGGCCATATTGTATGTTGAACTTCTTTGGGCAAAGCAAACAATTTGAATGATCATAGTCCCTCGACAAAACTTTTCAAAACAAACAAAAACAAATGATCAAGTCCCTTAAAGAAAATTGCCCAAAGACATTTAACGCCGTTGCAATTATGGTCTAAACGATGACCCGCGCCTGTCCCTTTCACATCCTAACACAAGATTGTCCACCAAATACAATGGTGGAACAAACTTGTTAAAAGGGTTAAAACATAGCAATAATCTTTTGAGAAATTTAGGAGTAGATAACCTCTTAGTTGCTTGAATCAAACTTACAAAACAAAACACTTGCCTAATTTCAAAATCACACATCACTACACTTTCAAAACAACTCTCAAAAACAAATGAAAACTTTTTCAAAAGACATACATCTTTGTATACATCCCCACATGGATCATTACAAAGGTTGCCACCACATTGGCCTCTTTTCAAAACATTTTCAAACCCACTCACACTCAAGCACCATTTAAAACAATTGAAAACAAAAGGCAAGTGATCTAAGCAAGTAACTAAGAGCCCATGGATAACCATGGATAGAAAGGGTGCTAATACCTTCCCTTTCTATAATCTACTCCCCGAACCCAAGAAAACATCTCAAAAGGTTTTTGCTGTGCTTTTTAACCTTTCCTTAGGATAAAATAAAAGTCGGTGGCGAATCTTGCTCAACCGAAACATTTGAGAAAACAAACGCAAAACTCAAGTCAGTTCTCCCACCGTACCACAGGTAGTATGGAAGGTGTATGAACTGGTTTGGGCAAGAAAGCTTGAGAGAAATGGGAGATGGCCCTCAATCTGCAGGGGTTGCTCTGTTTGAGCAGTTTCAAGGTGATTCTGAGATGGAGGGTGTTTGAGAGGTGCAGGGGTCGTGTATTAGCTTGGTTGTGATGTGCTGAGTATGTTTGATAAGTTTGTTCTTGTGTGTCTAAGCTGAAATGGATGATGTTGTGAGTTATGGCTCTTTTCTTCACACTTAAGCAACAAAATGCAACTTGTGTTTCTAGGCATGTAGAGGGCCCCTAATGTGCTGCATAATCCCTCCTTGATCAGTGTGTTATGCTCATAAACTTGTGCCATTCAGATTTGCAATGTACTTGTTGGATTTCCAAATTGACATAAAGTGAATTTTAGCAAAAATGGATAATTCACTTTATCTAAAAATGGATTAGGCTTGTGTATAATACTTGAACTCATAGAATAACATCTTGACACAATGAACAAGCATTAAATTATTGAGTGTAACTTGGTTTAAGGACCTGTAATCTAGCCTAAAGCATGTTGAGTTCAAATTGCAAAGTTATGGACATGGAACTTGGTCATGAACAAAGTGGTTTTTTGCTATATTGTGAAATTCGATTCTCTCTAACCATGAGGTTGTTTGAGAAGTTCTTGGACATTTTGGAAAGCTTGGAATGTGTACTACAATCCATCTTTGAAATGCAATTTGAAATTCCAAGTGGAAGTGTATGGCAAATGGCCTTGAAGTTAGGTAGAAAACCTTGTCAAAATAGGTTAAAATTTCACTAAGTTAAAAATGGTTTAGTGCCCTTATTCAAAAAATTGTAACTTGATATACAAGCTTCAAATTAGAAAACTTTGTGAATAAAAGTTGTAGATTATGCAACAAGCTACAACTTTCATGTTTTGACTTTTGTTTGAATCCAAATGGATCTTGGTGAAAAAGTGGGGAAAAGTTGGGAAAAAATTAGGGTTTTTCATAACTTAGAAAAATTCTAAGTTATGAAAAATTCAAATTTCTAACCCTAATTTGCATTTTGTGATTTCTTGGTGAACAAGTTTCATGATTTGGCATGTTTTGATGGAAAATGAATCTTGACTTTTGATTTTGACCAAAAAGTCAAAGTTTGACTTTTCAGTGTACAGTCAAAATTGATCAATTGACTGGGAAATTCAACTGTCAATCTTGTGTACTTGGGATCTTTTGAGCTTGATGATCATGTCAAGATAATTCCATAGGGTCCTTGAGTCTATGTGTGAGCTAGGTTTGCCATTGGCTAGGTCAAACAGTCAAAAATTGCCTTTGTGCAGTCAAAACCCTAAAAATGACCATTTTGCCCTTTTGGTGATCTGATCAAATTTCTTGGGGAATTGTGATCCAAACTTGATCAAATGGTCCATATGAGTTCATAATGTTGATGTGGGTCAAATTTCATGAGGTTTGACTGTCAATTGGCCACAGTTGACTTTTTCCCCAACACAGCTGATTTCTAGGTCAATTGTCCAAATGACTGGGCAAAACTTGGAATCAGGACTTGAAACTTGGTATGGGTAAACTTGGGAGTCCAATATGAAGCAAGAAAGTCATCTTGGGCACCTTAGGCCAAAACCTCTTTGTGCAAGCACAAACCCTAATTTGGGTTAGCAGTGCAAGGAGGAGTCTTGAGCAGATGAAACCCTAACTGGATCCTGAGCTTCAAGGGCTTTGTGATGAGAAATCAATGAGAAATGGGAGGGCAAATTTTGGGGTACAACAGTTGCCCCTGTTCAATCTTCTTGAATCCGAAGAGTTAGATGGGCAAGCTTGCCTTTCGTGACTCGAGGGTAAAAGGAGATTGGACACTAGAGTGCCCGGAAATTTGCACTCGTCAAAGCAATGGATGCGGGAATGGGCTTAGAGATGCTATTTGGAGATGGGCTTAACGATGCCATCTGGGAGAGTGACAGAAATCTTGTCGGGGATGGGCTTAGAGATGCCACCGGGAGAAGAGTATCAGAAGGGTGTCCATGTTTTGGACCATTTCTGAACTGGGGGGGGTCTGAACAAGCAATAGATTGACATCCGTTGTTGGGAGGAATCTGTAAACTGTTTTCAGAAGTCTTGAGAAGAATCTGAACAAGTGATAGGTTAACATCCGTTACTTGGCGAACCCGTGAACTGTTTTCAGAAATCTTGAGAAGAATCTGAATAAGTGATAGGTTAACATCCGTTACTTGGAGAACCCGTGAACTGTTTTCAGAAAGTTGAGAAGAATCTGAACAAGTGATAGGTTAACATCCGTTACTTGGAGAACCCGTGAACTGTTTTCAGAAAGTTGCATCTGAACAAGTGATAGATTAACATCCGTTGTTGGGAGGAATCTATGAACTGTTTTCAGAAGTCTTGAGAAGAATCTGAACAAGTGATAGGTTAACATTCGTTACTTGGAGAACCCGTGAACTGTTTTCAGAAATCTTGAAGTTGAATCTGAACAAGTGATAGGTTAACATCCGTTACTTGGAGAACCCGTGAACTGTTTTCAGAAATCTTGAAGTTGAATAAGCAATAGAGCAGCATCCGTTGTTGGGAAGCGTCCGTAAACTGTTTTCAAAGGTTGCATCTGAACAAGTTGATAGATTAACATTCGTTGTTGGGAGGAATCCATAAACTGTTTCCAGAAGTCTTGAAGTTGAATGATTTTAGTCTGTCGGCTGATCTTTTCTGAAAAGGAAACAGAGTTAGCTGTATGCAATGTCATGATACATGATGCAATGTATGTCATATGACATGACGGTAAATGACGTGAATGTGATGAATGCGCATGTAAGCTGACGAGCTTTCTTGCTGAGGATAAATGAATTCGAGGTGACTGGAGATAAAAGCATCTTGACTGCAGCCGAGGAAAATAAATCCTTGGCTACTACTGGGGAAGAGAATTCCTGATGACCTCTACTGGGGAGTATCAATCTAGTAGACTCATGCTGAGGAGGTAAGACTGAGAATCTTCTGCTTGACGGGAAGCAACTCTGGTGATCTTACTGGGGAATTCAAGATTTCTCTTTCTAAGACCTTGTGGGGAGAAGGCTTATTAGTCTGGCTCCGCTGGGGGTTGATAATTTGAAATTTTAGCTCGGCTGGGGACAACAAGGATAAGCTCCTCTGGGGATCATATTGATAAGTTAGGCTGGGGAATTTTGATGAACTCCGCCGGGGATAGGAAGAATTCTGGCGAGTGCGATCTTCTGTGGCTGTTAGTTGAGGATAACCCAGTTATAAGCCTTTGTGAGGAATAACTTTGAATAAAACTCGGGAGAGACGCTCGTGCTCTGCGGGGAAATACCTTCCAGAATCTTACTGGGGGTAAGCTTTGGGGGTCTGCTGGAGATAGACCTCAGGGTTTGCTAGGGATGTGGATTACAAATCTCTTAGGGGTTTCCTTCGAAGGGGTGTCAAGATATCCATCTGTATCCTCATCCTATCAGTAATCCTCCTTCTTAGGTTCATTTAGGAAGTGATTATGTTTCAAATGCATATGCCTATTTAACAAAACATTGGACGTTTCTCAAAATAAAACAAATAGTGCAAGAGAAAAAGAAAAGGGAAATGACACAAATTTTCGGGAAGAGTATTTGTATTGATTTTCTTTGAGTATATTTGTACAAAGGAGACAATCATCCTAGTAAGAGGACTTTGTCGTAAATATTGAAAGATTTTATACAAAATAAAGGATGGCTATGTGAAATAATTCCATGGGATTCCATTCTGCTATAGCTTTCACAACTCTGAATATCTGTCCATTCAATGCTTCGTTTGACGATGACTGGATTGATCAGAAGTCTGGAACTGGTTGATGAAGAGATTGTCTTTGAAGTGGTCCGACGAGACATAGTCATACGCTTCAATTCCCTAACTTTTGCCTGAATCGCCCTTTCGGGTTTTCGATCCACCGGGAAACCCCTTTTTGCCCAAGCCGCCCTTTCGGGTTTTCGACTTGCCGGGTGTACAGATTTTTTTTCGTTTTTATCCCTAATTTTTGCCTGAACCGCCCTTTCGGGTTTTCGATTCACCGGGATGCCCTTTCTTGCCCAAGCCGCCCTTTCGGGTTTTCGACTTGTCGGGTTATTTTATGCGTAGTATCTTTTGACTATGTCTGCGTTCGCAGGGTGCGGCAAATCGTCGCCGTCCATGGTGGTCAGAATCATTGCACCACCAGAAAATATGCTCTTGATCACAAATGGTCCTTCATATGTAGGAGTCCATTTGCCCCTGGGATCACTTTGCGGCAAGATAATCCGCTTGATTACGAGATCTCCGACTTGATACACTTGATGTCTGACTTTCTTATTGAAGGCCTTGATCATCCGCTTTTGATACGTCTGACCATGGCATATAGCAGCAAGTCGCTTCTCGTCGATCAAATTGAGTTGATCAAGTCGGGTCTGCATCCAATCATCTTCATTCAAACCTGCATCCTTCATAATCCTCAGAGAAGGGATCTGGACTTCCATAGGCAAAACAGCTTCCATGCCATAAACCAAAGAAAACGGGGTTGCCCCAGTTGAAGTACGTGTCGTCGTACAGTATCCATGCAGAGCAAACGGTAACATCTCATGCCAGTCTTTGTACGTGACTGTCATTTTCTGAATGATCTTCTTAATGTTTTTGTTCGCAGCTTCAACAGCACCGTTCATCTTCGGCCGATAGGGAGATGAATTGTGATGATAAATATTGAACTGTTTGCATAATGCAGTGATCATTGTATTATTTAGATTTGTACTGTTGTCCGTGATGATCCTGTCGGGAACACTGTATCGACATATGAGATTTTGCTTGATGAAGCGGGCAACCACATTTTTGGTGACAGAGGCGAAGGAAGCCGCCTCGACCCATTTAGTGAAGTAGTCAATGGCAACTAGGATGAAGCGATGTCCATTGGAATCCGTGGGCTTGATCTCTCCAATCATATCAATGCCCCACATTGCAAAGGGCCACGGAGCGGTCAGGACGTTGAGGGGAACCGGAGGAATATGAACTTTGTCGGCGTAGACTTGACACTTGTGACAAGTACGGGAATGTTGATGGCAGTCAGCTTCCATGGTAGACCAGTAATAGCCTGCCCTTAGGATCTTCTTAGCCATTGTATGCCCGCTCAAGTGAGTACCAAATGTGCCGCTGTGTATATCAGTCATGATCAACTCTGTTTCAGCTTTATCCACACATCGGAGTAATACACAATCATGGCTTCATTTGTAAAGGATGTCGTTGCTCAGGAAGAACTTAGCAGCGAATTTCCTTAAGAACTTCTTGTCATTCACGGAAGCTCCTTCAGGATAATCCCTAGTCTCGAGATACCTTTTGATTTCATGGAACCAAGGTTGTTCCACTACTTCTTCAGTATTAATCTCGTGGCAATGTGCCGGTTCATCCATTCGCTTGATGGTGATTTGGGGAGCCTCATTATCCCAGCTGAGTTTAAACATGGAGGACATTGTGGCCAGAGCATCGGCTAGCTGATTCTCTTCTCGCGGGAAATGCTCGAAGGTAATTTGCTCGAAATGCGACAACAATGTCAGGACATGTTCTTTGTATGGGATAAGATTAGGATGCTTGGTATCCCATTCTCCTTTGATTTGGCTGATGACCAAAGCCGAGTCCCCAAATACGACCAAAGATTTGATCCCCAAGTCTATAGCAGCCTCGAGACCAAAGATGCAAGCTTCATACTCAGCCATGTTGTTTGTGCAGCTGAAACAGAGTCGGGCCGTGAAAGGAGTGTGACAACCTTCCGGAGAAATGAGTACTGCACCAATACCATTTCCAAGTGCATTTGAAGCACCATCAAAGTACATGGTCCATCGGGATCCCTTTTCGGGTCCGTCATACGGTCCGTCACTTTCAATGTTGTCCAAATTCATGATGTCCTCGTCTGGGAAGTCAAATCTCATGGGTTGATAGTCTTCGATAGCCTGATGAGCCAGATGGTCAGCTATTACACTCCCTTTTATAGCTTTTTGGGTGGTGTACTGGATGTCATATTCGGTTAAAATCATTTGCCATCTAGCTATTCTTCCAGATAAAGCGGGCTTCTCGAAGATATACTTGATAGGGTCCATTTTGGAGATCAACAAGGTAGTATGAGTCAACATATACTATCTTAGTCGGCGAGCAGCCCATACCAAAGCGCAGCAAGTTTTCTCGAGCAGTGAGTAGCGAGTCTCACAGTCGGTAAACTTTTTGCTAAGGTAATAAATAGCATGCTCTTTTCGACCAGACTCGTTATGCTGGCCCAAAACACACCCCATTGAGTTATCCAAGACGGTCAAATACATGATCAATGGTCTTCCTTCGACGGGTGGCATCAGAATAGGAGGTTCTAGCAAATACTCCTTGATTCTATCAAAAGCAGCTTGACAATCGTCGTTCCATTCCACTACCTGATCTTTTTTCAAGAGTTTGAAAATTGGCTCACAGGTAGAAGTCAGATGTGAGATGAATCTGGAAATATAGTTTACGCGCCCCAAGAATCCTCTGACCTCCTTTTCAGTACGGGGAGCAGGCATCTCTTGTATTGCTTTTACTTTTGCCGGATCGACTTCAATGCCTTTGTTGCTTACAATGAATCCCAGGAGTTTACCAGACCTAACTCCAAAAGTGCATTTACTTGGATTCAGCCTGAGCTTGTATTCTTTTAATCTGGCAAACAGCTTTTCCAAATGCTCAAGGTGCTCTTCCTCTGTTTGTGATCGAGCTATCATATCGTCTACGTAAACTTCAATCTCATGATGTATCATGTCATGAAATAAAGCTACCATGGCGCGTTGATAAGTTGCCCCTGCGTTCTTCAGCCCGAACAGCATCACTTTGTAACAGAAAGTGCCCCATTGTGTGACAAAAGTTGTTTTCTCCATATCTTCGGGAGCCATTTTGATTTGATTATAGCCCGAAAATCCATCCATGAAGGAAAACACCTTATGCTGAGCTGTATTGTCGATCAAGATGTCAATATGAGGTAGCGGGAAATCATCCTTAGGGCTGGCCCTATTCAAATCTCGGTAGTCCACACACATTCTGACTTTGCCATCTTTCTTCAGTACTGGCACAATGTTAGCGACCCATTGAGGATAGGACGTAACAGCCAGAAAGCCAGCGTCGAACTGCTTCATTACTTCTGCTTTGATCTTTTCGGACATGTCAGGCCTCATTCGGCGAACTTTTTGCTTGATTGGTGGACAGTCTTCTCTTGTGGGGAGACGGTGAACCACGATGTGGTGTCTAGACCCGGCATGTCATCATAGGACCAAGCGAAGATTTCAACATACTCATTCAGCAACTGTACCAAGCGCTCCTTGACTTTCGGTTCAAGGTTGGCACCCACTTGCACCTCCTTCTGATCCTTCTCGGTTCCCAAGTTAACAGTTTCCAATGGCTCTTCATGCGGTAAGATGGCCCTTTCCTCTTGTTGCAGAAGTCTGGCTAGTTCCCCGGGTACTTCACAACCTTCGTCATCTTCATACTCGGCTAGATTGACCAGGTCTTCAGAGTTATTGAAAGATACAGCAGAATAGTCACCCATGGAATCCGGAGTGGATGGGTACCTGCATTGGTGAGTGTGGGTGTGTGTAAGGGATAGCCATCCTTAAACAAAAAATGCAAAAGGAAAAAAATGAACATAAGCAGTTTATCAAATGAAAAACGTCCAATGAATCATTAAACATGGCATATGAATATGAAAAATAGTCAAAACCCTTACAAGTGGACCTACCTGCCCCGGGCAAGGCAGGAGGTGAAAAGATAGTATACGGATTGTTTGAAAGTAAAATATTACAGACCAAATAAGAAATGTTTAACAGATAAATTACTGCGGAATAAAAGTGATGGGGACAAAGTCTTTAGCCTCCCAGTTGCTCAACCCTCCTCTGACAGTTGGATAAATCCACTCTTCAATGTTGCTTTCCTTGTCTTCATCTTCCAGGGCGTTGATTCTGTGAGGAGAAATTTTGACCGGTGCTCTTTCAATCTTTGACTGGCGCATAGCTTTCTGGCCAGCAGCTGTGAACCCTAATCCAAACTTGTCAGTTTTATGCGGAAAATCGGGTAACTGCCCCCACGCTGAATTCTTCCCTTCTTTGATTGCGGCTCTTGCATCCTCCGGAGATGCCATCCTGGCCATCTGTCTTGGTGCCTCAGCTGCCAACTTTGCCACTGCTACTTCGGGAAGAACTTCTTCGAAATGTTGAAACGGTGTCTCAATGAACTCTCCTTCAACCTCCACATACCGGAAAGAATTTAAGTGACTAATCATGTATTCTTCTTCGCCGTGGACAGTGATGATCTTTCCCTTTACAAGATACTTCAGCATCTGATGCAAGGAGGAGGTGACTGCTCCAGCATGGTGTATCCAAGGTCTACCCAGCAGGCAGGAATATGATGGACGGATGTCCATTACATAGAAAGTGGATTTAAACACCTCAGTACCTATCTTGACAGGAATTTCAACTTCTCCATGGACCATTCTTTTCGACCCATCGAAAGCTCTGACGACAATATCACTCGGCTTCAACTCCAACCCTTTGCAATCTAGCCGGTCCAAGGCCTTCTTAGGCAAAACATTCAGCGACGACCCGGTATCAACCAAAACATGTGCAAGGGTGGTTCCGCGACACTCGATTGAAATATGCAAGGCATCATTGTGGTTTCGGCCTTTAGGGGTTAGGTCGGCATCAGAAAAACCTAATCCATTGTCCGCAGTTAGGCTGGCCACGCAATGTTGAAATTGGTCTGCGGAGGTTTCCTGGGGCACATGAGCTGCCTTCAGAAACTTAATCAAATCTTGAGTGTGCGCTTCTGAGCAAAGCAATAGTGCTAGCATGGAGATCTTGGAGGGGGTTTGCCCCAACTGTTCCACCACATCGTAGTCACTTCTCTTGATTATCCTCAAAATCTCGTCCATTTCTTTCTTGGAGGCTTCCGGGATCACCAAGGGTTGAACCCTCGTCCTGACGGGCTCATCTTGTATTCCCTTTCCTTTATCAGCAATGGTAGGAGAGACAGCACTAGGAACGACAATTTCTTCAATCAAAGGAGTTCTAGCGGAGAGTTTTACTGGTGCAGGGATGACTTCTTTAGCTGATTAGGGTCCAAAGACTGCTCTTGGAGGGGCAATCTCTGGAGAAAATACTCTCCCGCTCCTGGTGATTTTGCTGGTGCCCGCAATGTTACTAATGTTGGCTTCTTCATCATCTGAATTTTCTTCAATTACTTTGACTTGCTTGATACCATGGTAGTAGATGTCACCACCATAGTTCCAAGGTATCGACTTCTCAGAAACATAGGGAACAAGCCCTGGCATCGTTATCTTCAAAGGTATAGACTTTGCAGCTGGTGTAATCTTAACAGGCTTTTTGACGGCCTTGGAAGATTGGCGTGAACGGTTATGATTGAGACATTTTCAACATGAACTGGAATAGCAGGAACTTTTTCGAACAAAATTTGTCGGCTATCCATGAGGCCTTGGATGCCTTTCTTTAATAGCGGACAATCAAACGGCAGAGAGTGGCAACAGTAACAGTCTTCTTTACATCCCGGGAAGATCCCGGCCCTTAACAAATTCAACTTAATGGTCAGCAGTGGAGTAGTCAGATCACTAACGTCAGCAACATACAGATCCTCTTCAATGGCATTGACATTCCGACCGTGCTTCGGCATAGGTGCAGATATCACATTGGGTTTCTCTGGAGCGTCAAACTCTACCTCCTTAGCCTCTATCAGGTCCTGGATCTTATGCTTGAGTGCCCAACAATCATTGGTGTCGTGTTCAACACTGTCTGAATGATAGGCGCATTTAGCATTGGCATGATAATGCGGAGAGGACGTATTTACATTCTTTGGCGCCTCCTTGATGGTGGCAAGATTCAACTTCAATAGATGGGGAAGCACCTGCGCTGGAGTCATATTAATACGGGTGAACTGCCGTTGTGGCCTTTCCACCCGTTGCTGATTTGGTCTGGATTGGTTGTAGCGAGGCTGCTCACTTGGAGTGTTTTGAATCATTACGGCCCCCACAGTTGGCCGACGCTCCATCTTCCCTGCTCTTCTCTGAGAATATACCATAGCTGTCTCCTTCTTAAAAGGCTTCTTCTCAACACTTGCAGCAACACCCTTCTGAATCTTTCCTGACTTGATGCCAGCTTCTATTCTTTCGCTTGTTAAGATCAAATCGGTAAACCCCGCGGAAGAGTTACCAATTAAATTATTGAAAAACGGCCCAGATAGGGTCCCAAGAAACATATCAACGAGCTCACGATCGGTTAAAGGAGGCTGCACCCTGCCAGCTAAATCCCTCCATTTTTGTGCATACTCTTTGAATCCCTCACTTGTTCCTAGTGACATACCCTGAAGTTGGGTACGAGTAGGAGCAAGATCGGAATTATACTGATATTGTTTGTAGAAAGCGGTGGCCAAATCTTCCCAATTTCTGACACTAGTTCCTTCTAACTGATAAAACCATTCCAACTGAGCTCCCGACAGGCTGTCTTGAAAGAAATGAATCCATAGATTTTTATCTGCTGTATAGGGTTGAATTTTTCTCACGTAGGATCTGAGATGCATTTTGGGACAGGACAGCCCATCATACCTCACAAACACTGGCACTTTGAATTATGGGGGAATCACAATTCCGGCAACCAAGCCCATGTCTTCAAAATCCAAACCCGGTACCCTTTGCAATTCCATGGCAGCCAATCTGTCTTCTAAACCCTTATATTTGTCATCAGCTGGAGGATACTGCTGGTCAGAATAATCTTCATCCTCTTCAACCTCTTCCTCCTCTGCATCAGACTCGGAAGGCACCGCAACTCGATCTCTTTTACTAGTCCCCTCATCAGAAGTAGGAGGAAATTCAAGCACTCTCCGAGCTTCTATGTCAAATCTTCTCCCCAAAGTAGCCACTCCGACCCTCTTTTTCTTCTTCACTGGGTCCTTATTCTCCAGATGAGCCTTGATATCCTCTTGACTTTTAACCACAGTCATCAAGAGTTGCTGGAACTGTGCATTCTGGGCTTGTAGGTCTTTGATCGTTTGCTCGAGATCCATCCTACTGAAATAAACAGCAGATAGATAAGGAAACCTGGAGTGAGACCTGCTTATGCACATGATGAATGGTATGATGATGTATGCAATGCATTCAAGGACTTAGGACATTCAAAATTGTTTCAGACAAAGAAGAACGCACGTCATATTAATAAGAAGAAATTTGTTAGTACATAAATGCCCCATGGGCCAAGTGTTACAAAATGAACTTCTTAAGGCAAAAAGACATTGCGCATCCTCTTCGGTGCGATGTAGGTGTTGAGGGCCTCTTGCTCGTGGAGTCGGCAGGTAAGCTCTAGAACCTTCTTTTCACTGGCGTAGTAGCTAGCTTCAAAGGTGTTTCGTTCCTCCTTGAGCTGAATCCAACTTTTCTGCATTTCCTCCCACGATGTAGGCATGTCTGGATGTAGGATGGTGTAGGGAACCTCTCCTTCATTGACGGGCTCTTTAATCACAGGGAGAACATGAGGATAAGGCATCATCAGACTTTGGGCTCGGGCTCGTACCCACTTGAGATAAGGCTCAAGGGGGATGGAGTTCTTGTGTCCCAGAGTCTGGCTATCAACCTTGTTGAGTTTTCCCCAAGCTCTGATGAATCTTTGGCGAAGTCCTTGCGCATCGTTGTCGAAGTCAAAAACTAGGCTAGGAATTAACATGTCATGAGGGCCATCCCTCCGTGCATATCCAAATTGCCTCAAAGCTAGGCAAGGGTTGTAGGTGATACCTCCCCTGATTCCAAGTAAAGGAACATTAGGAAACTCTCCGCAACGATCGACGATGATGACATTTTCTCTGGACCGAGAACACCAATGCACATCAGAATGAGTAAGAGTCATCAATCGTTGGGACCACCTTGTACCTTGGTCATTCTTCAAGACAGATTGTGGAAGGTGCGAAATAAACCACCTTGCGAGGATAGGAGTACAGCACATGAGAACACCCCTCTTTCTCATTGTTCGTGTGTAAAATGAGTGAAGGATGTCCCCAAGCAATGTTGGTATTGGATTTCTGGACAAGAAGATTTTGACGGCGTTGACATCTACCAATTGGTCAGGATTTGGAAACAAGACCAACCCATAGATAAGGAGTGCCACAATCTCTTCAAAAGCTTGTAGGTCCAATGAGTTCCAACATTCTTGTGCCTTTTCAAACAAGAATTTTGCTAAGAATCCTTTGACGCCGCTTCTGGTTTCCCAATGCCCCTTGATGTCTGATGGTTGTAGATGTAATGCTCGAGCAACATCTTCCGGCTTTGGTTCCTCTTCCGTACCGTTGAATGGTAGTTGATTAAGGATAGGAATTCTCAGGAGTTGAGAAAACTCCTCCAAAGTGGGCACCAACTGATAATCAGGGAAAGTGAAGCAGTGGTGAAGAGGGTCAAAGAACTGGAATAGCACTTTCATCATGTCTTCTTCAATGTTGGTGTTGATTAGGCTGAGCAGTCTACCATGTCTTTCACTGAAGGATGAATTTTCCGGAATTCTTGAAGTGATCTCCTTGAGTTGAGGAGAGATTCTCACAAGGTTGACTTGAATGGTATTTCTGCGAGGGATTTCCATGTCCTACAAAACAAGAACAAAGATGAAGTCCAAAACCCTTGAAATGGTTAGTGAATGCATATGATGTTTTATGATGTTTATGATGTTTATGATGTATGCACAACCATATGTACAAGCAAATCACACCAAAACCCTAATTTCAGGCTTGCATGGGGTTTCATAGGTAAGTACCCTCTTGAGTGTAGTTGGCTTAAAAACCTGTCCTATAAATAGTAATCGGGTTCTAAGGAGCTCAATATCACGGGATTGTTTTCAATGTTCATTGTTTTGGTTTAGCCACTTAACTAGCGACCAAAATATTCCAAGAAAACAACCCTCATTGAGTGTAGTATCGAGTATCTACCAACTTCGGACTGCACCAAAGCCGGTCATCTCACTACCCCTAATAAAAGGCCAAGATGGTCAAGTAAGGTTCTAGGTCATTAGTGCTTAGTGACATCACTCAGCGGCCCCGTACTCTCCTTGATTGAACTCAAGGGTTACCGGTACTCACAAATATGTCGCACTAATATAGCTATTGCTTAGACCGTGTCGGTATACCCCGCACAGTTTCCATAACGTATTGCTATCTATGAATGTTTCCCAAAATTCGGGTGGAGGATTGTAAACCCAAACAATAGAGCCAAAGTATAAAGCAAGCAAATCAAACAATTAGTCATGCAAGAGGGTGATCTAAGCCCTAAGGTTACTCCACTTTAAAAATTATCCCCAGCAGAGTCGCCAGTTCTAGTGATACGGTGGGAGAACTGACTATGGTTTTGCGTTTGTTTTCGCAAATGTTTCGGTTGAGCAAGAGTCGCCACCGACTTTTTATTTTATCCTAAGGAAAGGTTTAAAAAGCACAGCAAAAACCTTTGAGATTTTTCTTGGGTTCGGGGAGTAGATTATAGAAGGGGAAGGTATTAGCACCCCTTCTATCCATGGTTATCCATGGGCTCTTGGGTACTTGCTTAGATCAACTTGCCTTGGTTTTCAATTGTTTTGAAATGGTGCTTTGTGTGTGGTTTTTGAAAAGGTTTTGAAAAAGATGCCTTGCATAGGCTACCCTTGTAACAATTCTTTACTCGAATGTTTTACAAAAGGTGTTTGTCTTTTTGAAAAGATGTTCAAAGGGTTTTTTTTAAAGTTTGTTTTGAAAGTGTTTGTGAAGTGGATTTTGAAATTAGGCAAGTGTTTTCTTGGAAAGTTGACAAGTACTTAAGAGCTTATCTACCCTAAAGTTTTCTCAAAGATTTTTGTTATGTTTCAAACCTTTTGACGATTTTGTTCCACCATTGCATTTGGTGGACAATCTTGTCTTAGGAGGTGTAAGGGACAGGCGCGGGTCATCGTTTAGACCATAATTGCAATAGTGTTAAATGTCTTTGGGCAATTTTTCTTTGAAAGGGACTTGATCATTTATTTAGGCAACATTTTGAGGGACTATGATCATTTGATTATTTGTTTTACCCAAGGAAGCTCAACATGCAATATGGCCCAATTATTTTGAAGGCAACAAAGTGGAATACCCTAGGGGTGCAAGTGTGAAATGTGTTGTCCATTTTTCATGCTCATTTATCTTGTATTAGGTCCAACTATTTTGTTCATTTTTTTATTCGCATACAAACCCTAATTCTAGCATAGTATGTTTAGAAAGCGATAAAGTGCGAAATTTAAATTCCTACGCTATTACATCACAATAATATAGGGAGGGGGGTACAATGTTCAAATGGGGATATTTAGACAAGAAATTAAACCTAAGCTATTACATCATTTTCTATAAATAATTACAAGATAAATAAATTGCATAATCAAATGGAAATTAAATAAATATGCAAAATGCAAAAAAAGATAATTTTTATATGTATGAAAAAGTATTGTTCATGTAAAATAAAAGAAAAATAAAAAGGTATTATTTTTGGAGTATTTTCATATTTAGGGTAAAAACCCTAATTTTAATCAAAATGAATATTAATTAATTAATTCATATAATATTTTTTATTTACATACAAAAATAAAATAAAATATGGTATATTTGTAAAAAAGGCATTTTTTAGTATTAAATATTAAAAATAAAATATGTACATTTTTTTGGTATTTTTACTCTAAATGTATTAATATATATCTATATATATATATATATATATATATATATATATATATATATATATATATATATATATATATATATATATATATATATATATATATATATATATATATATATATATATATATATATATATATATATATATATATATATATATATATATATATATATATATATATATATATATATATATATATATATATATATATATATATATATATATATATATATATATATATATATATTTGTATTATTTTAAATATGTATTATATATATAAATAATAATAATAGTTAAATTTTTTTAGAAAATAGTATTTTTTATATAAAATATTTTCAGAGGGTAATATAAAATTAAAATAAAAATAGAAGTGTTTTTACATATTTTTCTATTTATCCTAAATAATAGTATATATAATATTTATGTATAAACAAAAGAAAATTAAATAAAAATCAAATAAAATCAAAAAATGATGAGAAAAATATTTTCAAAATTTTAATATGCTGAGAAAAAATAAATGAGTCAAATAAGAAAAGAAAAAGTCAAAAATCATGAAAAATGAAGCAAATGGGCTTGGGGGTGCAAAACAGAAAAAGTGGTGTGAATAATAAAAATGTTCAGGCCCAGCCCAAGAAGCCACCTTCTTCAACCTCTGAACAAAGCTTGTTCAAAAACGCGCGCCAACAAGCTTCCTTCGAATGTCCTGATTCTTTGATTTTTTGAGCAAACTTCCAACACAAAAGATGTTAAGCATGAAATCACGATTCCAACCATATGCATAACTTGATCTAACTCTCTAAGATGAGGGAGAATTTCTTCTCCCCCAAATCCTAACCTAGTTTTTCTGCCATTTTCAAACTCCAAATTCTCTCTACTCAGGCAAAAGAAATGAAAAGTAAAGGAATGTACATGTTCAGTGGCATGAGTATGACATTATTTCTTCACAAACCTAAGACTAATGATGCATAATAAGAGAGATATGAGTTCAAAAAACTACCTGTTCAGCTGAAGTTCTATCTTGCAATGTAGGAACTTTCAGTGCAAGGTGATGATTGGAAAAGCTTCCTTGAGGTCCAGGGATGTTGTTTCAATGCTTACTTTGTCTTGAGAGCTTCTGAATCGGGCTAGAGAACTTCAACTGCAAAACAGAAAAACAAAAATGGTGAAGTGGTTTAGAGGTGTTACAGATCGTGCTTTCGCTTTTGGTTAGCTTGCATAGGTAGTATGGAAGGTGTATGAACTGGTTTGGGCAAGAAAGCTTGAGAGAAATGGGAGATGGCCCTCAATCTGCAGGGGTTGCTCTGTTTGAGCAGTTTCAAGGTGATTCTGAGATGGAGGGTGTTTGAGAGGTGCAGGGGTCGTGTATTAGCTTGGTTGTGATGTGCTGAGTATGTTTGATAAGTTTGTTCTTGTGTGTCTAAGCTGAGATGGATGATGTTGTGAGTTATGGCTCTTTTCTTCACACTTAAGCAACAAAATGCAACTTGTGTTTCTAGGCATTTAGAGGGCCCCTAATGTGCTGCATAATCCCTCCTTGATCAGTGTGTTATGCTCATAAACTTGTGCCATTCAGATTTGCAATGTACTTGTTGGATTTCCAAATTGACATAAAGTGAATTTTAGCAAAAATGGATAATTCACTTTATCTAAAAATGGATTAGGCTTGTGTATAATACTTGAACTCATAGAATAACATCTTGACACAATGAACAAGCATTAAATTATTGAGTGTAACTTGGTTTAAGGACCTGTAATCTAGCCTAAAGCATGCTGAGTTCAAATTGCAAAGTTATGGACATGGAACGAGGTCATGAACAAAGTGGTTTTTTGCTATATTGTGAAATTCGATTCTCTCTAACCATGAGGTTGTTTGAGAAGTTCTTGGACATTTTGGAAAGTTTGGAATGTGTGCTACAATCCATCTTTGAAATGCAATTTGAAATTCCAAGTGGAAGTGTATGGAAAATGGCCTTGAAGTTAGGTATAAAACCTTGTCAAAATAGGTTAAAATTTCACTAAGTTAAAAATGGTTTAGTGCCCTTATTCAAAAAATTGTAACTTGAGATACAAGCTTCAAATGAGAAAACTTTGTGAATCAAAGTTGTAGATTATGCAACAAGCTACAACTTTCATGTTTTGACTTTTGTTTGAATCCAAATGGATCTTGGTGGAAAAAGTGGGGAAATGTTGGGAAAAAATTAGGGTTTTTCATAACTTAGAAAAATTCTAAGTTATGAAAAATTCAAATTTCTAACCCTAATTTGCATTTTGTGATTTCTTGGTGAACAAGTTTCATGATTTGGCATGTTTTAATGGAAAATGAATCTTGACTTTTGATTTTGACCAAAAAAGTCAAAGTTTGACTTTTTAGTGTACAGTCAAAATTGATCAATTGACTGGGAAATTCAACTGTCAATCTTGTGTACTTGGGATCTTTTGAGCTTGATGATCATGTCAAGATAATTCCATAGGGTCCTTGAGTCTATGTGTGAGCTAGGTTTGCCATTGGCTAGGTCAAACAGTCAAAAATTGCCTTTGTGCAGTCAAAACCCTAAAAATGACCATTTTGCCCTTTTGGTGATCTGATCAAATTTCTTGGGGAATTGTGATCCAAACTTGATCAAATGGTCCATATGAGTTCATAATGTTGATGTGGGTCAAATTTCATGAGGTTTGACTGTCAATTGGCCACAGTTGACTTTTTCCCCAACACAGCTGATTTCTAGGTCAACTGTCCAAATGACTGGGCAAAACTTGGAATCAGGACTTGAAACTTGGTATGGGTAAACTTGGGAGTCCAATATGAAGCAAGAAAGTCATCTTGGACACTTTAGGCCAAAACCTCTTTGTGCAAGCACAAACCCTAATTTGGGTTAGCAGTGCAATGAGGAGTCTTGAGCAGATGAAACCCTAACTGGATCCTGAGCTTCAAGGGCTTTGTGATGAGAAATCAATGAGAAATGGGAGGGCAAATTTTGGGGTACAACACCATGCAATGAATGTGCCAAGATTCTGAGTTTTTTAAGCTTAAACAGTGGTTTTAAGGCTGAATAAAGTTGAACAGGTTTATTAAAGACTATTTTGTTGTATTTTTATGACCAAGAAAAGGGTAGCAGGTTGAATGATTACATAAGATTTGTGTTTCATATCAAAGAGTGAAATTGAGTTGATGTAGTTGGCATTAGTGATGATGGTTATTTGCTCTTACAGAAAAGCATACTGAAAATCTGTTGAATAATCATCGCATGTTCTTGACTTGAGTACATAGTCGGATACTGAAGCACGCTGGTGATTTGACGGTTGCTGCTGAATTGGAAGATAAAGCTAGGTGTATGGATCTCGGTGATCGTTATGTTAATAGTGATTGTGTGAAGCGCATGCTACAGGCTGATCAGGTTTTTGATATCTATTTCTTTGAATTTCATTTTAGCTTCAGTTTTGTAACTCGGGTTGCTTTTTCTGTTGCCTATTTTTGACATTTTTATTTTCTCTATAATACCCTTGATATCCATGTGGTTTTGGCCGGAAAAATTGTTGGGCTATTCATGATCTATAAACCTTCTTCTAATGATCTAAAAACCTTCCTCTAATCAGAAGATACAGCGGAGACGTGACGTCGTCCAGTGTGATCGTCATCTCACCATGTGATAGATGGAACGACGATGTCTCATGGTGCCACTTATCAACAAAAACGTTAATCATACCCAAAATTAACAACGATGTATCCACACTTGGTCAAATCTTTCAACCTTGTAAGCAGTAACAGCTCATCAAACCATGGCTCAATAGGGGGTATGAATTTACTGATTTTCCGTCCATGATTAATGACCTTCAGCAGATCACGTTCCTACATAAATCGTTTGACAAAACTCGTTCAACACATATCCTCAAAATTGATCAACATAAAGAAAATTGTAATTGAATAAACAATTTAAATGCTTACCTCTCCGTCCCATATATGTCTAGCAACATAGTCTGGGTACAGAGGTAGAAGGGATAAATCAGACGGCCCTCTTCCAAAAACCTAAGGCACCACAAGTGCCGCCTCAGGTGACTGGGATGTCTGGGGTTCCACCTCAGGTGTCGTCGGTGACAAAGGCTGAGATGCAGATTGTGGATGAGAACCGGATGGTGTCAGCTTAGAACCGGATGTCTCTCCCGCCTCAAATAAGGAAGTGCATCTGCGGAAGAACGGGGCAGTGAGAGATGAACTAGGGAATCTCGCCTGTTGCGGGAGGACAATGTAGTCGAAATAGAAACAGGAACATCAGAAGTTGAGGTTGTAGTAGGTGCATCCGGTACGGTCTGTCCAGAGGCAGTAGGCTAGGATGCCTGATTCCTTTCCCTCCGCACAAAAGCATAATGTGCAAGCCTGTCGTGCCTCAATCTAAATGGTTTTTTAGTCATTACTCCTGTAGAAGTACAAAACAAACGTTAACATGCGGACTAATGTTCAAAATGAAGAAAAAATTAAAACAACCTAAAATCGAAAATACATTATTGATTTTGTTCAACGTTAAATTAAAAATCGAAATGTATTTCCAGTTCTACCTATGATTGCAGAGATCCGTCAATGGCGAACCATCCCCCTCATATAACCTCAAAAAAACTCGTTGATCATGAAAATGAGATTACCAACACGTTTATAATGATTCCTGATCTTACCTAATCATACTTGGACCATCACGAATGGCTCTGAGCGGAAGTTGAACGAGATGGGGGGTACCTATAAGGCACTCTGATGCTAAAGTGAGAGGAAGTACGAGCAGGCAAAAAGTGTGTGTATGGGTAAGAGAATGAATACCTGGCCCTCTATGAATAGAGGGTATTTATAGCCCCCAGCGCGGGGCCAAGGTCCCTTCATTGGGCCGACCAGGACTGGCCCAATAAAGGAACTGCCAGGTTCTACGTGTGTAGTGGGGACCCGCACGTGGTCCCCTTCCTGGTGATGCTCTGCGAGAAGTACGGGGGGACGAGGACACGGTCTTTCCGGAGTTCAAGTGATGGAGTAACGGTCATAGTATGCCCTACGAGGAGGGTGCTCGAGTTGGGCTCGAGCTGGATTTCATGTGGTCAAGGATGTCATGTTCACGGGCAGCGGCGGGCACAGCTGCAGCTTCTGGTCGACGCGCTGGCGGAAATCTTCGAGCGCGCGCTCCTTGAAGAGTTGCTTGGATTGGGCCTTTGTTCTTGCTCTTGGACCAGGACGGCCCAGTCCAGAATAGGAGCCCCTCAAGTCGTGGCTCCTGGAGCATGAGTTATGACTTGATCTCAGCTCGTCTTTGTCACGGGGCCTTATGCTCGGCCAGGATATTTTCTTCCTCGTGGTTGCTCGAGGAGTTTCTCATGTGTTGCGTTCGTGAGATAATCCTTTTCGAGGCGTGCTCGGGGGATTCTTGGCGGGCTGTGCTCGTTAGGTATGCGAGGCAACCCTTGGGAACCGTGACGCCACCCTACTGAAAGTAGAGCCATCATTGCCTAGGGGAGTAGGCGTCGAGGAGGGGAAGCTCGTGGTTCCCCGGGGTGACGTTTCGTATTCCACGTCATCCCTATAAATAGGGTCCTTAGGTCCCATAATCTGTTTTTCCTCTTCGCGCTTCTCCTCCTTCCTCTGCCTTTGCCACCACTGTTTTTCTAGAATTTCATAGGACCACCGTGCTTTCCGCCGTTGATCTTCTTCCCTGCCGCCGTACATCCTTCCTAACTTCCAAGTAAGCATTTTATACCTCATATTTTTCTCTGTGGTAGGTGATTTTTTCCTTTATTTGTATGTTAGAAATCCGTATCTAGGATTAGTGCCCGGTACATTCGTGTTCATGCCTGGTATGTTCATGGTTTTGCCCGGTAAACGCATGTTTGTGCCCGGTGAACGCATAGCTTTAGGTATGTGACTTGCAATGCTGCCCGGGATCTTCATGGTTTTGGGCGCATAACTTATGATACTGCCCGGTAAACCCATAGTTCTAGGTTTAGGATTCATGATACTGCTCGTCATATTCATAGTTTAGGTCGACGTACTCATGACTGGCCGGGATGTTGGCCCATTTAGGCAGTATGTAGGACGACTCGTCGTGGCACCTTGGTGTCGGGGAGGTGAAACTAGGCTCTTGTTCGAGTCCTCAATGTTTTAATGTGCGCGGAGTGTGACTTGGCTTGTCGTGTCCTTCTTCCCGACAGTTATGGAGAGCGTATGGATTTGCTCCCAAATTGACTGGTTTCCTGTGCTTTGCAGGATAAATTGCTGATGAACCGGAGTCCTCAGGGCGCAACGAGGTCGAGGACCAGAGTGCCAAGGAAAATGTAACTCTAATCGATACCGTTGATGATCCTTTGCTGGATTGGGTGGGCGCTGAGCCCAGAGGGATTGCCTCGGCATATAGTCGGCGCAGTCGGAGTGCCTACACTATCGTCGAGCATGGCGGTAGTCAGCCGGGCTTTCAGAAAAACTTTGTGGTCACCAGACCGTCTCTTGACGCGTGGATATGCTCGGAGTTCTCTGAGTACGGGTTTCCCATGTATGAAATCGCATTCAAGGACCTCGGTCTCAAGCTCCCCTTTAGTGACTTCCAGGTCGGGGTATTCAGTCATCTGGAGTTGGCCCCCTCGCAGCTTCACCCCAACTCGATTGCCTTTCTTCGGGCGTTCGAGCTGACGTGTCACTTTTTAAGGATTGGGGCGACCATCCTCTTTTCTTCAGGGTCTTTCATTTGCAATGCCAGTCTCGGGGAGGTAGGCACAGTTGGGTTTCCCTAAAACAATCGAAGAGGCTGTTCAGGATGTACATGGATTCTGTCTGGGGTTTCAAGGACAAATGGTATGTCGTGCAGCCGATCACCCAGACTGCTCTGGATTCTGTATATGAAGAAGAGACTGCAGTGACCGACGATAACGGGGAGCCTCTTATGGACGATGAGGGTCGCCCGGTGTTGGGGCGTGTAGCTAAGTTTCCCTTGCATTGGAGCTCGCGCCACTATGAGCATGGCACCGGGCATTACCATACGCCCGCGGGAGGGATGAGTACCGAAGACGAGGAGGCCTATGGTACCCTCTGCAGATATGTCGACAGTTTATTCCCTGCCTGGTGGGCCAAGAGGGAGGGAAAGGACATTCTCGACGAGGATGGTTACCCGACCTTCGAGGCCCGTCCTATAGATACAAAGGCGCTTGTGGAGTGCCAGTCCTACGGGCAGGCTGCGAACCTGCTAGGTTACTTTTTGTCTTATAGTTTCGTTCTGATTTCTTCGTTTGTTACTTGCTCGTAACTAACCCGGGTTTCTTTTTTGCAGGTCATATGGCCGACGAAAGGAGAGGCTTCTAAAGTTGGCACAAGATAAGAAAGTCAACAAAAGAATGGTGCGAGCTCCTCAGGCGACGAGGATGGGTCTGCCAACTAGTTTAGGTGATGCTTCTGGCGGGTCCCCGGACTCCCAGGACGTCGAGCAGCATATTGATCTGATACCGAGGAAGAGGAACCGGGTAGAGAGCCAGCCGGAAGTCGGCGACGAGTCTGGCATGGTGAGGGCCTTTGGCTTGCCCCCCTACTTTAAAGAGGAAGGCTTCTTCGAGGGGTTTCCCTTAACAGTAAGTGTCGAGGAGGCTGAGACCATACGGCGGCTAAATAAAGAAAGTTGGAGAAAGCATCTGGCCGCCAGTATGGTCGGGATGGTCAAGATGGCCGAGATGGTCGTTGTCCTTGCTGAGGAGGGGGCAGACTCTGACCGCGTCAAAGAACTGGAGCAGGAGAAAGTTGGCCTTGTTGCGGGCTCTCGAAAGTTAAAGGATGCTCTAGAGCGATCTGAGGAGATGTTCCGCGAGCAAGCTGAGCTGCTGGCCGCGGAGAAGGAGAACTCGGGGAAGGTTGCCGAGGAGAGGGACTATTTTCAATTGGACCGAGAACGCTTGGAGGCCGACAATGAGCGTCTGGCCAAAGAAGTCGAGGATTTGAAGGCCGCCATGCTCCCCGCCGAAGATGAGTTGGAGGAGACAGCCCCCTTGCGAAGTCGCTCGGAACTGGTTGCTCGGATTCATCTCCTCGAAATGGATTGTGTTGGCGCCTTGGCGGATGGTTTTGAGGCCGCGGTTAGTCAGCTTACTTTATTGAATCCTGGTCTGAATACCGAGGGGGCGGGTTTCATGTCCCAGATCATCTACGGCCAGGTCTTTCCTCCGCCCGAGTCTCCTGTCTTGGATGTTGGTAGCCCCGGGGAAGTCTAGCTGTGAAACTCTGGTCGGGCCTGCGCGCCCGTTTATTGATAGTTGTTTTTTTTTTGGGCTTGCATGCCCATGCATATTTTTTAAGGCCCGCGTGCCCGTGACTGTAATTTCTGAACATCGCCGGCCTTCTTGGTCGGTTTATTTTTATTTGTTTTTGCTCATGAGTCTTTGAATCAATGTTTGTTTCGACCCTTAATATTTGCTTGTGAACACGTTTTTATATTTTGTGATAAAATTTGCCTAAGTTATGTCCCCGAGTCTCTCCTGTTCTCGACTGTCACTTTGTGGCAAATTTGCCTAAGTTTTTTCCTCGGGACATGCTTGTGCTCCGCTTGCTATTTTGTGGCGAAATTTGCCTAAGTTACGTCCTCGAGTCACGCTTGTGCTCGGCTGTTGCTTTGTGGCGAAATTCGCCTAAGTTACGACCTCGGGTGGAGATTCTTTTCAACCCATTGGGTGGTCCGACGTACTTTGAGATGCGTCGGGCTTGCGGAGTAAAGCCGCTTGCTCGGGCGTATGACCCAGATCGGGGTTTCTTGCCCGTGGCGTGAACTGCCCATCGCGAGCTGGGTGTTCTGCCATGCGGGTACTTCGACGGTGGAGCTCGATTGAGGTATCCACGTCGGGCACTGTCAATCGTGCTCGTTTGGTTGAACGATGTTATGTCGTTTGGGCGTAGATTGGGCCCGTACCTTGGCCTTTCTACGTGGTCGAGACATTTCTCTCCGTTGACTGGATGTGGATGTCCGACGTCGAGAGTCCTTGGTGTTAAAGGTTTTTAACTATAGTACTGCTTTAGTTTAGCAGCGTTCCAAGGTCGTGGCAATGGTTCTCCGTCTAGTTGCTCGAGGTAGTATGCCCCGATACCTGTGGTACCGTGGATGCGATAAGGCCCTTCCCAGTTCGCGACCAATTTCCCTTCGCGGGAGTCTTTCTGGTTTCTTCGTAACACCAGGCTGCCGATCTCGAATTCGCATTTAATGACCTTGTCGTTGTGACGCAGGGCCACTCGTTGTTTTAGGGTGGCCTCGCGCAGAGCCGCCCCCGATCGAATTTCTTTGACTAAGTCGAGTTCGTCCCTGAGTGCCTCGTCGTTCATTTCTTCGTCGAGGGGATTTTCTGTCCGCCTGGAAGGTTCCCTGATTTCTACTGGGATGACGGCCTCGGTGTTGTATATTAGTCGAAAGGGGGTCTCGTCGGTCGTCGAATGGGGCGTGGTGCGGTATGCCCACAAGACATTGTGCAGCTCCTCGACCCAACCTCTCTTTGCTTCGCCGAGCTGGCGTTTGAGTCCTCGGAGGATGACTCTGTTCGCAGCGTCAACTTGCCTGTTGGTTTGAGGGTGCTCGACCGAGGTGAAGTGTTGTTTTGTTCCCAGTTTGGTGACGAAGTCTTGGAATCCGTGGTCGGTGAATTGGGTGTCGTTGTCGATGACCAGTGCTCTCGGGATCCCGAATCTGGCGAGGATGTTTCTTTTGTAGAAACAGAGGATGTTGTGCGAGGTGATCTTTGCGAGAGCCTCGGCCTCTATCCATTTCGTGAAGTAATCCACGACCACAATGAGGAAGTTGTTTTGGTAAGTTCCTTGCACGAAAGGACCGAGAATATCCATTCCCCACCATGCAAACGGCCACGGGGATGACAGTATGCTCAGCTTGTGAGGGGGAGTGAGGTACATGTCGTCGTGCCTCTGGCACTTGTCGCACTTCTTAACGTGTTCCTTAGCGTCCTGCTGCATCGTCGGTCAATAGTACCCCGCTCGAAGGGCTTTCCTCTCCAGGGACTTACCGTCCATGTGTTAGGCGTTAATTCCTTCGCGTATCTCCCGCAGCACCTCAGGGACTGTGGATTCGTCGATGCACTTCAGGAGGGGGATGGAGAATTCTCTGCGGTATAGTTTGTGCTCGAGCACCACGTAGGAGCTTGCTCGTCGCCTCGTGGTGGTCGCTTCTGTCTGGTCCGAGGGGAGTTCGCCCTTTGTCAGAAAATTGTACACCGGGGTCATCCAGGATGAGGCATCACCAATGGCGTGTACCTCGACTGGTGTCGAGGACCCTTCGATGCTCGGGCGTGACAGGGATTCTTGTATGACGGATTTGTTTCCGCCCTTCTTTCTCGTGCTCGCGAGTTTGGACAATATGTCTGCCCTTGTGTTTTGCTCGCGCGGGACGTGTGATATTTCTGCTCGCTCAAACTTTGTCATGTGTTTTTTGACTAATTTTAAGTATTCGACGAGGCTGTCGTTTTTGGCTTGGTAACTCCCTTGGACTTGGGAAGCAACGAGTTGTGAGTCCGTGAAGATTTATATCTCGCGGGCTCCCAAGTCCTCGGCTAGCCTTAGTCCTGCGAGCAGGGCCTCGTTCTCTGCTTGGTTGTTTGATGTTGGAAAGGAGAGGGTTAACGAGTGTTCGATCACTACGCCTTCCTCATTTTCCAGGAGGATCCCCGCGCCACTTCTGGATGAGCTGGAGGCTCCGTCGACGAAGATGGTCCATTTGTGTTCCTTCCCGGCGGGCGGGTCGTGAGCAGTCATTTCCGCGACGAAGTCGGCCAGGGCTTGTGCTTTCAGATCTTTCCTACTCTCGTATTAAATGTCGAATTTGGAGAGCTCTAAGGACTATTTCAACATTCGGCCCGCCATGTCAGGTCGACCCAAGAGTTGCTTCACCAGTTGGTCGGTTCGTACGATGACCGTGTGAGCCAGAAAATAGTGTCTGAGTCTTCTCTCCGCGTAGACGAGGGCTAGAGCTACCTTTTCTATCTGTTGGTACCTGCTCTCGGGTCCTTGTAGGTCTTTGCTCGTGAAATAAACGGGTCTCTGCCCGTCGGTGGTCTCGCGGATGAGAGTCGCACTGACGGCTTTGTTTGAGACGGAAAAGTATAGGAATAATGGCTCCCCGTCGACTGGTCGAGATAGCACGGGTGGTTGAGATTGACTTTGTTTTAGGTGGCGCAGTTCCCGTTCATATTCCTCGGTCCATTCGAAGGCTGCTTCTTTACGAATGAGTCTGAAGAAGGGGAGGACGTGCTGAGCGGACCTCGCGACAAAGCGGGACAATGACATGAGCATGTCGTTCATGACTTGTATTGATTTCTTAGACGTTGGGGTCGGGAGGTCGGAGAACGCTCGACACTTGTCGGGGTTGGCTTCAATTCCTCGTTCCGTCAAGTAGAATCCGAGGAATTTCCCCGCCTTGACTCCGAACGTGCACTTTTCGGGGTTGAATCTCATCTTACATTGTCTTGCTTGGGCGAAGACTGCCTTGAGGTGTGCTGCATGATCGGTGTCTTCTCGGGATTTGACGATCATGTCGTCCATGTAGACCTCGAGCGTGTCTCCAATCTACTTGTGGAACACCCTGTTCATCATACGTTGGTAAGTTGCCCCGGCGTTTTTTAGTCCAAAGGGCATTACATTGTAGTAATAATTACCCGAGCTGGTCATGAAAGCCGTGCAATGTTTGTCGCCCATGGCCATTGGGATTTGGTTATAGCCCGAGTAGGCATCCATGAACGACAATGTTTTGTAGCCGACCGAGTTGTCGACCAGCATATCTATGTTTGGTAAAGGGGAAGCATCTTTCGGGCAAGTCCAGTTAAGATCGGTATAGTCAACACACATCCTCCATTTTCCATTATTCTTTTTAACTAGTACAACGTTTGACAGCCAGGTTGAATACCGGGCTTCAGAAATAAAATTCGCCTCTAGGAGGTCTTTTACAGCTTTTTCAGCAGCCTCCGTTTTCTCCGGAGACTGCCTACACCTACGTTGTACTACGGCCTTAGCGGCAGGATCTATGGCGAGACAGTGACAGGCGACCTCATGGTCGAGTTCGGGCATCTCTGCGGTGCTCCAGGCGAACAGGTCAGCATTCTCGCGCAAGCAGGCTTTAATATGTTTCCTCGCCAAGTAGGGGAGGTCGCTGCCAATCTTCACTCCCTTGCTCGGGTCTGCGCCGAGGGGGACAAGCTCAAAGTCCCCGCCCGGGATTGGTCGGAGGGGGATTTGCTCGCCGCTGGGAGGTTCGTCCTGGTCGAAACGAGCATCAAGAGCTATGGTGTCGACCTTTGGTGGAGCTCTCTGGTATTCCTCCTTGGCGGACTCTGGCTTGTCGGGTTCCGGTCGTGTCGTCGCCGGTCTTTTGGCGGGCCTTGTCCCGATGTCGACAGTGTCGCGTCCTTTAGATGCAGCGTTGAAACACCTCTGAGCAGCGGCTAGGTCTCCCTGGATGGTAGCTACCTGTGCCTTCTTGGTGTAGAACTTCATCTTCAGGTGGACGGTGGAGGGTACCGCTGTCAGTTCTGCCAGTGTTGGTCTCCCCAGGATGCAGTTGTAGAGGGACGGGCAGTCGATGACGAGGAAGCGTACTTTAACATGCCTTGTCGATGTGCCTTCGCCGAAGGTAACCATGAACTCGACATATCCCCAAGGCTTGGAGGTCGAGTCGTTGAAGCCCTGTAAGTCCGGCCCTACATATGGCGAGAGATGGGAGTCGTCCAGCTGCAGAGTTCGGAACAATTGACTGTACATCACGTCGACGGAACTTCCTTCGTCGACGAGGATGCGGTGCACATCAAAGTTAGCCATTCTTGCTCTTATCAGCAGGGGAATGACTGCGTTGGGGGCTCCTCCGGGGAGCTCTTCCAGGTAAAAGGTGATAGGCTCCGACCTACCTTTTACCCTCTCAAAGGTCACTGTTTGCGGGGGTGCCGCGTCGACCAGTTCATCCAGCTTCCTTTTAGCCAAATTGATAGTCAGGTCGTTGAATCCTCCACCATTGATGACCATGGCGGAGGGAAAGTATTCCCACCTGTTGTGGGTCGTGAGCGGCTCCTGCAGGTGCTCGGGGACGTAGAAGTCCTCGGGTCTGGTGACGGAGAAGGCGGTCTGGATGGGGACCGACTCGTCAGATGGTCGGGCGTCTTCCTCCGATTCTCTTGCTTCTCGGGCGTCACGACGAGCAGCGTCGTTTTGCCGGTATTGGGCGAGCCTCCCTCCCTTGATGAGGGTTTCAATGGCGTCCTTGAGGTGGACGCAATCTTCAGTCAGATGATCATGGCTCCTATGGTACTGACAATACTTGCTCTTGTCTGTTCCAGGCTTGGCGGGAGCAGGTCAGGGGTGTTTGACGCTGCCGTCTTTAAAGTCCGTGCTGGCACACTCCGCCAAAATGCTCGCGGGAAGCTGTGAGCGGAGTGTATTCGGTAAAACGCCCCGAGGGTCCTCTTTGCTCTCGGACTTCTCGGGGTTTGTCCTCTTTTCTTTCCTTCCCGGTTCGTTGAGGAGGAGCAGCTTCCTGGCGCGGGTTGCTGCTGGATCCGCGAGTCCTAGGGTCTCGGGATCTGTTGGCCGCCTCCCTCTCCTCGTAATCCATGTACGCCCGCGCCTTCTCGAGGAGGGCATCGAATGTTCTAGGTGGCTCGATGCCCACTGCCTTTCTGAATTCTGTGCCGGGGAGGATCCCCCTCTCCAGCAAATATCTTTTCAAGTGGTCCACGCAGGGGACCTGGATGGCTTCGCGGTTGAAGCGATTGATAAACTCTCTCAGGGTTTCATCATGTTTCTGGATGATGGCCTCGAGAGCCGCCTCAGTCTTTGGGTGTCGCCGAGACGCAGTGAACGAACTTATGAATTGGTTCTTCAGGTTTCGCCACGAGGTGATTGATCCCGGAGCGAGGCCTTTATACCAGTCCATTGTTGCCTTTCTGAGGGTCGTGGGGAACAGCCGACATTTGATGGGTCCCCCGACATTGTGGTAGTGCAGCATAGCCTCAAATCCGTCGATATGGTCGATCGGGTCCGCCACTCCGTCGTATTCCTTCAGATGTGGAGGCTTCTCCATGCTCGGGGGTATGGGCGCCTCCATGATTGCTTGTGACAGGGGACCGCGGGGGTCGTCCTCGTCACTTTGCTCTGGGGATAGCGATGGGGACCTGTAATATTGTCGAGCCCGACGGTCCTGGTCGTGCTGGGCATCTCTCGAGCATGGTGCTCGTTGGTTGATTCTTCCATGCCCGTCTTCGGAGTGTCTTCTTTCTTGTCGTGTGGGGGCGTGGTTGTGTCCCCCAACTTCGATGATGGGTTGCCTCTCCAAAGGGGGCCGTCTCCCCGAGGGTCGGGGAGACGGCCTTCGGGAGGTGTCTATGTAGTGTCTTCGCGGGGGAGACGGGAGATGTACCTCTGTACTCGAGGAGGTGGAGTTTGGGGCCTCTTGTGTCTCCTCGCAGGTCGTCGATCGTCTTCTAGTGCCCTCAATCTTTCCCCTTGGGCGAAGATGAGGTAATTCGTCTGATTGATCGCCGCGAACAGCGCGCGGGTTGTGGCATCTGCCCTGGCGGGGACAGGGACTTCCTGAAATTGGGCAGCTCGATAGTTTGTGGGAGTTGCGTTGTCTTCTTCGAGCGGCGGATGGACTGAAGAGGATGATGCAGTAACTCCATCGCGGTGGACTGAGGGCCCGGGGTTGGTGCCCCCGGGGAGTGAGTTATGACCGGGGTTACCGACGTTATCCGGGAGTCCTTTTTTATCTGCGAGGCCGTTGTTGGTGTCGACGACGCGGATGTTTTGGTCATCACGAACTTGGTCAGCCATGACGGTGGGAGGTGATTTGAGCTTTGGTCTTCGAGGTTTTGCAAGACGGGGAAGCTAGATTCCCACAGACGGCGCCACTGATCTTACCTGATCAGACTTGAACCATCACGATTGGCTCCGAGCGGAAGTTGAACGTGATGGGGGGGTACCTGCAAGGGACTCTGATGCTAAAGTGAGAGGAAGTACGAGCAGGCAAAGAGTGTGTGTATGGGTAAGAGAATGAATACATGACCCTCTAGGAATATAGGGTATTTATAGCCCCCAGCGTGGGGCCAAGGTCCCTTCACTGGGCCGACCAGGACTGGCCCAATAAAGGAACTGCCAGGTTCTACGTGTGTAGTGGGGACCCGCACGTGGTCCCCTTCCTGGTGATGCTCTGCGAGAAGTACGAGGGGACGAGGACGCGGTCTTTCCGGAATTCAGGTGATGGAGTAACGGTCATAGTCTGCCCTACGAGGAGGGTGCTCGAGCTGGGCTCGAGCTGAATTTCATGTGGTCGAGGATGTCATGTTCGCGGACAGCGGCGGGCACAGCTGCAGCTTCTGGTCGACGCGCTGGCGGGAATCTTCGAGCGCGCGCTCCTTGAAGAGTTGCTTGGATTGGGCCTTTGTTCTTGCTCTTGGACCAGGACGACCCAATCCAGAACAATTCCTAATATTAAAAAACACTACAAAATCACAATTTCAAAACTAAATCACTAATTTAAGTAGAAATTACATAAACACTAAAATGCTCAAAAGCAACTTATAATTGTTGATTTTTCTTGATTGAATGAAGTTGGACACTTGAATTAACTGATGCTTGACGATTTGTGACGAATTTTTTACGAAGTGGTTTGATTCTGTAACAATAAGGGTTTAAGAGAATGAGTGTTTTTGTGTATTATGTTTTTGTTGTTTGAAAAGATTTTTGAAATAAGAGAGGGGAAGAGGTAGCGCACCTTTAAGTCGCAACTCAAACCAGAAATATATTTCCAATTTATACCGTAATTGCAATTCCGATTCATATCTTGTCTGGAATTTGGATTCCTAGGCCACACAATTGTACATGTTTGGGATGCAACCGAAAATATATTCATGATTGCAACCAAAAATATATTTACGAACCAGCAATATATTTCCAGTTTGCATACAATTTTTTCGTAAAATTTATGCCTAACATGGTACGGTTCATTAGCACCTCCGATAATTCAAAGTCGTGAAGTGAAAAATTAGCAAAGGAAAAAAATAATGGATGAGTATGAGAAGAAATAGCGAACAGGCGTCGAATTTAATTTAGGATCTAAAGATTTCAATTCTAGAAACTTATTTGCGCCTTCATTTATTAAGTTTAATTAAAAGAAATGCAACATGAAAATAATGGTTGGCTGCCATAGTATTTACTTAAGCCACATGCATAAGATTGAGAAGTAGAGACGAAGTACTCCTAATTTTCAAATGAAAAAAAAAAACAAAGGAACCCAATTTGCTCAAAGAGTAAGGAACTAAAATCACACATAAAATTGTGATATTTGGCAAAATGAAAATAAGTCTTTATTTTATCATAACTCATTACAAACCAATCATGCTAGAACTCAACCAACGGTTTTCACATAAATTAATGTAAGATTACTAAGCCAAAATTTTCACTTAGTTAAATATTTTTACATGATGAAGAAGCCAACAGATGGAAAAGTACAACATGCTCTCCATGTATACTGGGCCTCGTGCAGGACCAGAAACTTAAAATTTCAGTAGCTCTCCCTGCTACCTTGGACTATGATGCAACTCCATTGACTCTGCTCTTTACCATCCCTTGGGAAAAAAGGGTGATCAAATAAAAAATTTAACCCAAGAGATAAAATTATACACATTTTCAAAAGGAATACAAATCTGTTTAGAGGGAGAACTCGTGCAAGGAAAATATATCTTTTGACTTGTTCCCAAATTTTGATATAACCTGCACCAAAACTGAGTGACCCTTGCTGGGAAGTCGGAACTTTACTGTCAGATAGTGAGATCTTTAAATGTGTCGAGTTTTCCGTTTGATGTGACATGATCCACAACGTGATCGCCCAGTGAATGGCTAGAAGTACCATTTGCGGCGGTCTTGCATATTTGACTAAGAGCAGAGTTGGGTGAGGCAGAGCTTTGACTACCCTCAAAGTATGTAGAGTATGGGAAAAACTCGGCACAGCGTACTTTCCATCCTGCAAGCAAATTTTCCATTTTTTAATTTCTGAAACATGGAAGGTTTTTTCCCTTCCAAATGGCAAGGCACAAGATTTCCATAGATGATTCTTGCGATACATTACAAAGTTAACATACCGGACCGGACAGGACAGGACATGTACAAGTATATAAACAACTCTAATTTTGATAAAAATAACATTAAATAATGCTTGTAGCAAATATTTCTTTGTTCTTTTATAAAAAAAAAGATCTAGTTCTCCCTACAGCAATTACTGATTTGTTAATCTTAAAAATGCAATGTTGACCCTTATATTAGAGGAACATAAACAAGTCCCAATGATACTTACTCAATGCAGCATCCTGATCCTCAAGAACTGATCCGAGAAGTTTATGAACTGCAATACAGTCTTTAAGTCTCCACTCCGGGATTGGTCCAAGTGCGCCATTTCTATTAGAGTAAAATATTGCATGCTTAATGTTACCATTAGACATATTAGAAAGCTAAACTTGAATCCAGGCCAGAAAAGTTATAAAGGAGAGAAAAAAAATCAATAAACACATCCAGTCACATACACGCACATAAAAACCCAAGAATTCTAGAATAAGCTATGTTCAATATATTTGAATATTTCGTTTCCTTCAATTTGAATCATTTATCTATTTTCTTGACATAGATATTTCTCACCAGTTTATAGTTTATTTGATCTAGTAATAGTATTTATAACCCATTATCCGGCGGACTCTTATTTAGCAATTAAGAGTGGAAAACTAACTCTTCACATTTGTCTTCATCTCCAAAATCTTAATTATCTCACCTACAGTCATTCTCTAAAACTATCTGGCATATTTCGGATCTATGTGAGAGTGAAACTCCCATTGCATTTCACTCATTGTTGGTTGGGAGACTCATGTGAAAAGGACGGCTCAGTACCACATCTAGCAAGCAAAACGAGATTAGAAAGCTTATCCATAATCAAACCATGATATATGAAACCTTACTGATCCAAAAGTCAACAGTTTTGCATCACATGCCGGCGTCATACAAGTTTGAAGACAGACAGGCGGAATATACCAAGTAGGTGCTTTCACAGCATGATGAAGCAAAAGATGCTGTAAGAACATCATTACCTTGACACGAGGTTATTTGTTGACCCTTCAATCAACTTGACAGCCTCAGATCTTCTATTGGGATCTAAAAGGTACACCATTTCTCCAACAGCAGCTCTATGCATCAAAGAACCTGCAAACAAGATGGGACAAAAAACACAAGAAACCTTCAAAATCAAAATCAAAACATGAATCCCAAATGCACGGAAAAATGTTCATGACATAAGAGTATAAACCTTCATGTTTTTCAAGGAAAAGATTATTTGCCTCGAGCAAAGCTTTTCCGTGCAGCTGACTGCTTGCAATGAATGAAGGAGAAAGTTAAAATTGTTGAAGTCATGGCAAGCATTAAATCATGAATTAATCTAAAAAACTGTAAATATGATTGATCACACTTAAAGACAATATAAAAGAACAAATGTAAACAGTAGCACTATAGAACCTTATAGTTTGGCGCTCAGCTTCTAAAACACTCCAAACGAGTTTCTCACCATCAGTCACGGGAGTATTCATCGATCCCACTTTATGGAAGAATTTAATCTGTAATGTATAGACTTAGAAATGAATGACCACAGAAAGATAATACATATCCTTGGTGGAGAGAGGAACAAAATCACAATAGAGAACAATTTATTCTAAAAAATAAGACAAAAAAGAAGGGGAGGGAGGAGAGGATTGTTCCAAATTCGAATATGATTTTTTTAGTACTCTATTTGTCACATTCTAAAAATAAACAATTTAAAAAGATGGCCAGCAGTGGTAGGACATCAGACAGCAGACATTCTGTAATATCTTGATGGTGGTAAAACATTAACAACCTATACTTTCTAACTCCAGTAACATAAATTCAATTGTTTTTTAGAAGAAAACATACCAAGCAACAATGAGAATCAGGGTGTTCGGCATCCAACCTCAGCAATTGCTTTAAAGCCTACAAATAGAAAGATAAAGAACAATACCTGAATGACCGCATACATTCTAAACTGGCAAAATGTAATATAAAATAACAACAAAGAGCCCCTTGAAATCTTAGCTTTAATGTCTAGGAAAGCCACCTTAACAAATTACTACAAGCCAGAAATAAGATGCTGGACCAAAATCTAGGCACCTTGTTTTAACAAATTTAATACCTGGAAGGCTAGCAAAATCTTCTGTTTTCTCATGTATAACTCAAAGGAGAGCAAGTGAGTCTCCAACGAATCAGGTGAATTCTTCTGCAGCAATTTCAAGTATTTTGTGGCTTCCAACAATGGATCTTCAACCTACGCAGGACAGAATTTAACGAGAAGGGATAGTATCAGTCTTAATAATTATGATAACAGTTTTCATCAGAAAAATTTCCAGGATATGGACTACATATTTTTTTTCCACAAAGCATTTCCCTGACAAAGTTAGTATTTGAAAAACCAAATACATTAATCAACTACATTGATGTGACGTCTTAAAATTTTAGTTATGACATGTTGCAGAGTATTGATGAAACTGTTAAAACAGGTCTCCATGTTGGATATGGAATGCAAATATAAGAACGTTGCTGGCCATATATGTACTGAAATTTAACCTGCAACAACTTTTCACCCCGAGGATCTGGATCTACGGGTTTTGTATGACGCTTCCCAGACTTTGATATACCACTAGCACTTGATTCTTCATTTTTCTCTTCTGCCTCCTATAAAGGAAATAAATCAGTACCATGAATACTTCGGCAGCAAGTTCAATAGAAGGTACATATATTATTAATACTTTTTTAGCTCTTGCTTCTGCCTTTCTCTGTTTTTGCCTCAATTTCTTTTTCTGAGCAGGAAGCAACTTAGACATTTCACTATCCTCCTCGTCAGATGACTTTGGAGGAGAATCATGCAATTTTATATAACATCTGCAGCAGAAAGCATTATATTATATCCGCAAGATCAGAAAGAAAGTAAATTTGTTTATACAAAAATTTAAACTGGACTGTTATGGAAGTCCCAAAAGGATGTTGTTTTAATCCACAAAATTATGAGCAAACACACAAATGTTATGCAAAAAATAAGAAAACTCTTAACTTTATGAGAACCAAGCCAAAGAAATTGTTAGAAAATAGAAATATAATTTAATATAACATATTCATGTATATTCACTTGATAAACTTCAATTTTTGAACAATTAGTTCATGAAATGATATCAAAGCCTCTATATGATCGAGCGGTCTAAGTTTTATCCCAGTAATCTCCACCCTTTAAGTAAGAAGTTGATTTTCTACACAAGGTAAGTAGACCAAAGCATTGTCTACAATTCAAATTCGAAGGGTTTTTGCTTAAGACATGTTAAAAATATAAGATGAAGACATTTGTGTCCTCAATTAAATAGCTTAAGCCTTTGAGACAATTGGTTCATGACCAAAACAATTGGGAGAAAACTTGCTGTTCAGGTTCCAGATGCAATTTGCAACCCATGTGTAGCAATAAGATGAATGCACATAACCCACAAAGCACTGTTAACACTAACTAGCATATATAACAACTCATACAGTAAACCAATCAAATTAAATACAACGAACATTCACCTGATAGATCCTGCAGCCGCTTTACGAAAATATGCATGTGAATGCAATCTGTCTTGAAATTGAAGCATTTCCACATATGTACGCAATGTCATTTTCCTTAAGCAGTATGAATGAAAATCAAATTGGTCTTCAGTAATATCTGCATAATGCTTCTCCACTGCTAAGAATTTTTTGAGGGACAGTCCAAGATCCCCTTGGCGGAAGTGGCTTTCAGCAGAGGCAAGCTCATACCTTCCAAAGATAGATGATACAATCAAAGTTACACATAATGAAACCCTAACATCACGAAGACAGTTGACAATGTTATACATCATTAAAGACATACCACATGCACTGCATGTCATGGAGGTTGTTGTGTTGATCCCCGTCTTTTGTGAATAGCACAGCAGTTTTTTCGGCCAAAACCATCTGGATATCAAGGGTATTATAGACAAAATAAAAAAAATGTCAGAAATAGGCAACAGAAAAAGCAACCCGAGTTACAAAACTGAAGCTAGAATGAAATTCAAAGAAATAGATAGAAAAAACCTGATCAGCCTGTAGCATGCGCTTCACACAGTCACTATTAACATAACGATCGCCGAGATCCATACACCTAGCTTCATCTGCCAATGCAGCAGCAGCAGCCAAATCACCAGCATGCTTCAGTATCCGACTCTGTATTCAAGAACATGCCATGATTATTCAACAGTTTTTCAGTATGCTTTTCTGTCAGAGCAAATAACCATCATCACTTATGCCAACTGCATCAACTCAATTTCACTCTTTGATATGAAACACAACTCTTATGTAATCATTCAACCTGATGCCCTTTTCTTGGTCATAAAAATACAACAAAATAGTCTTCAATAAACCTGTTCAACTTTATTCAACCTCAAAACAACTGTTTAAGCTTAAAAACTCAGACTCTTGGCGCATTCATTGCATGGCATCAGAGTAGTTTCTATGATATATGAGATATCATATTTAACAAAAACAGAATCAAATAGCTTTCTAATGTAAAGTTCATTTTCAATACTTGCAAATTGATTTGTTGGATCAGACATGATATTTTTTAATATATTTGTGTTTGATATTTATAGGAAAATGCTAACTTGTCTCAAAGGTTTAGCCCAAAGAAAAGATGATAAAAGAAATGCATATCAAAATGCAATATTTCACAGTAACTGAACTTCCTAGTGTAGCAAGTCTCTAAAAATTACTTATGCTATTTACACTTGTCAAAGATAATTAAGAAAACCATAGAGAAAAGTGTCCTTCAATTAAAATATTTTGTTGACTGGAATATAAAGATATACATACATATATAAAGACAATTATAGCAGGATATGTAGGAAGGAAATATTTCTGAAACAATTAGAAAGCTAATTTTAAATAAACCTTTGCAGAGTATAGATCAATGACGGTAGGGGTATGTTCTATAGCCTCATTGATTTTAGAAAGTGCGATTTCATATTGACCCCTCCTGTCATAATGCTGCACCAATAAAATTTTACTAAATAAGAAAAAAGAGAAAAAAAAATGGAGGAATCCAAACAGAATGTATTTAAAAAAATCCCCAAAAATAGCCAAAAACCTGAGCCAACAAGAACAAAGTCCACATAAAAGTTGATGGGGGCTCTTTTTCTACTCTGTATACAAGAAAGTTGATGGTTAGTGATCCAGCACAAGATAGATGCGCAAAAGCATCTAAATTTCATTGTCAACTATAGGTCTTGGCTTTAGTATTGCGACCTGATAGTATTTTCATGGGCTCTTTTTCCACTGTGTAGACTTGTTGCAACTTTTTATTTTCAGAAAGTGCATTTAATGGGAACGAAGTCTACATTATATTTGTGGCATGTAAAACCACATTTCCGGTTTCACTTTTTCGGTAACTAAACAAAGTATAATTCAGATAGTCATTTACAAAGATAGCTACTTCAGCACCTTAGTTTGCCCAACCCATGACCATGGCTACATAAATTTACATAATTCATACATAATTTTTCCCATCCTGGAAGGGATGGCTAATAGAGACAGAATTTGGAGCCAAACTCAACGGGTACCCACAAATACTTATCCAAAATATATCGGGTTTTACATATTAAATGGGTTAGGGACCTGCGGGTATGAAAATGAACTTTTAGTACTTATGGATGAATGCGGGTATGAGTACTAAAGAACTAACTCAACCTATATCCACACAATACGTTTGTTATATCTCATAGTTAGAATTTGAAACATTTTCAAATATTCTTTAAAATAATTTAGATGCTGCACTTATCAATGTTCCCTTTTTTCAGTTTTCACTGATGTTTAATAGCTTAGTAAAATAACATTTCTGATTCATAGTAGTCAGCAAGCCAGCATAAGGGAATTTAAGTAAATAAAAAAACATAATATCATTGATGCAAAACTCGGCTAATCCTTTTGAAGTAAAGCACACTATTGATTTTGCATAAAAAATTGAAATGAAAATGTGAGGGAATAATGAATTCAGAAAGAAATGTCTCACATGATATATTAACATAAGCACTAATTTTGATCTCGTGAAAAAAAGAGAGAAAAAAAGCACGGAGCTTCCCCTTGAACCACACATGAACCCCGTAACCATAACTCTTAATTGTGTATATCTTACCTCCCAGGGTATTGACCAGTTATCCTAATAGAATTCTCTAACTCAAGAATAATTTGTTCCAAAATGTCTGCCTGGGGAAAAAATCAGAACACGCAAAATCAGACAGTATTTTCTACCACCAAAATATACAATACAATAATAAGACAAGCCAAAATATTTAAACAGACAAATTTAAGTAATAAAACTAACCTTCCCAGGGTGATTGTATAAAGAAGAAAGATCCGAGAAAAGAGATGGAACTCCCTAGAAACGCAACAAAATCACATTTTAATTTTGAAGCTAGGTAACCAGGCATAATATTATACTAAAGAGGCTTTGTGTATACCTTAGTTAGAAGAGGTCTAATATAACTATCCGCAGCTTCTCGAAACCTATCACCTTGAAGAAAATCTAGTGGTATTCTCTGACAAAAATAATATCAGATTTATTTCATTCCAAAAAATTAGAAAAGGCGCTGAATTACTTAAGGGATGATTGTTACGGATGATGATGAAGGCAGACTATTTATTAAACTAAAAGTATATGTAATGCAATACAAGAATTGACTGCACTACCTTAACAGCAGATGACCACTTAAATTGCTGCCCAAGTGTTTTGTACAAGGTATCTAACCGATCTATTTCATCAGGAGAAAAATGGCCATTTGCAGAATATAATCCTACACATTGTTGAAGGCCTTCATAATATCTGAGCATCAACAGACAACAGACAGAAAAAATAATTACTTGGAATAGAATATAATCCATTTGCAGAATATAATTACTTGTCTTTCTATGAATCAGGAAGACAACAGACAGAAAAAATACAAACTAACAGGAAAGGAATTATACAATTATTTTGCACCATATCTTTAAAATGACACCATAACCCAAAACACTTGAGAGATGTTTAAAGCAGCTGAATAGCAAAATGAAAAGTGAAACTTTTGTCTCTTGATTTGCTTCCACAAATCAGCATTATCAAAAGTTAATGCATCTGAGATAAAGTTATCCTATTACGTGTTTGACTAATGCAAAAAGGAAATAATAACAGTAAAAGAACATAAAGAAGAAATACATCTAGACATGCAAACCTAAAAATAGTAGCTAGAAAATTCACCTATAATTGTCTGGATTCATGGAAAGCAATGTCTGGTACAATTTCTCGCCTTCTTCTAAGCGACCAAGCTTGACTAACAGTGAAACCTCTTGTTCTTTATATCCAAGCTTATCAATCTGAAAAGAGATAATCCGAAAAAGTAACGAAATCATGCCTTTCAAGATTAACAAGTTCATTCTCATATTATTTCAGTAAATAAAACCCGTACAATTTTTGACTCCTTCTTCTGCAACTCCTCAAAAGCTCTCTCAAAAAATCCACATTCCTCCAACAACGAGACCTGGACAAAGATGTTTTATGCAGAAAATCAGGGCAATATTTAATACTGATATATGAACAATGTGAAAGACTTCATATTCGTAATCCCTAAACATGCACAAGAAACGGCAGAATGATAACATTAAAACAAAAATATAACTTGACTAGAGTCAGCTGAGAAAGGTTCATTTTATAGTGACCATTAGGCACAAGGCTATCATCGGCATTAGCTAAAGCTCACAAATGGTAAAAGGCAATTCAAAATCCTGTAATGTTACAGCAAAATCTAATTCTGGCAAAAGTTACATCAAACAGTAAAAAAAAATGTAAATAGGCATTATGCAATCCACAAGAAAAAACTGTAGACAATAGCCTGAGGAAATACCTTATATAAAAGCATTTCACCATGCTCAATCCGTTCATTTTCTGGAGGATAATCATCTTCTAATGTCCCTTCATATGCTTCCAGAATTTCAATAGCTTTTGATGCACTGTTTCATATTTGAAGTTCAGTAACGCAAATAACCAAATAAAATTTTCAAAAATTGCCATTTCAACGGCACCGTCGATGATACCAAGGCCAGGATACTGCCAAGATAGATTGAAAAAAAAGGCACTTACACCCTTCTATGCATCATTTTTGCATATAAAAAATGGAACAGAACCCAAAAAAATGCATTAGAAAATAGTTTTTCACTGTAGTTTGACCACTGTAGTATCTGATTAGACTGCATAACCTGAATCCTAATCAACCTTAATATTCTAGCCTTTGGGTGCATGATGAAATATTTGGTTTCGAATGTTACGATTTAACATTTTAAACAAGTTAACCACTTGTAAAAAATGCATTATGTGCTATGTTTAGAAAATGTCATGAATCTTGTGACTCATAAAGTGGGAAATTGGCTTGCCAAAATGCTATTTGATTAACAAAACATAGTAGACACCATGAATCGTAAATATGAGAATGTCATGAACCAACTCTCCCTAAAGTTGAAGTCGTAAAGTGAAGCCGCGTGAATAGTTATATGTCTAACACACTCTTCAGTCACCTTTTGTACTGAAATTTCAAATAACATCTTTCTATGTATGGACCCCATTGCAATATTAAGAACAGATAGGCGACCAAGGTGTAATTTATATGTTGGGCTGATTTTTCTATCATGTATTTCCATTATCATAGGCCCCTTACTTCCCAATGGGTGATATGCATCATTAAAAAAACTTGTAAATGATTTCATGATATATCATCTCAAAAGAACCAACAAATTAAACAGCACAAATTTTGGAAAACAAAAGAAGGTTCATGGCTACTATTTGATATATAGGCAGCTCAAGCAATCATCACTAGGAAAAACCATTTAATTATATGTAAACTAGTATCATACTTAGAGTTCAAATGATGTGAAACAGCAAAGCCAATCCAGTTCATGCGATGATTTGACTTGAGAGTCAGAAGTTGTTGCCGCGTCTCAACAAAGCCAGCTAAATCTCGCATTTGAGCCTGTGGATGAGAAGTAAATAAAATCACATCAGACGTAAGAAATAAGTACATCATAGAAGAATCTATTAAGTGTGTGGTTGTGCATTATGAAATGTGATGGTAACATGTCATTGCAAAACAATTGTTAGCTCCAGACTCCAGTATGTGATGAGAGATGGTGTGGCCCTTGGCTTGAGCATTTGAAGATAACAAGGGAAAAGGCTGGAGAGATTTTTTTCTTTCGCCTTTATGTTTAATAATCCAGCATAAGTTCAATAACAAAGATAATTCTAAAAAAAACTACAATAAACGTATCCCGAACTAAAAAAGATGATAAGACAGTACCATTTCTGATTTCTGACTAAAGTACCCACAAACTTCACCAAGAGTCATAAACAAATTTAGATAGGAAATTGCAGTGTCATAAAAATCATGATAAGATAGGAACAGAGTTCACTAAAATGTTTATTCCATATCAAAGTGACCAACACAACACCAACATGAAGAATATGTTTTATGTTCAGGAAACTTAAATATGAATTATGATGCTAGTAAAAGAATATTCGCGCTCGAGTTAACTTCATTGTGGAGAAAGAGATGAGAAAGTTTATAATTTACGACTGCTAAATAAACCAAATAGAAGCAAAATGATTTAATGTGTTACCTGTAGGAGAGATAGGTCACGTAAGATTTCAATATTGTCAGGATCTATCCTTAGTGCATTTCGATAGCACTTGATTGCTTCCCTGTATTCTCTATCCGACCGATAGAGAAGACCATAAACATGCCAGCAAACATGACTCTTAAGGTCATTCTGCAGCAGAGCAAACAATTAAGCTTGGAGCATCAGATAAAAAAAAAATGTTGAAAGATTGATAGGTTGTGCAAAACCAAAAGCAGCATACCTTCAATCCTTGGCGAACAAGTTCATATGCTTCAGATTTACGATCCATGCAATTTAATGTCAAACCCTTCATCGATAAAGTTTCTATCAACCAGAAGAGGCAACAGATACATAATAAGAAAAACGCCCAAAGAAACATAATAATCAAGAGATGGAAATGTAAAAAAAAAAAAAAAAAAACATAGGTGTTTTGTGTTTCTCAAAAATATAATAAGGAAATAAAACTACTCAAGATGAGGAAGTTAAAGATTGCAATAGCAATTATCAATGAAGTATACCTCCATGATCTGGATATTTTTTCAAAATGGCATCGGCTGCTTTGAGACCCTTTTTGTATTGTTTGGTTTCATAGGATTTCTGCAGCAACATAACAGAGAAATTTAAGCACCAATTAACAGTAAAATCTCCCACTCCCAGATTAGTTAAATAAAAAACATTTCACTTACTCATATATTACCAATAACCATGATTACCAAACTTGATTACATATAATGATAACCACCCAAGTTTGCTTTCTTTTTTCATGTAAAGAAAACCAAAATCCAACATCAAACATGACTACTAGAAACCAGAAACAATCCTAGAGTTAAATCTGTCTATCTCAAGAAACTAAACACATTCTTCAAATAAGACAGAGAAGCATTTTCTTTTGACTGTCTCGTTCAAAGCCAAGTAGTATCTTCGTTTAGTTTCATTCCCTTCTAACTACAAAGCACGGACACCGCAAACACAACACCAAGACTGACTCGACGACACAGATAATAATTTGAAAAAATGATTAAATTAAACGTAATCGCGAGTCGATTTCGGACAGACACACGTTTTTTCAGAGGTGTCTGATACATAGCTTTCTAATTTAAAAAAAAAAAAAATCATTATCTTGATATATTCAATGGCATAAGCAAATTATTAATTCATGTAATCTACAAACACATTGATAAATTGATAAAGTGATAAATATTAATTAAATAATTAATTAAATAAACAAGTTCATCCATAATCTCAGTGAAAAGCGTTGAAAGTCAAAGTAACCCTAAACAGCATGAATTGATTCAATTTGTTCTATTTCTATGAAGTATTTAGAGTGGATTATGAGGAATTATGAGCAAGTAAAGCAACCAGAAGAAAGTGAATAAAATCTAGGGTTTATAAATAAGGAAGCATGAGAAAGTGAAAAAAAGCTGGATCGAGTGAAGAAGAGAAAGAAGGGTTACCACGATGAGTTTGAAGAGGTTGGCCTCTTTGGGAGGAAGAGTAGCACCCATTGTTGTCGTAGCCGCCGCCGCCGCCGCAGGGTGAGTTGGGAAGAGCGAGTGAGCGAAACGAGTTAAGTAAGGGGTTTGTGATTGTGGTTATGGTGATAGTTATGGTGAGAGTGATTTTGAAGTGGATTGAGATTCTGGATGGCGTTTTTGTTCTCAAGTGACACTGCAGCGTGCAACCCTACTACTCTTCTCAATAGCACCAAGCGAGGAATCTATAACCAATGTTTCACTGCGTGGGTGCTTTTGTCTTTGTCAATAAATAATAACTTCATTCACCAAATATTAACAAATAAATTTAAAAAAAGGTTTTAAAGTTATTACTTATAGGTTTATTAGGTTATTAATTAATAAAAGAAAAAATATCACCAATTCAACTAACTTTTCTCACTCTCAATATTTCTTCCTCTCACTTTTTTCTAATAATTTAAAAATCAAATCCATCAAATCTATGAGGTTATTGAGTTACTGGTTTAATGGTTGAATCATCGGTCACTAGTCTAACTGCATAATAAAATTGGATTAAGGATAATTTTGCTGAATAAATTAGTCTCTATAACAAAACTATATAGTTATTGTTCTGTACTGGGTTATCGACTAGACACAGTCCAATTCACCCATGCTTCATGACGGTCAAAAGCATGGGCCCAATCAGCCTAGGACCAACAAGAGGCATGTTTCTCATATGTCCGACAACTCTGGACCCGTGGTCGCGCGGCCCCAAGGACAACAAGACCACGCAAGCCTGTGACTATGACCCTGCTCGTAGCAACGGCTAGTTCCGAACATATCTATTTATTACAACGGCTAGTTTCGGGCACCCTTCCCAGGATAACGAGCATTGGTCGCTCATTCCTGCTTTCAAGTCGAAATCCTGGCAGTTACCTATTTTTGGGAGATTAATATACAGCCTCAAAAATAGGAATCAATGGCCAAGCGTCGGAGGCATTATATAAACCATCACACTTGTGAGGATCGAATATTCAATTATAAAACCCTATTTTTTCTCTTGTATCTCTTAGCACTCTTACTTACTTGAGCATCGGAGTGCCTTGCAAGTACACCCCTTTCTCCTTGATTCCAGCATTACAGACACAAATATCGGCCTATTACTGGTTCTGATCACCAGTAAGATCAGTGGCGCCGTCTGTGGGAACTCTGTTTTCCCCATCTTTCTTTCTCCATAAACCAAAGATCAAAGCAATGTTTCAAGATTCATATCATGGTCGATCAAGATGACAGTCACCTTACTGGCAAAATCATCTTACCCCATGTCCGCAGGATTGATAACAACAGAGATATGCCTCTCCTTGAAGGCATTCCTCTGAAGAGAGACGGTTGCACCGTGTCTCCCTCCTCTAACAAAACTGAGGACGACGGTGTTCAGTTCTTAGAAACTAGCCAATCCAAGAAAGTCCAAGAAGAAGCACTAGTGTGTTTCCAGCCAGTTAAGGTGTCGACCGGTGCTGACCCAGCTATGGAAGCCTTGCTCACCACACTAAATCAGACCAGTGCTCTGATCCTCCAGCAGAATGATAGGATATGGGCATTGGGAAAGGAACATCGTTCAAGATCTCCTCCATGGAGATACTGACGACGTGGGTCTCGCAACCTGTCACCACTAAGACCCAACTGTCGTCCAGCACCAGAAACATCATTAATCAAGAAGCACGATCGCACTCCTCCTCGCATAGATCGTAGATCCCTGGTTACTAATAAAACCAAAGGCAGCAAGCGATCAGAGAATCACAGTTCGCCTTTGCCTAAACTAAAAGGTCGTACGAGGAGTGCATCTCCCTGTCGAGAGGATAGTCCTCGACGAGAAAGGAATAATTACTCTACACCCCTATCACCAGACTGAAGCAACGAGGACGAGCCTCGCGGCCCGTTGTCACGGAAAATCATGGAAACTCCCCTCCCTATCGGGCTAGAGAAACCCCCAAACTTGGGGACCTACAATGGAACTGTCGATCCAGACGAACACATCAAGAATATCAATGCATTGCTCGACTACCGAGGAATTCGGGCGCCATCAAATACTGGTTATTCCCCATCACTCTTAAAAAGGGGTTATGGCCTGGTATAAATTCTTCCCCGACGAGTCGATCACGTCCGGGAAGAACCTTGGGAAGCAATTCTTCAGGCACTTTACAGCATCTCGCCATCACCCAGAATCTGAGGCATCACTAGAAGCGATCATTCGGAGGAAGGATGAGTCCCTTTGGGCGTACATAGAAAGATTCAACCGTGGAGTCGTTCAGGTCTCCACTATCGACGGTATGAAAAAATATATGCTCGAGCACGGATTACGTCCTCGCAATGACTTTGCCATGGCAATTGGAATAGAGACACCCGTAACACTAGATGTCATCCTCCTCAAGGCTTGGGCATACATCCATTATGAAGAAAAAGAAGTTGTCAACAACTCACGAGACTCACGGCATCAAGAGAATGCCAAAGTTTCGAAACACGACGACTCTTCGACATCTCATCGGGGAGCAAATAAAAGAAAAGAAGACAGACCCCGTGAGTCGCAGAAGTACAAGGGGCCTGTAACACCCTTTTTCTTTTACAAAAGTAAGTGTATATTTTTTTAAAACAACTGAGTACGCTAAATTGAATGGGAGCCGACTCTAACATATCCAAAGGAACTACAACATATATTTTTAAAAATGAGAATTGTTTTTAAAGCTGAATAGTAATATATGCATTAGTAGTACTTCTTGAGGAAGTAAAGTGTATATACCTGAATATTACAATTTCCAAAACAAGGCTCATAGTTCATGACATCTAAACATATGGGTGTCATGCACTTAGGGCATACTGCATCAAAATATAATAAAAGTTGCTCACAAAAAGTGTAATAATATCAAGTACAGTCATCCCAAAAAGTACCAAAATAAATTATGTCTAGTCATCATCTACATCAATGCAGTCATGTCAGAGTAAGCCTACAAAATCAAGTTGGAACTAGGGAGTACAAACACAAGGGTGCTCTCCACAAACTAGGCAAGAGCTCTCGGAAGGTGCTCGTGTTTGGGATGTAACCTCATACACCTCTGTACTAGAATCATCGCCTGACTCAGTGGTAGCTAAATCGATCCACATGGTCGGGGTGTCTGAGGGAGGTGGAATCTCATAACAATTATCATCCCCTAAAGAATCTCCAGGAGGAGATACCAAGTGAGGTACCTCTAGAACCCCTAAAGATCCTAGTCCCGCAACAGTCGCTACTCTGGGCACCGTCTCCTCCAACGTCTCCACAGGTGCTGAAGGTCCGCCCACCTTGAATCCTCCCTGGGTGGTGGCTCCCAAACCACCGAGTGGTATTGTACTATCCTTTGAACTCATATGCGTCCCAGGATGAGGGTTCACCGGAGTGTACCATGGTGCTCCCCATATCACATGAAAGGGGATGGGAAAAGGCATCATCTTCCTAACTTCACTCTGATGAATCTGATGAGTATCGTAGTAAGTAGTAATAATAACTCTCCCATAATAGTATGATATGCTTGAAGTTGGGTCTAAACTCCAAGCAATAAGCTGGTCCCTATCAATAAAATCCCATGTAGTCATCGTCTCCAGCTCCAGCGGCAGCATCGCATAATGTCTCATGGTCTAGTTGGGCGTTAACCCGCAACATATAGATAGTAGAGGGTCACAAACTAAAAATAGAATATATATAAAAAATACACACATGCAAGTAAAAATTATATATAGATGTCATAATATTTATTTCAATAAATAAAATAATACATAAAAATCCTAATGCACACTTTATATGAGTGTGATTCTCCCTAACCAGGTTCCTCACATGCATGAATTCCGAAATCTAACCTCTCTACAAAGAGTCGTAGGCATCTCCTACTAATTTTTGTGGTCCATCCCCATAATGAGACATCTCCTCGTGATTACTAGTCCTTTAATGACTAGCATCAACTCAATAAATCCCACAGGATTAAGATGGATCCATTCCCGATAATCACACCCCGTGAAGACCCACTTGGCCAACACGTAGTATGAAATGTGTAATACGGTGGGAGAACTGACTTGGGTGTTTTACATTTATCACAATTGTTGCGGATAGCAAGAGTCACCACCGACTTTTCTTTTATCCCAATGAAGAAAGGATGAAAAAAATCAGGAAAGACCTTTGAGATATTTTCTTGAGTTCGAGGGGGGGGGGGGGGGGGGTAGGTTATGGAAAGGGAAGGTGTTAGCACTCTTTTCATCCATAGTTATCTATGGGCTCTTGGTTGCTAGCTCACTTTGAAATGCTTTGTTCGAAGTGTGTTGGTGATGGGTTTTGAAAGTATTTTTGAAAAGTGTCATCGTTTAGGCAAACTTTGTAATGATTCTCGTCTCTATGAGAATGTATACAAAGTATTGACTTTTGAAAATATTTCATGTTTGAAAATATTGGTGTGTTTTTTGAAAGATGTATTGAAGAATGATTGTGAGCAAGCAACTAAGAATGTTCTACCTACTCAAAAGTCTTTTGTTCATTTCCTTTTTCCTTTGATATTATTATCTTACCATTGATTGGTAAGAAGCCATATCTTTGGATATGAAAGGATATGTGTGGGTCATCGTATAGTCATAGATAAAAATTTAATGAGATACCTTAGTAATTTTCTTAAGGGTCTAAGATCATTTGTAAGACAATATTCGAAGCGTCATCGAGGGACTATGATATTGTATTTTGGATTATTTTTGTTAAGGTGTCTCACATGCATGACATGACCATTTTTAAGGCAACAAAGTGGAGTTAACCCTAGAGGTGTAAGTGTGCAAGTGTTTTGTATTTCATGCTTGATTTATCTTGGATTTAGGGTTTTCTAAGTTTTGATTTTATTTTTCCATACAAACCCTAATCACTAGCAATTATATTAAAGCGGTAAATTGCAGAAAATAAATGCCTTACGCTATTACATAATTTGGGAATGGGGGGTATAAATTTACAAATGGGGGATGAAAAGCAATAAGGATACTAACTATCTATTACAACCATGTCAAATTTGAATAATGTACAAAAAATGAATAAATATAATGTACAAGGATATAAAATGGAAAAGAAATGGATTTTTACTAGCATTCTTTCTATTAAAAGGTTTTGACCTAATTAAATTAAAAGAGAAAAATTATTTAAATTAAATAAATTTAAATCTAAACTAACTAAAAAAGAAATTAATTTGATTAGAAGAAACATTTTTTAGGATTTTTTTAGAAAATGGTTTTGAGTTTAATCAAAATAGTATGGAGATTAATTAACTAAAATAAACTTAAATTCTAAATTAATTTTTATTAAGAAAGAAAATAAAATGAAATAAACCTAAGTCTAATTATTTAATTTATGAAAATAAATTAAATTTAAAAAAAAGAAAAGGTTTTTGGTCTTTTGGTCTTAAAAGAAATAAAAATAAGAATATACCAAATATGTTAAAAAATAATAAAATATTTGTTTAGATTTTTATTAATAAAAGTAATTATAATAATAATATTAATAATAATAAAAATAAAATAAAAGAAAATAAAATTAATATTGAAGTTAGAAAGGTGTAAAAAATAATATAAGGAGTGTGAGAAAAACAATTTTTGTGTGTTAGAGACCCAAGGGCTGTTTTTGTTTAACCAGAAAATGAAAATAAAAAAATAAAGGGGCCTGCATGTTATGAGTAAACAGGGGGTGAGTTTGAGTAAAAAACAAGGCCCAAATACCTTAGGCCCAAGCGCGCTGGCTTATGACAAAAAAGGAAGAAAAATAATGAAAACTTGGAAAAAGGGCAGTGTTGGGGCTCGAACCCAGGCCCTTAGCAATAATACGCGCGCGCTCTGCCACTGGGGTGACTATACATACTTTTACTTATATAAAACCATAAATATATATTTGAAAATTCTTCATAGGCCTACACTTCATCTTCTTCCTCGCGTCATGTTTGAACCTGTAACTTTCTCATTTCTCAACAAAAATTAAAACTATAAACATGAAAGTTATTCCATTTTTCCTCATGATTCCATAAATGTAAATAACTTAGACTATAAATCAAAGATGGGTAAGAATTTTGTTGGCCCTAATATGAACCCTAATTTTTCCAGAAATTTCAAACTCAAAATTCTCTAAGCTCATGCAATATAAATTAAAACTATTGACATGGTTAGCTTCAAGGCAATGATGTCTACATTTTATCTTTGAAAATGAAAGCCTAACAATGCCTACATGAAGAGTTGAAAGTTCAGAAAATTACCTTCAAAACTAGAAATCGTGAAATGAGTTTGAGCTTGATTCAAGTTGCAGTGATGATTAGGTTAGCTTCCTCAAGTTCCCAGGAAGCTAATGCAACCCTTACTTGGTGCCGAAAGTGCTTGAGTCGTGCTAGAGAAGTCAAGATGCAAGATCTATTTTTTGGTTATGGAAGTTGATGAAAATGGTGTTACAGTTGGATAACAGGTGTTGGGATTATTTATGTATGATGTTTAGAAGCTTTTGGAAGCAAAAGGCCAAAAAACGCATGAATGGTCTTTGATTTTTGGATTTCTGGCCAAAATATGCAACAATGGAGGTTTGTTATGCAACTATCACTTTGGGGGTATTTGAGGGCTTGTGCATTCGTGTGTTAGGTTGCAATATGTGTATGTATTTATAAGCAATTTTATGTGCTACAACAAGCCAGAATTTGAAATCACATGTTATGGCACTCTTACTTGTTTTTGAAGCAAGCATGAAGAACATGTTTCCAATGTTTGTACCAAGCTATCTTAGAGTGGTTAGGACTTTAAACAAGATTGTTCTGACTTGTAGGAGTTGAGTGTGCAGAAAGAACAACTTCAATGCTCAAGGAGAGTGGACTTTATGATTAAAGCTACTTTTCAAGAATGGATATGTTACTTTCTTCCAAAAATGGAATGGTCAATTGGACGATGGCTCAAACACTTGGATTATAGCTTAATCAGTTGTGTAAGCATTCAATTAAGGAGTGATATACAAGTTTGATGAACAATCTTCATATTTTGACATGTATTGATGAAATATGATTTTTGAAACTTGATTTTGATCAAAAAGTCAAAATTTGACTTTTCAGTGTATATTTGACTTTTTCATCACTTGACCAAATTTCAATTATCAATCAATTGTTCTTGAGAAGTGTTTTGAACCATGCAATTAGGTCAAAAATTATGCATTTTAATCCTTGATATCATGCCTCAAACCAATAAGTCATGTGTTTGGTCAAAAGTTAAAAATTAAGCCTTCTCAGTCAAAAACCCTAATTTTGACCATTTTGCCATTTTGGTGATCTAATCAATTTTCTTGAGGAATTGTACTCTAAACTTGACCAAATGGTCCATATGAGTTCGAAATGTTGATATGGATCAAAAATCATGAAGTTTGACTGTAAGTTAACCACAATTGACTTTTTACCCAATACAATTGATTTTAGATCAATTGACTGGGAAAAGTTGAACTGTAAGACTTGAAACTTGACATGAGAATTCTTAAAGGTCCATAAAGATCCATGAAAGTCATATGGGGCATTAAAAATCATTTGTCCTTGTGCAAACTCAAACCCTGATTTGAGTCATTAGTGCTGATGAAGTGCCTTGAGCTGATCAATCCTTGTGCAATCTTGAGCAATTGAAGATCTTGCGAGGAGAATCTTTGAGAAATGAGAGGGAAAATTTTGGGGTACAACAGATGCCCCTGTTCAATCTTCTTAAACCTGAAGAGTTAGATTGGTGGATCCGTCATTCGTGACTTGAAGGTGAAAAATGATTGAACACTAAAGTGCCCAGAAATTTGCACTCGATGTCTTAGTTGACTATGTCGGGAATGAGCTTAAAGATGCCATTTGGAGAAATGATGAAGATTTTTTCGGAGGTGGGCTTATAGATGCCATCCAGAGTGACCGTTGGTAGCAATTGGGAGAAGTATCAGAATAAATCTTTGGTCGATTTATACTGAAATTGTAGATGTCTTTTGCCTGTTTTTAACTGGGAGAGATAAATCTGATCCAAAAGATGTCTTTTGATTGGTGACTTCACTGGGGAAACAATTCTAAACAAAAGAGGCATGTTGATTGCCTATTATTAACTGGAAGAAGTGAATCTAACCAGAGGAGGTCTTGATTGATGATTGATTTTTTCTGCCAGGAAGAGGGTTAGTTGCATGCAGATGTATGCATGGTGTAATGATATTCTCAAAATAAATGAGATTATGTTATATGTATGTGATATGACATATGAATGTGAAACATTGAAGTGCATCTTTGTCTGGAGAATAAATTCTTGACAAATTAATGGGGAGTTTTGAGAAGTTAAATCTCGGACTATTTTTGGAGATGAAGAGTATGTGTATCTTTAAACTTTGTTCAGAGTGTTCCCGTTGGGAATTTCTGGTTTTGTCGTTTGAGGAGAACTCCGTTGGGGAACACTGATTTTGGCTCTTTGCTTTGAAGAAACTCTGCAAGGAATGTTGATTTCTGCTCGGGGAATAAAGTTCAGGAGTTTTAGTTGTCCATTGCTCTACTGGGAAATTATCTCTTAACTGGTAGAATGAAAGTTAGTTGTTATCTGGTCGTAATCCAGGCTTCACAACAACTTGTTGGGCGTAATGAATTTAACAGTTATCTGGTCGGGTTCCAGGCTTTACAACAACTCACTGGGGAAGATGAGATCAATTATTATCTGGTCGGATTCCAGGTTTCATAGGACATTTTTGAAGTTAAATTGTTATCTGGTCGGATTCCAGGCTTCGTAGTAGCTTAAACTGTTATTTGGCCGGGTTTCAGGCTTCATAATGATTTAAGAAATTAAACTGTTATCTAGTCGAATTCCAGGCTTCGTAGTGACTGAAGATGAAATTAACTGTTATCTGGTCGGATTCCAGGCTTCAGCAATTTAAACGTGAGGTTAATTGTTATCTAGTCGGTCCAGGTTTCACAACTTAAAATTGAGATTAATTGTTATCTGGTCGGGTCCAGGTTTTAGCAACTCAAAATTGTTATCTGGTCGAGTCTAGACTTCGCAGTGATTTGAGGAAATTAAACTGTTATCTGGTCGGGTCCAGGTTTCGGCAACTCAAACTGTTATCAGGTCGGGTCCAATCTTGTTTTGAAAGAGATGAAGTTGAACTAGTATCTGGTCGGGTCCAGGCTTCATAGTAACTTGCTTTGAAAGAGATGAAGTTGAACTAGCATCTGGTCGGGTCCAGGCTTCGTAGTAACTTAGGTGAAGTTAAACTGTTATCTGGTCGGATTCCAGGCTTTGTAGTAACTTACTAGGATAGTAATGACTCGGTTGGGGGTTGTAATGACTTAACCGGATATTAAGGGGTTTTGTCCATTGATTTGTAATAGTATGAGAGGCAAACTCAAGCTAGATAATTTGTAGTTTGTTGGGGGAATAAACCCTGTTGAGGAGAATATTTTTGACGACTTATTTGGGGAAGTGAATTTGTAGGTGTTTAGGTATTGGCTTGCATTTTTGGTAAATTCCAAGTGTATGTGTGAATGTCATGACTGATGTCATAACATTCTAGTTCAGGTTGTACTAACTCAATAGGTACATGTGCAGAAAAATATTGTAATTCAAATACTGATGTTTAGAAGTGTGTATCTGAGCATGTTTGCAAAATGATCACATTTTGCTAATCAGTAGACAGGTTTTTCTCAGATGTCATAACAGATGTTATGACATCCTGTTCTGAACTAGCAGGATTACAGGATTGGATAAGTCTGAGTTTTTTCAGGAAATAACTCAGTCCCCTCTAAACAGAATCCTGCGTTTTCTGAGGAGTAACCTAGCTCAATCCTAACCTGATCAATAAAGTACTGTGACCTGGTCTTTAGGTCAAACGGAATCAACCCTAGGTTTTTGGAAACCCTAACTGAAGTTGCAGCTGCTATATATTCAACAGAGCTGCGGTTTTTGAAGCGATCCCTGCTGATTGATTAGAAGATCAATTTTGTAATCTGTATAGATTTGTTTATTGTACTCCAAGCAATTATCATTGTGATAAGTGCCTTGGAATAGGTTTCAATTGTAAGGGTTGTGTAGCACTCAAAGCTTTGAAGCAAGAGTGTTTGAATGTTACTTGACTAAATCTGTGAAGCAGAGTCAAGTTAGTTGTGTACATCACTCAAAGCTGTGAAGCACGAGTGATTGTGTTACTTGATTAAAAAGCTGTGAAGCTTAATCAAGTGTGTGTTTTGAAGAGTGTCTTCATCAATTCTCAAGTCAAATTGGTTTATGTATCACTGCTGTGATTGAGGGGGAGTGAGTAGGAACTCAGGTTTAAGTTGTACTTAGATTAGAATTGCATTGGGTAGGTCTTAAGTGAAGGAGATAAACTGGTTGGTTTATTCCTGAATTAACATCTCTTATAGTGGATTCTCTCCCTGGCTTGGTAGCCCCCATAGTAGGTGTTGTTGCACACTGAACTGGGTAAACAATTGACTGTGTTATTTACTGCTTTTGTATTTACTGTCATATAGTAAGTCAGATACGGTGTCATAACATTGGACGTGACATTGAGTATTTGTAGCCAGAATTTCAATTGGCATCAGAGCAGGCACCCTGCCTGTATTACTGGGTGAGATCTAGGGATATCACTTTCTGGCACTATGGACAAAGAAGGAGTTTTTGGAAATAGACCACCCATTCTGGATGGAACTAATTATGACTACTGGAAACCTCGTATGATTGCCTTCCTAAAATCTCTGGACAAAAAGGCTTGGAGAGCTGCTGACAAAGGATGGATTCATCCCACCATAACTGAGGAAGATGGGACAATCAGTCTGAAGCCTGAGGAAGATTGGAGTAAAGAAGAAGATGAGCTAGCCCTGGGAAATTCCAAAGCTCTAAATGCCTTGTTCAATGGAATTGATAGAAATATTTTCAGATTAGTTCATCAATATGAACTGGCCAAGGAAGTTTGGGACACTCTCAAAACTACTCATGAGGGAACTTCCAAAGTAAAAATGTCAAGGCTTCAGATGTTGACCACTAAGTTTGAGAATCTAAAAATGATGGAAGATGAAACCATTCATGAGTTTCACATGAACATCTTGGAGATTGCCAACACCTCAGGAGCACTGGGAGAAAAAATGTCAGAAGAAAAACTGGTGAGGAAGATTCTCAGATCCTTGCCTAAAAGATTTGCAATGAAGGTGACTGCCATAGAGGAAGCCCAGGACATTAGCAAGTTGAAAGTGGATGAACTTATTGGGTCTCTTCAGACTTTTGAGATGGGAATCACTAATGATGATGTCAAAAAGAACAAGAGCATAGCACTTATGGCCAACACTGATGTTGAAGAAAACATTTCAGAAGCTATAGCCATGCTAGGAAGACAGTTCAACAAACTCATCAAAAGAATAGATCCAAAGTCAAGGTCTAATGTTCATAACATTTCCTCTGACATTGACAGTTCCAGCAGAAGACCAAGGTCAGATGAGAAGGGAGTTCAAGGCAGAGGAATTCAATGCCATGGTTGTGAAGGATATGGGCATATTCGAGCTGAATGTCCTACCTTTCTTAAGAAACAAAAAGGAATGACAGTTACTTGGTCTGACTGTGATTCAGAAAGTAATTCTGAAGAAGAGACTGCCAAACGAGTTACTGCTTTAACTGGTGTTTGTACCTCTGAAAGTGACATCAGTGATGAAGAGGTGACTTTTGAAGAACTGGCTGAAACGTACAAGGAATTGTGTATCAGAAGTACTGAAGTCTGTGTGCAGAATAAGAAACAATCAAAACTCATCATAAAGATGGAGGCTGAAAAACGGGCAAACCTTGAAACTATAAGTCTTCTAGAAGGAGAAGTTCAATTGCTGAACTCACAACTGAATCAAATGACAAAATCTGTCAAGATGTTGACAAATGGAACTGACAAATTGGAAGAGATCCTACAGATTGGACAAAATGTGGGAAATAAATCTGGTCTAGGATTTATGAAAGCAACGAAATCTGGTTCTGGTAGGCAAATGTCAAAACAGATGTCTCAACACAACTCTCGACATCAGAAACAGAAACATATGAGGAAAAGGTACCAAAGATGGAAATGTCATCATTGTGGTAGATATGGCCACATAAAGCGTTTCTGCTTCAGATTACATGGATACCCTAATCAGAATTCAGGTGTCAAACCTAAGTCTAAAAAGGTACCACATGCTCCTCAATGGAAGAAAAAGGCTACTGCACTGATAGCTCACACTTCCCTGAGGGTCTCTGCAAAGGAAGACTGGTACTTTGACAGTGGATGTTCCAGACATATGACTGGAATCAAGAACCTCCTCAATAATGTTAAGCCTCACACCACCAGTTTTGTGACCTTTGGAGATGGGGCTAAAGGTGAAATCAAAGGAGTTGGTGATTTGAACTGCCCTGGAGTTCCAAGTCTAAATGAAGTACTGCTGGTGAAAGGACTGACCGCTAATCTCATTAGTATCAGTCAACTGTGTGATCTAGGATTCAAGGTCAATTTCTCAAAATCTGAATGCCTTGTAATCAATGACAAACAAGAGATAGTAATGAAAGGAGTCAGATCCAAAGACAACTGTTACTTATGGGAGGCTGAGAACACTAATTTCTCATATGTGTGTTGCATTGCAAAAGAAGAAAAAAAGGTGAAACTGTGGCACCAAAAACTTGGCCATCTTCACCTAAGGGGTATGAAGAGGATCATCTCCTTGGAGGCAGTCAGAGGGATTCCAAAACTGCTAATTGATGAAGGAAGAGTTTGTGGTGAATGTCAGGTGGGTAAGCAGACGAGGATGTCACATCCAAAGTCAAGACATCTGACCACCACTAAGGTTCTAGAACTCCTCCATATGGATCTGATGGGACCAATGCAAGTAGAAAGCCTTGGTGGTAAAAGATATGCCTATGTGGTTGTGGATGATTTTTCCAGATTCACCTGGATTAATTTCATTAGAGAAAAATTAGATGCATTTGAAGTCTTTAGAGAACTGTGCAAAAGAATTCAAAGAGAGAAGGAAGGATGTATTGTCAGAATCAGAAGTGATCATGGCAAGGAATTTGAAAACAGCAAGTTTGATGACTTCTGTGCTTCAGAAGGAATCAGTCATGAGTTTTCTTCTCCCATAACACCTCAGCAAAATGGAGTTGTGGAAAGAAAAAACAGGACCATACAAGAATCTGCCAGAGCAATGTTACATGCCAAAAGACTTCCTATGTATTTTTGGGCTGAAGCTATGAATACAGCTTGCTATGTTCATAACAGGGTCACCTTGAGAAAGGGAACCTCATCCACCATATATGAACTCTGGAAAGGAAGAAAACCAACTGTGAAGTACTTCCATGTGTTTGGCAGCAAATGCTATATCCTGTCTGATCGGGAACAAAGAAGAAAACTGGACTCCAAAAGTGATGAAGGCATATTTCTAGGATACTCCTCAAACAGCAGAGCTTATAGAGTATTCAACTCCAGAACCAAAACCATGATGGAATCAATAAATGTCATAATTGATGACTATCATGAAGAAACAGATGTTCCTTGTACTGTTGAGACATTCTTTGAGACTTCAACCCAACAGGATGATCTACCCAACTCCACCACAACAGAATCAGAATCAAAGGAAGCTAGCAAGACTCCTTCCATCAGAATTCAGAAGGATCATCCAAAAGAGCTCATCATAGGAGATCCTAATAGTGGAGTCATCACAAGATCTAGAGAAATCATCTCAAATTCTTGTTTTGTGTCCAAAATAGAACCAAGAAATGTCAAGGAAGCCTTAACTGATGAATATTGGATTGGTGCAATGCAAGATGAACTGAACCAATTCAAGCAACATGAAGTTTGGGAACTGGTTCCTAGACCTGAAGGAACTAACATCATTGGGACAAAATGGATATTCAAGAACAAGTCAGATGCTGAAGGAGTTGTCACCAGAAATAAGGCGAGACTTGTTGCTCAAGGATACACCCAAGTTGAAGGGGTTGACTTTGATGAAACCTTTGCACCTGTAGCCAGGTTGGAATCAATCAGACTCTTGTTGTCAATTGCTTGTCTTCTGAAGTTCAAGTTATTTCAGATGGATGTGAAAAGTGCCTTTCTAAATGGGTACTTAAATGAGGAAGCTTATGTGGAACAACCTAAAGGTTTTGTGGATCCAACCCATCCTGATCATGTCTACAAATTGAGAAAAGCTCTATATGGGCTGAAACAAGCTCCTAGAGCATGGTATGACAGGTTAACAAAGTTTCTCTCAGACAAAGGCTACAGAAAAGGAGGCTTAGACAAAACTCTATTTGTCAAAACTGAAGGAGGGAAGTTGATGGTTGCCCAAATATATGTTGATGACATAGTGTTTGGCGGAATGTCAGAACATATGGTTAAACACTTTGCTGACCAGATGCAGGCTGAATTTGAAATGAGTCTCATGGGAGAACTAACTTATTTTCTTGGACTACAAGTCTCACAGATGGAGGACTCAATCTTCTTATCTCAAAGCAAGTATGCTAAGAATATTGTAAAGAAGTTTGGTATGGAGAATGCAAGTCACAAAAGGACTCCTGCTCCTACTCATCTAAAGCTCTCCAAAGATTCAAGTGGGGTTAAGGTGGATCAAAGTCTGTACAGAAGCATGATAGGAAGCTTGTTGTACTTAACTGCCAGCAGACCTGATATTGCCTTTGCAGTTGGAGTTTGTGCTAGATACCAAGCTGATCCCAAAGTCAGTCATATCAATCAAGTGAAGAGAATTTTGAAGTATGTAAATGGTACTTACAACTATGGATTGTTGTATACTCATGGCTGTGAACCGACTCTGACTGGTTACTGTGATGCTGATTGGGCTGGTAGTGCTGATGATAGAAAAAGCACCTCTGGAGGATGTTTCTTTTTGGGAAGTAATCTGGTTTCCTGGTTCAGCAAGAAACAGAATTGTGTGTCTCTTTCCACCGCTGAAGCTGAATATATTGCAGCTGGTAGTAGCTGCTCTCAAATGTTATGGATGAAACAGATGCTCACTGAGTATAATGTCACACAAGATGTTATGACATTGTACTGTGACAATCTGAGTACAATCAACATATCCAAGAATCCCATTCAGCATAGCAGGACCAAACATATTGACATGCGACATCACTTTATTAGAGACCTTGTAGAAGAGAAGACCATCAAATTGGAACATGTTGCCACTGAGCTACAGTTGGCTGACATTTTTACCAAGGCTTTGGATGCAAACCAATTTGAAAACTTAAGGGGTAAGCTGGGTATTTGCCAACATGAGGAATTGTAGCAATTAATTTTGCTTAAAACAAAGACCAAAGGACTTATGCCTGTTCTGATTGGTTTAAAATTGTATTCGTTCCTCTCTCGTCTTCTCATCAATCAGGAATTTCTTCTCATTTGCTGTTGGTCCTTCAAAACTGACAAAATGTCTCAAACGCCATCATCATCCAATACGACCATCTCAACCTCTTCATCTGATCAAGATTCTGGGACAATCTCTTCATGTCTGGACTCTGATGTTCTGGAGATCTGTTCTCATAGAATTAACTCCACCAAGGCCAAAGAGTTGAGAACAAGACATACAGGTAATCCATCTCATCCTTCCTCTTCAGTTCCCCCTGAAATTACAAATAGGGAAGGGACAGCCTATGTTAATCAAGCCATAGCAAAAATTGTTTCCCGAATTCTGAACGAAAACCACTCAGTTCCTGGCATTTCTGTTCCTCTGAACCAAGAAAACTCAAATGCTGAAACAAATCCAAATGTCTCTAAGAATGTTGAGACATCAAACAAAGAGAGAAATGCTGACATTGCTCACAAGAAAAGAAAGAAGCCTGAATTCTCTGGATCTGATGACAGTACTTGAAGGATGTTTGCTACTTGGTGGTGTTGCTGGTGGAGTTTGGAAAGTGTGTTCTGCTGTTGTCTGCTGCTGATCTTATTATTTTGTTTTGGATAACTGTATAACTTTATAAACATGTAATCTTTGGCCCATTTGTGGCTAAAGTGGGGGAGAATATTTTGGCACTGCTTAATTAGTACTTGACACTATATTTTTCTGCTGTCACTTCTTTCTGCTGCTATCTATCTATCTCTGATTGTTTAGGAACTTTAGCCAAAAATATGCCAAAGGGGGAGTTTGTAGGTGTTTAGGTATTGGCTTGCATTTTTGGTAAATTCCAAGTGTATGTGTGAATGTCATGACTGATGTCATAACATTCTAGTTCAGGTTGTACTAACTCAATAGGTACATGTGCAGAAAAATATTGTAATTCAAATACTGATGTTTAGAAGTGTGTATCTGAGCATGTTTGCAAAATGATCACATTTTGCTAATCAGTAGACAGGTTTTTCTCAGATGTCATAACAGATGTTATGACATCCTGTTCTGAACTAGCAGGATTACAGGATTGGATAAGTCTGAGTTTTTTCAGGAAATAACTCAGTCCCCTCTAAACAGAATCCTGCGTTTTCTGAGGAGTAACCTAGCTCAATCCTAACCTGATCAATAAAGTACTGTGACCTGGTCTTTAGGTCAAACGGAATCAACCCTAGGTTTTTGGAAACCCTAACTGAAGTTGCAGCTGCTATATATTCAACAGAGCTGCGGTTTTTGAAGCGATCCCTGCTGATTGATTAGAAGATCAATTTTGTAATCTGTATAGATTTGTTTATTGTACTCCAAGCAATTATCATTGTGATAAGTGCCTTGGAATAGGTTTCAATTGTAAGGGTTGTGTAGCACTCAAAGCTTTGAAGCAAGAGTGTTTGAATGTTACTTGACTAAAGCTGTGAAGCAGAGTCAAGTTAGTTGTGTACATCACTCAAAGCTGTGAAGCACGAGTGATTGTGTTACTTGATTAAAAAGCTGTGAAGCTTAATCAAGTGTGTGTTTTGAAGAGTGTCTTCATCAATTCTCAAGTCAAATTGGTTTATGTATCACTGCTGTGATTGAGGGGGAGTGAGTAGGAACTCAGGTTTAAGTTGTACTTAGATTAGAATTGCATTGGGTAGGTCTTAAGTGAAGGAGATAAACTGGTTGGTTTATTCCTGAATTAACATCTCTTATAGTGGATTCTCTCCCTGGCTTGGTAGCCCCCAGAGTAGGTGTTGTTGCACACTGAACTGGGTAAACAATTGACTGTGTTATTTACTGCTTTTGTATTTACTGTCATATAGTAAGTCAGATACGGTGTCATAACATTGGACGTGACATTGAGTATCTGTAGCCAGAATTTCAGAATTCTTTAGGAAGAACTCCACAAGGCTTCTTCTTTTAAGACCAAACTTAACTGGGGAGGGTTTTTGAGAGATTGGAACTCTGGCTGGTGACAATTTTAATGAAGTAACTCTGTGGGGATAATCCCAAATCCTTAAGGAAATTCTTGTTACTATTTTATGTATACATTTGTTAACAGTTTAATCATGTTCATATGCATATGTTCATTCAATTTTAGTCATTGGATATTTTTGCACTCAAAACAGAAGAAAAAAAATAAAAAGTTTGCACTTCAAAGTATATTTGTATTGATGTTTTGCCTATAAACAGGCGCTTTTGTACAAGGAGACAAAAATCCTAGTAAGAGGAAATCGTCGAAAGAAATGAAAAGAGTATAAAGTGAAAGCAAAAATAATAGCCATGTGGAAATGATATCATTATGCTCCAACTTCTCTATTTCCCCTATGTCTTCAAACATCATCCCTTGTCGTTGAAAGAAGTTGATTGGATTGTTATTGTACCATTGAACTTGGACCTTGGTAATAAACTAGCTTTAGGGATACAACGGGACATAGTCATATGCTTTAATCCTTAACTTTTTCCTGGACCGCCCTATCGGGTTTTCAGCCCACTAGAATACCCTTTTTTGCCAAAGCCGCCCTTTCGGATTTTCGACTTCCCGGGTGTACAATCTTTTGCATATATCCCTAATTTTTGCCCAAACCCTTTTGGTTTTTCGGGATACCCTTATTTTTGCCTAGGTATGTCAACCTAACGAGTCATTATTATACGTAGTATTTTTTGACTATGTTTGTGTTCACAGGATGCGGAAAATCTTCGCCATCCATAGTAGTTAGCATCATGGCACCACCAGAGAATACTTTCTTGACAACAAATGGCCCTTCGTAAGTAGGAGTCCATTTGCCCATGGGATCGCCTTGTGGTAAAATGATGCGCTTTATTACCAAGTCACTATTCTGATATACTCGAGGCTTGATCTTTTTGTTGAAAGCCTTGATCATACGTTTTTTATACATTTGACCTTGACAAACACCAGCCAGCCTGTTATCATCAATCAAGTTCAACTAATCCAACCTAGTTTGAATCCATTTGTCTTCGCCCAAGTCTGCTTCTTTCATAATCCTTATAGAAGTAATCTGAACTTCGACAGGAAGGACAACTTCCATGCCATAGACCAAGGAGAACGGGGTTTCCCTAGTTGATGTTCGAGCTGAAGTATGGTAGTCATAAAGAGCAAACGGTAACATCTCATGCCAGTCTTTGTAGGTTACTACCATCTTTTGCATAATCTTCTTGATATTTTTATTGGCAGCTTCCACTGCGCCATTCATCTTAGGCTTGTATGGAGAAGAATTGTAATGCTTGATTTTGAATTGCATGCAGAGTTCCGTAATCATAGCATTATTGAGATTGATTCCATTGTCGGTGATGATCCTTTAGGGGATACCATAATGGCAGATGAGGTTATGCTTGATAAATCTGGCTACAACGTTCTTATTGACTGAGGCAAATGAAGCAGCTTCGACCCATTTGGTGAAGTAGTCAATAGTAACAAGGAAGAAGCGGTGTCCATTGGAAACAATGGGTTTAATCTATCCAATCATGTTAATGCCCCACATTGCAAACGGCCATGGAGTAGTCACGATGTTTAAAGGGATTGGAGGTACATGGACCTTATCGGCATAGATTTGACACTTGTGGCAAGTCCTCGAGTGATGGTGACAATCATTTTCCATTATTGATCAATGGTAACCAGCCCTCAGAATCTTCTTGGCCATTGTATGTCCACTAGAGTGAGTCCCAAAGATACCATCATGCATGTCTTCCATGATCTCATATGCCTCCTTCTTGTCCATACACTGGAGTAAAGTAGAATCATGGTTACACTTGTACATGATTTCATTGCTTAGGATGAATTTGGATGAAAATCTTTGCAAAAATTTCTTAGCATTGATGGAAGCTCCTTCAGGATACTCTTGTGCTTCAAGGTATCTCCTCACTTCATAGTACCATGGCTTCTCTTCATCAGTGTCAATCTCGTAACAATGTGCAGGTTCGTCAAATCTTTCAATTGTAATTCTAGGGGCCTCATTATCCCACTTGACCTTGAACATAGAAGACATTTTTGCCAAGGCATTTGCCAACTGATTTTCTTCTCTTGGAAAATGTTCAAAAGTAACATCCTCAAAGTATGGGATCAAAGTTATCACAAAATCTTTGTAAGGAATCAAATTAGGGTGCTTGGTATCCCATTCTCCTTTAACCTGACTGATTACTAGAGCAAAATCTCCATACACGTCCAAGAATTTAATCCTCAAGTTAATGGCAGCCTTTAGGCCCAAAATGCACGCCTCGTATTCAACCATGTTATTCGTACAATCGAAGCACAATTTAGCAGTGAAAGGTGTATGGCAACCTTCAGGAGAAATAATCATGACACTAATTCCATTACCTAAAGCATTGAAAGCCCCATCAAAAACCATGGTCCATCAGGATCCTTGTTCAGGTCCGTCATACGGTCCAGGTTTTTCACAATCAGTTATCATTATAATATTCTTGTATGGGAATTCAAAGTTCATGGATTGGTAGTCATCAACAGCTTGATAAGCCAAATGATCTGCTAGTACACTTTCTTTGATGGCCTTTTGTGTAGTATATTAGATGTCATATTCAGTCAGAATCATTTGCCATCTAGTTATCCGTCCGGAGAGAGCTGGCTTCTCAAAGATATACTTGATAGGGTCCATTTTAAAAATCAATAAAGTGGCGTGAGTCAACATATAATGTCTTAGCCAGAGAGAAGCCCATTCCATAGCGCAATAAGTTTTCTCGAGCGGTGAATATCTTGTTTCACAGTCAGTAAACTTTTTGCTCAAGTAGTATATTGCATGCTTTTTTCGGCCAGACTCATCATGTTGGCCCAACACACATCCCATGGAATTCTCTAATACAGACAAGTACATGATCAAGGGTCTTCTTCAATTAGAGGCATCAAGATAAGAGGTTCTTGTAAATATTACCATATCTTGTCAAAGGCAGCTTGGCAGTTGTCGTTCCATTTAATTACGTGATCTTTCTTCAAGAGTTTGAATATTGGCTCACAAGTAGCAGTTAGGTGAGATATGAAGCGGGCAATGTAGTTAAGTCGATCCAAGTAGCCTCTAAATTCCTTCTCGGAACGGGGAACTGGCATTTCTTGAATGTCTTTGACCTTCGCGGGATCCACTTCAATACCTTTGCCACTGACAATAAAACCCATAAGCTTTCTAGACCTTACCCCGAAGGTGCACTTGTTAGGAATTAGCCTTAGCTTGTACTTCTTCAACCTTTCAAACAACTTGTGTAAGTGATCAAGGTGCTCTTCCTCAGTATGTGACCTTGCAATCATATCATCCATATAGACCACTATATCATGATGGATCATGTCATGAAATAGAGCTACCATAGCTCGTTGATATGTTGCCTCTGCATTCTTCAAACCAAACAGCATGACCTTGTAGCAGAAAGTGCCCCATTGTGTAACAAAAGTGGTCTTTTCCATGTCCTCGGGAGCCATCTTGATTTGATTGTAACCAGAGAAACCATCCATGAAGGAGAAGACTTTATGTTGAGCCGTGTTGTCAACCAAGACGTTAATATGCGGTAAAGGGAAATCATCTTTAGGGCTCGCCCTATTCAAGTCCCTATAGTCTACGCACATACGAACCTTCCCATCTTTCTTCAGTACGGGGACCACATTTGCCACCCATTGAGGGTATGATGTCACAGCTAGAAAACCTGCATCAAACTGTTTCATTACCTCATCCTTTATCTTTTCATACATGTTTGGCCGCATACGACAAACTTTTTTCTTGACTGGAGGATAATATTCTTTTGTTGGTAGACGATGAACCACTATGTTAGTATCAAGCCATGGAATATCTTCATACGACCAAGCAAACACTTCAACACAGTCATGAAACATCTGGACCAGTCTGCCTTTGACACTATCTTCCAAGCTAGAGCCGATCTTGACCTCTTTCTTGTCTGTCTCAGTACCTAGGTTGATTACTTCAACTGGCTCTTCATGAGGTTGAATAGTTTTCTCTTCTTGCAATAGAAGTATGGCTAGTTCCCCTGGTATTTCACAATCTTCTTCGCCTTCGTTTTCAGCTTGGTAAATTGGATGTTCAAAATCATAGATAGCAATAACAGAGTCGTTGGCAATGAGATCTGGAGTGGATGAGGATCTGCAAGTGCGTGTGTGTGAAGGTAAGATATATGGATATTTTAAAAAATGCAAATAAGAAAAGGAAAGACAATGAGCGCAAAATTTGAATGCAAAAGTTCCAATGTTTTTCATTAAATGATCATGTGGCATATGGAAATGAACAAACCCTTAACAAATGGACCATGGTTCCCCAGGCAAGGCCCATGGTTTAAAGTCATTATTTGGAATTAAAATTATAAACACAAGTTCTTGAATTGACAAAACAGTAAATAGTAATTACTCCTCGTTGAAGGAGATGGGAATGAAATCCTTTGCACGCCAGTTGTTGACTCCTTCAGCGACAGTCGGGTAAATCCATTTACCAAAGTCACAGTCATCCTCAGAGTCTTCAATAGCATTCACTTCATGATTACCAATGCGAAGAGGTGGTTTTCCTACACGAGCACGTCTTACCCCCTCCCCCTTTGAGCTTTAGCAGTGAAACCCAACCCAAACTTGTCTGCTTTGAAAGGAATGTCGGGGAGTTATCCCCAAATAATATAACTTTTATCTTCAACCACGGCGCAAACATCTTTGAGTGAAACTATCCTTGACACAACTTCATCAGTTTTTGGAATGTCATAAGAGATTTTGGTAGCAGTAACCATGGGAGGAACTACTTCGAAGGCTTGGCACAAAGTCTCTATAAACTCCCCATCCATTTCCACATACTTGAACAAATTCAGGTGGCTAACCATGAATTCTTCTTCACCACAGACAATAATAATATTTCCCTTGACCGTATATTTTAACTTTTGGTGAAGGGTGGACATCACTGCTCTTGCCCCATAATTCCAAGGGCGCCCAAGTAAACAAGAGTAAGCGGGACGGGTGTCCATCACATAGAAAGTAGAATCAAAAGTTTGTGAACCGACTTTAATGGTGAGATCCACCTCTCCATGCACCATCCTTTTGGACCCATCAAAATCCCCCACGACTATGTCACTTAGTTTTAACACCATACCTTTGCAATCTAACCGGTCCAAGGCACCTTTGGGTAGAACATTTAGAGAGGAACGTGTATCAACTAAGACATGGGTTAGGGTAGTTCCTTTGCATTCAACAGAGACATGCAAGGCATTGTTATGATTCCTTCCAACAGGTGTTAAGTCAGCATCAGAGAACCCCAATCCATTATCGGCAATCAGACTTGCCACACAATTTTCAAATTGATTAGTTGTGGTCTCTTGAGGGACGTGCTCTTTCTTCAAAAATTTGATTAAAGCTTGTGCGTGAGTGTGATACGGTGGGAGAACTCACTTGAAGGTTTTGCGTTTGATTGCAAATGTTGTGGTTAGCAAGAGTCGCCACCGAATTTTCTTTTATCCAAAAGGAAAGGTGAAAAAGCACAGGAAAGACCTTTGAGATTATTTCTTGAGTTCGGGGGTAGATTATGAAAAGGGAAGGTATTAACACCCTTTTCATCCATGGTTTTTCATGGGCTCTTAGTTACTTGCTAGATCGCTTGATTTTGTTTAAAAATGTGCTTTGTGTGGTTTTTGAAAGTATTTTGTAAAGAGGCCATTGTTTAGGCAATCTTTGTAATGATTCTCGTTCGTAAGAATGTATACAAAGATGTTGATCTTTTAAAAATGTTTTCAAATTTATAAGATGTTTTGAAATGTGTAGGTGTTTGTTTTGAAAATAGCAAGGATGTTTGTTTTGAAATGGAGCAAGTAATTAGGAGCATTATACCTACTCAAAAGTATTTCTTGTTCATTTTCTTTTCCTTTGACATTGTTATCTTACCATTGATTTGGTAAGTAACTCTATCTTTGGATGTAAACAGGACGGGCGTGGGTCATCGTATAACCATGATTAGCAATATTGTAAGGTATTTTAGCATTCTCCTTAGGGACTAAGATTATTTGAAAGGCAACTTAGATAGCGTCATCGATGGACCATGATCTTGTATTTGCTTGTTTTTGCTAAGACACCTCACATGCATAATATGACTATTTTGTATAAGGCAACCAAGTGGAATAACCCTAGGGGTGCTTGTGTGCAAATGTATTATTTTCATGCTTGATTTAGTCTTGAATTAGGGTTTGCTATTTATTGATTTTAAGTCTTTCCATACAAATCCTAATTACTAGCAGTTGTATATAAAGCGATAAATTGCGGAATTTAAAGTTACTACACTATTACAACATTTGTGGGAGGGGGTGTACAAATTACAAATGGGGATTGCAAGAAATTAAACCCTAATTAGTCCATTACAACCAAATTGAATTTATACAAGAATTGAAATAAATAATGTACAAGATGAATTAAATATGCAAGAAGGTAAATGTGAAGAAAATGGATTTTTTTTTATGTTTTATGAAAAAGGAATTTTACTTTAACCTAATAAAATAAAAAAAATAATTTATTAAGTTTGAAATTATTGAGAAAAGATTTTAGATGAAAACCCTAATTCTATTAATTAATCAAAAGAAAATAAGTTTAAGAAAAGTATTTTTTTGGCATTTTTTATCTTGAAAATATTTATAGCATTATAAAATATTTTTAGTCTTTTTGGTATTAAAATAATACATTTTAATTGGTGTAAAAGGAAATAAATAATATCCTAGTTTTAATCAAATTCACAAGAATAATTAATAAAATAAATAAAATATGGTCAATTATATTTTTGTGAGAAAAATAAATAAACTAAGTTAAAATATAAATCTACTATTTTTTGTATTTCATGATTTTTTAATATTTTAAAAAATATATTTAAGAAAATAAAATGAAAATAAAATGGAAAATAAAATAAATGGGTAAAGGGTGTCAAAAGCGTGCAGGGGGTTAGTAAGCAAAAAAACAAAACAAAAGCTAAGCCCAAAAGGCCCAGCGCCTATTTGCTGAAGAAAAAAGAAAGGAAAAATTACCAAAAATGTAAAACAAAAGCAAAAAGGCAGCGCTGAGGTTCGAACCCATGACCTCTACCAATAACGTACGTTGCCTTACCACTGGGGTGGATGTACAACCATTAATATAACTGAAATAATAATTACATAACACAAAACGCGCCCTGATTACACTTCATCTTCAACCTCCAGCCAAAGGACCTGTATCTTCTTCATTTCTCAACAAAAATGAAAAGTTCAAACATGAAAGTTGTGGAATTTTTTCCCACGAATCCATTCAATAAACAACTTAAGCTAATAATCAAATATGAATGAGAATTTTTCTAGCCCTAATTCAAAACCTAAAAATTTCAGAAAACTTCAACCCTAAAATTCTCTAAGCTCAGGCCATATAAATGTAAACTATGGATATGTACAGTGTGATGCGGTGGGAGAACTGACTTGAGGTTTTGCGTTTTATCGTAGATGTCGTGGTTAGCAAGAGTCGCCACCGACTTTTCTTTTATCCAAAAGGAAAGGTGAAAAAGCACAGGAAAGACCTTTGAGATGTTTTCTTGAGTTCGGGGGGTAGATTATGAAATGGGAAGGTGTTAACACCCTTTTTATTCATGGTTTTCCATGGGCTCTTAGTTACTTGCTTAGATCACTTGCTTTGGTTTGTTTGAAATGGTGTTTGATGTGGTTTTGAAAGTGTTTTGTAAAAGAGGCCATTCGTTTAGGCAATCTTTGTAATGATTCTCATTCGTAAGAATGTATACAAAGATGTTTGTCTTTTGAAAATGTTTGCAAGGTGTTTTTGAAATGTGCATGTGTTTGAAAATAGCAAGGATTTTGTTTGAAATGGAGCAAGTAACTAGAAGCTATCTACCTACTCAAATGTCTTTCTTATGCATCTTCTATTCCTTTGACATTGTTGACTTACCATTGATTTGGTAAGCAATCCTATCTTTAGATGTAAACGGGACGGGCGTGGGTCATCGTATAACCATGATAACAATGTTGTAAAGTATCTTAGCATTTTTGAGGGACCAAGATCATTTTGTTTAGGCAACTTTTGAATAGCGTCATCGAGGGACTATGATCTTATATTTGTTTGTTTTACCAAGATACTTCGCATGCATAACATGACCATTTTTGTTTTAGGCAACCAAGTGGGAGAAAACCTAAGGGTGCTTGTGTGCAAAGTGTATCATTTTTCATGATTTTGATTTTGTCTTGTATTTAGGGTTTTCTACTTGTTTTGTTTCATTCTTGTCATACAATCCCTAATTACTAATCATGGCATATGAAAGCAATAAATTGCGTAATGTAAATATACTAAGCTATTACAACAAATTTATGGGAGGGGGAATACAAGTTTGAATGGGGATTTGTACAAATATAAAGCTAAATATATTATTACAACCAAATCGAATTTGTGTGAATTAAAATAAATATAATACAATATTTAAAATATAATGCAATGTACATGTAATAAAAAATGTTTTATGTCTTTTTGTTTTTTGTGTAAAAGAAATATTTAATTTAAACCTAAAAAAAATATAAGACAAAGATTTAATTTTTGAAAAGGGGTTAAACCCTAATTTTTACTTAAAAGAAAATAATGCTTCTACATTATTATTTTGTGCCTTTTTTATATAAAAAATAATAAATAATATTATACATAAATATTAAAAATCAAGTATGTGCAAAAAATAGGTATTTGTAAGTATAAAATGTAAAATAGAAAATATTAAGTATATTTAATTATATTTATGAGTTTATTAAGAAAATAAATTATATTCTATCAAAATAAATTAATTTTTTATGTGAGAAATAATATAAAAAAAATAAAATAAAGGTGTAAAAATAATTAAATTATTTTTTGGGATTTTTTATCATTAAAGAAAATAATTAAAAGTATTAAATATAAAAATGAAAAAAATAAAATATGAAAGAGTTAGTAGGGGGTGAAGTAGGAACTAAAATATTACAACCATATCGAATGATAATAAAAAAGAATGTGAAAACAGTGCAAAATAAAGGAAAAATGCACTTTTGAACTGCTATGTGTCGACCCATGCTGCTATGCATCGACACATAGCTTCTCCTTGCCCCTGTAAAGTGAAATCTGTTCAGTATGAGTCGACACATAATGGGATGTATCGACTCATACACCTTTTTGAATCAACGCGAAATGCGTATGTGTAGACTCATAGTCCTTTCCAGTTTCTGTTTTGTGACCTGAACTCAGTATGGGTCGATGCATGAGGGTCATGTGTTGATTCATACCGTGTATTTTCACTAAGATGGGTCGACACATGTGGATATGTGTCGATACATACTGCATTTTTCTACCTTAAACACCATTCTTTGCATACATAAGTTAGTTTTTAACATATGAATGAATAACAAGAACAACAAATAAATGATTAACTTCAAGAATAATGATTGTTATATCCTATAAACAGAAAAGTTGATGTATGGAAAAGGCAAGGTAAAGATGACTTACCTTGAAACTGCACTTTAAGTTTTGAGTCCAAATGCCCTTCAAGATGTTGTATGAACCTTAAGGAAGCTCCAATAGGCTGCTAGACTTTCCTTTTTGTTGAAGGTTATTAAACAACCTCTGTGTGGTATGAAATGTTTGGATGAGTTAAACACAAAACGCACGAGCCAAATGAGAGTTGGATGAGTTTTTTGTAGAAATTGTATGCTTGAGAGGGTTTTTGATGTTTTCCAGTTTGAGAGAGTTTAAGGTCCTTGCCCAACGTCCTATGTGTTATACATTGTTTGCATATTAGTATAGAAATGATCTAAAGTCAGCTCTCTATCAGCTGTACAAGCCCTGGCCTTTTTGCCACTTTTCTTGTACTTGAAGCAATTTGACAAGACAAAACTCTCATGCTTGTACCAACTTGCTTTAGGATTGGTATGAGTTTGTACAAGTTGCTTGAGACCTGTGTGGTTTGCTTGTATCAAGGGGACAGGTTCAAAGCTCCAAGTTGACAAGTTTGCAAAAGTGCTTCTTTATGAAAATGGCAATTGAGCCTTTTTGCCCAAAATGGAATTACAAGTTGTGTAAAAGTTCAAAAGCAAGGATAAAGGTTTTTTCAACTGAGTATGCATTTAATTAAGGAGTGTGTAGCAAGTTTAGTACATGTAAAGCATGAAATATCCAGCATAGGTTTTGTTTGCAACTTGGTTCTTCATGAAAATGGCTTGAACAAAAAGTGAGAAAATGCCAACTCCCTCTCTTCGATTTTCCCTACTAAAAAATGATCTTGGAGAGTTCTTGGACATTTTGGAAAGCTTGCAATGTTCTCTATAATCCATCTTTGAAATGAATTTTGAGATACCTCTTGGAACTAGGTGAAAACTTGCCATGAAGTTGGGTCCAAAACCTGCCTAAATTAGGGCAAAATTTCACTAAGTTAAGAAGTTCATGACCATGTATTCACAAATTTATAACTTGAGATCCAAGCATATTTAGGGAAAAGTTTGTGAAGCAAAGTTTCAGATTTCATGGAGGTCTACAACTTTAATTTTGGGAACTTTCTTTGAATCATTAGGCATCATGGTGTAAAAGTGGTGTAAAGGTGAGAAAAAATAAGAAAATTTTTATACTTAGAAAAATTCTAAGTTATGAAAAATTTCAAATTCAAAACCCTAAATTTCAAATTTGGTTTTCTTGATGAACAAGTTTCACATTTTGACATATCTTGATGAATTATGACCCTTGGCACTTGATTTTGACCAAAAAGTCAAAGTTTGTCTTTTCAGTGCACAATTGACTTTTGATCAGTTGACTACAAATTTCATTTGTCAATCCAATGAACTTGAGATGTTTTGAACCATATAATTGAGTAAAGATGATGCCATTGAATCCTTGAAATAATTCTTGAACTCAATTGTTCATTGGCTAGGTTAAAAATCAAAAATTGCCCTTCCTCAGTCAAAACCCTAATTTTGACCATTTTGCCCTTTTGATGATTTGATCAAATTTCTTGAGGAGTTGTGATCCAAACTTGATCAAATGGTACATATGAGTCTAAAATGTTGACGTGGATAAAAAATTATGAAGTTTGATTGTAAATTGGCCATGGTTGACTTTTTCCTCAATACAGCTGATTTTTAGGTCAATTGTCCAATTAACTGATGAAAAATGGGATTCAAGGCTTGAAACTTAACATGAGCAATCTTAGGGGTCCAAAAGGATGTATGAAAGTCACATGAAGCATTGGTGGTCCCAAAATCCTTGTGCAAACTCAAACCTTAATTTTGGGTTATCAGTGCAAGATGAGATGTCTTGAGCTGACCAAACCCTAATCTTGTCTTGAGTTAAAGAAATCTTGTGAGAAAAAAACTTGGTAAATGAGAGGGAAAATTTTGGGGTACAACAGATGCCCCTGTTCAATCTTCTTGAACCTGAAGAGTTAGGTTGGCGAGCTTTGTCGTTCGTGACTCAAAGGTAAAAGATGATTGGACACTAGAGTGCCCGTAAGTTTGCACTCGTCAAAGTGTAGTTGAGGGAATAAGATTAAAGATGCCATTTGGAGAGGTGATAGAATATTGTTGGAGATGGGCCTGTAGATGCCATCCAAGAATGTTTGTTGAATTGTAAGTTGTAAGTCAAAAGAATAAGTATTAGAATGGTGTCCGTATCTGGAACGTATCTAAGTTGTATCTGTACTTGAAATCTGAATAAGTATCAGAATGGCATCTGTGTCTGGAGCGTATTTGAACTTGAAATCTGAATGAGTATCAGGATGACATCCGTGTCTGGAGCGTATCTGAACTGTATCTGAATTCGAAATCTGAATGAGTATCAGGATGACATTCGTGTCTGGAGCGTATCTGAACTGTATCTGAATTTGAAATCTGAATGAGTATCAGGATGGTATCCGTGTCTGGAGCGTATCTGAACTGTATCTGAATTTGAAATCTAAATGAGTATCAGGATGGCATCCGTGTCTGGAGCGTATCTGAACTGTATCTGAATTTGAAATCTGAATGAGTATCAAGACGGCATCCGTGTCTGGAGTGTATCTGAACTGTATCTGAATTTGAAATCTGAATGAGTATCAGGATGGCATCCGTGTCTGGAGCGTATCTGAACTGTATCTGATAGTTGAACTCTGAATGAGTAACAAAATAGCATCCGTGTCTGGAGTGTACCTGAACTGTATCTAGATTGCATATTGTTAATAGTAGCTGTTAATCTTATCCTGAAAAAGGGTAAAATGTTAGCTGAAATACAAAGTTATGTTGCATGAAATGTATGATGCAATATATGTGTTTTATCAATATTTATGATATGTGGATGTAATGTATGCGCATGCAAGCTGATTCGCTGTATTGCTGAGGAAAATAAATCCTTGACCGCTGATGAGGATATGTGGATTCTTCATGTTTTGAAGTCGGAGTAATTGACAAAAATTCTATTGTGAGCAATGCCATATACTGCTTGAATAATATGCTTGGGGAATCCAGAGAATTTTGATGACTTCTACTGAGGATTTAACAATGGGAATCTCGTTCTATTGGGGAGCAGTGAAAACTCTGTGGGGAGATAGCTTATTCCTGTTTGGAAAAAGTTCAAGAGTTTTGGTCATCTGCCACTCTATTGGGGAGCCATCCTAGGTTGGGGAGAAACAGAAGTTAGCTGTTATCCGGTTGGTTCTTAGGCTTCAGGACAACTTGCTGGGGAACTTGGAGAAACTGGATGGTTTCCACCGGGGATTAATAGTTTTAAGTTTCGGCTCCGCTGGGGATCTTAATGACGTACCGTAGGGATTGCTCATGGGATAGCCTAAATACATTTTCCTATTCTTTCAACCTGTCAGTAATTGTTCTTTTCCATTTTGTTTATTTATAAACAGTAATTATGTTCAAATGCATATGTTCATTAATGAATCATTGGGCGTTTTTGCAAATAAAACACAAGTGTAAAAGGAAAAGGACAAATAGTTTTATATACTTTAAAGAGATATCTTTGTATTCACTTTGAATCAGTATTTTGTACAAAGGAGACATACATCCTAGTAAGAGGATGGTGTAAGAAAAATTTATACAAAGAAAGATAGTTATGTGCGATAATCCCATGGGGTTCCCATTCGGCTATAGCCTCCGTATCTCCGAATATCTTGTCTATTTGTTGCTTCGTCCAAAGATGATGGAATTGATCAGAAGCTCCGAATTTGTCAGTGAAGAGATTATCCTCAAAGTGATTCGACGAGACATAGTCATACGCTTTAATTCCCTAACTTTTGCCTGGACCGCCCTTTCGTATTTTCAATCCACCAAGAAACCCTTTTTTGCCCAAGTCGCCCTTTCGGGTTTTCAACTTGCCGGGTGTACAGATTTTTTTATATTTTATCCCTAATTTTTTCCCGAACCTTTTTGGTTCGCCGGGATGCCCTTGTTTTTCCTAGGTGTGTAAACCTAGCGGGTCTCTCATGCGTAGTATCTTTTGACTATGTCCACGTCCGCAGGGTGTGGCAGGTCATCGTCGTCCATGGTGGTTAAGATTATTTCCCCACCGGAGAAGATGTTCTTGATTACAAATGGTCCTTCATAGGTAGGAATCCATTTTCCCCTGGGATCACTTTGTGGCAAGATAATGTGCTTGATCACTAGATCTACAACTTGATATACTTGGCGTCGAACTTTCTTGTTGAAAGCCTTGATCATCTGTTTTTGATACATCTGACCATGGCAAATAGCAGTAAGTCTCTTCTCGTCAATTAAGTTTAGTTGATCAAGTTGGGTTTGGATCCAATCGTTCTCACTCAAACCAGTGTCTTTCATAATTCTCAAAGAGGGGATCTGAACCTCAATAGGCAAGACAACCTCCATGCCATAAACCAAAGAAAAGGGTGTTTCCCCAGTTGATGTGCGAGCCGTGGTACGGTACCTGTGGAGAGAAAACGGTAGCATTTCATGGCAGTCCTTGTAGGTGACTGTCATTTTTTGTATGATCTTTTTAATGTTTTTATTAGCAACTTCGACTGCACCATTCATCTTTGGCTGATAGGGGGATGAATTATGATGTTGAATCTTGAACTGCTCGCACAAGGCGGTGATTATAGTATTATTAAGGTTCGTACCATTATCAATGATGATCCTTTTTGGGATACCGTACCGGCAAATAAGATTCTGCTTGATGAAGCGGGCAACAACATTCTTAGTAACGGATGCGAAGGAAGCTGCTTTGACCCACTTCGTGAAATAGTCAATGGCCACTAGAATGAAACGGTGTCCATTGGAGGTTGTAGGCTTGATCTCCCCAATCATATCGATTCCCCACATAGCGAAGGGACAAGGAGCTCTTAAGACATTTAGAGGAACCAGAGGCACGTGCACCTTGTCTGCATAGATTTGACACTCATGACAGGTCCGGGAGTGTTGATAGCAATCTGCTTCCATGGTAGACCAATAACAGCCCGCCCGTAGGATTTTCTTTGTCATCGTATGCCCACTAGAGTGAGTGCCAAAGGTACCTTTATGTAATTCAGCCATGATCTTTTCAGCTTTAATCTTATCCACACAACAGAGCAGAATAGAATCATGATTACGTTTGTACAGGATGCCATTACTTAGGAAGAACTTAGCGGAGAATCTCCTTAGGAACTTTTTATCATTAATTGAAGCTCCTTCTGAATATTCTTGAGCCTCGAGGTATCTTTTGACTTCATGAAACCAAGGTTGGTCCATTGCTTCTTCAGTATTAATCTCGTGACAGTGTGCTGGTTCATCCATTCGTTCAATGGTGATCCGGGGAGCCTCGTTATCCCAATTAAGTTTAAACATAGATGACATTATGGCTAGAGCATTTGCTAGCTGATTTTATTCTCGCGGGAAATGCTCGAAGGTAATCTGCTTGAAATGTGGTAACAATGTCAAGACATGTTCTTTGTAAGGGATAAGATTTGGATGCTTAGTGTCCCACTCTCCTTTTATCTGACTGATGACCAAAGCTGAATCTCCAAATACAACTAAAGATTTGATCCCCAAGTCTGTGGCAGCCTTGAGACCAAAGATACATGCTTCGTATTCCGCCATGTTGTTCGTACAGTTGAAGCAAAGTCTGGCAGTAAAGGGAGTATGAGATCCTTCTTGAGATATGAGTACAACGCCGATACCATTACCAAGTGCATTGGATGCCCCATCAAAGAACAGGGTCCATTGGGATCCTTGTCCAGGTCCGTCATATGGCCTGATTTCTTCACAGTTGTCTAATGTCATGATGTCTTCGTCAGGGAATTCAAACTTCATGGACTGATAATCTTCTACAGCTTGATGGGCAAGATGATCAGCTAAAACACTGCCCTTTATAGCTTTTTGGGTTGTGTACTGTATGTCATATTCTGTTAGGATCATCTGCCATCTAGCTATCCTCCCAGATAGAGCAGGCTTCTCAAAGATGTACTTTATCAGATCCATCTTAGATATCAACAAAGTGGTATGAGTCAACATATATTATCTTAGCCGGCGAGCACCCCATACCATAGCACATCAAGTTTTCTCGAGCAGTGAATATCTGGTTTCACAGTCGGTAAACTTTTTGCTCAGGTAGTAAATAGCGTGCTCTTTTCGGCCAGACTCATCATGCTGCCCTAATACACACCCCATTGAGTTCTCTAAAACGGTCAGATACATGATCAGTGGTCTTCCCTCGACTGGTGGAATCAAGACAGGAGGCTCTTGTAAATACTCTTTGATTTTGTCGAAAGCAATCTGACATTCATCATTCCATCTGACTACTTGATCTTTCTTCAACAGTTTGAAGATTGGTTCACAAGTAGACGTTAGGTGAGAAATGAATCTGGAAATATAGTTCAGGTGTCCCAAGAATCCTCTGACTTCCTTCTCAGTACGAGAAGCAGGAATTTCTTATATTGCTTTGACCTTGGCAGGATCAACCTCGATGCCTTTGTTGCTGACAATGAAACCTAAGAGTTTACCGGACCAGACTTCGAATGTGCACTTGTTCGGGTTCAACCTTAGTTTGTACTCCTCCAATCTGACAAACAGCTTTTGCAAGTGATAAAGGTGTTCTTCTTCAGTTTGTGATCGGGCTATCATGTCATCTACGTAGACCTCTATCTCATGATGTATCATATCATGAAACAAAGCTACCATGGCGCTTTGATAGGTTGCCCCGACATTCTTCAGTCCGAATGACATCACTTTGTAGCAGAACGTACCCCACTGTGTGACAAATGTAGTTTTCTCCATGTCCTCAGGCGCCATTTTGATCTGGTTATAGCCTGAGAATCCGTCCATGAAAGAAAATACTTTGTGCTGGGCCGTATTATCGACTAGCATGTCGATGTGTGGAAGTGGAAAATCATCTTTAGGGCTGGCCCTGTTTAAATCTCTATAATCCACGCACATTCTTACTTTACCGTCCTTTTTAGGCACGAGAAAAATGTTGGCAACCCATTGAGGATATGAAGTAACAGCCAGAAATCCAGCATTGAACTGTTTCATGACTTTCGCTTTGATCTTCTCTGACATGTCAGGTCTCATGCGGCAGACTTTTTGTTTCACTGGTGGACAACCTTCTCTTGTTGGCAGAAGATGTACCACGATGTCTGTATCAAGTCCCAGCATGTCTTCGTATGACCAGGCAAAGATCTCAACATAATCATGCAATAGCTGAATTAGGCGCTCCTTAACACTCGGCTCTAGGTTGACACCCACTTTGATTTCCTTTTTATCTTCCTTGGTACCCAAGTTGATTGTATCCAACAACTCCTCATGAGGATGAATAACTCTTTCCTCTTGTTGTAGTAGTCTGGTCAATTCCCCTGGCACTTCACAATCTTCCTCACCTTCGTATTTGGCTTGGTAGATCAGATCTTCAGAGTCACTGAAGGCTATAGCAGTATCGTTACCCATGGGATCCGTAATGGAGGGGTACCTGTATTTGTGAGTGTGGGTGTGTGTAAGGGTATAGCCATATTTAAACAATAAAATGTAAAATAAAGATAATGAGCACAACAAAAGGTTTATATGTGAAAAAGTGTCCATGATTCATTTAATGTCATATGAAGATGAAATAAAAACCCTTACAAATGGACCATTGTGCCTCAGGTAAGACACAAGGTTTTTAAAGTGTGAATTGTTCGTGAATATTACAAATCTAATAGAAATGTAAAAGATAAATTACTGAGAGATGAAAGTTATTGGGACAAAGTCTCTGGCTTCCCAGTTGCGAAGTCCTCTGTCGACAGTAGGAAATATCCAATCTTCCATGCTGCCATCCTCTTCATTATCTTCTACTGCATTGACCCCTTGGTTGCTAATCTTCACAGGTGGTCCTCCGGCACGGGCGCGACGCACAACCTTCTGAGCAGTTGAAGTAAACCCCAAGCCAAACTTATCTAATTTATACGGAATGTCTGGAAGCTTCCCCCAGATGGTGCATCCACCCTCCTCTATTACCGCCTTTGCGTCCTTTAGAGATGACATCCGAAGTGGAGGTATTGTGATATTGGGAATCGAGGATACTGCCTTGGTTGCCGCTACTTCTTGAGAGACCTCTTCGAAATGTTGAAAAGGAGTTTCAATGAACTCGCCATCCAACTCCACATATCGGAAAGAATTTAGGTGGCTAATCATGTACTCTTCTTCTCCGTGGACAGTGATAATCTTTCCATGGACCGGGTACTTCAGCATTTGGTGTGGTGTGGAGGTGACAGCACCGACATTGTGGATCCAAGGTTGTCCTAACAGACAAGAGTAAGAGGGACGGATGTCCATCACATAGAAGGTTGAATTGAAAGTCTGAGTTCCCACCTTTATCGGGATGTCCACCTCCCTATGGACCATCCTCTTCGAGCCATCAAATGCTCTCACAATTATGTTACTGGGTTTCAACGCCAGCCCTTCGCAATCCAATCTGTCAAGAGCTTTCTTTGGTAAGACATTCAAAGATGAACCAGTGTCTACCAAGACATGGGCTAGGGTTATTCCTCTACACTCCACAGAGACATGCAATGCCTCGTTGTGTTTTCTCCCTTTGGGTGTCAAGTCAGCATCAGAGAAGCCTAGGCCATTATCAGCTGTCAAACTGGCCACACAGTCTTGGAATTGGTCAGCGGACGTCTCTTGTGGCACATAAGCTATCTTCAGAAATTTTACCAGAGCTTTCGCATGTGCCTTAGAGCACAACAATAATGCTAGCATAGAGATCTTGGAAGGGGTTTTCCCCAACTGTTCAACCACATCATAATCACTATTCTTTATTATCCTCAGGATCTCTTCCATTTCCTTCTTGGATGTTTCGGGGATAGCTAGTGATTGAGCCTTCGTTCAGACAGGCTCCTCTTGAATGCTTTTTCCATTATTCTCAACAGTGGAAGTATTGGTAGGGATAGGGATTGTGTCGTCTTTGTCGGTAGGTACGCTTGCAAGTATAATCACTGGTGCAGAGGTAATCTTCGGAATGGCCACGGGTCCAAAAACTGCCTTTGGAGGGGCAATCTCTGGAGAGAAGATTCTACCACTGCGGGTAATCTTGCTAGTTCCGGCAATATTACTAATGTTAGAATTTTCTTCTTCGGAGCTCTCTTCTTCGGCAGTCAATTCATCTTGTTTGATACCATGGTAATAGATTTCTCCACCATAATTCCATGGTACTGTTTTATCTGATTTGTACGGGACCGGCCCGGGCATTGTGATCTTAAGTGGAGTAGTTTTTGGAGCAGGTGTAATCCTAACGGGTCTTTTAGGGGCCCTGGAAGGATTGACAGAGATGGTTATGATTGAAATGTCTTTAACAGGAACGGGTAAAACGGGAGTATTCTCAAACAGAATTTCCTGGTTCTCAATCAGGCGTTGGATACTTGTCTTCAACAGAGGGCAATCAGTTGGTGAGGACAAACACAGATGACAGTCTTTATTACAACCTGGGAGTATATCAGCTTTCAAAAAATTCATCTTAATGATCGGGAGTGGAGTCAAAAGTTCATCCACTGTAGCAACAAACAAATCTTCATCAACATCGTTGGCATTGTGACCATGCCTAGGCATCGGAGCGGAAATGACATTCGGTTTCTCAGGCGCATCAAACTCAACCTCCTTTGCATTAATAAGGTCTTGAATTTCGTTCTTCAGAGCCCAACAGTTGTTAGTGTCATGCCCCAGACTTTCAGAATGGTATGCGCATCTTGCATTTGGGTGATAGTGAGGGGACGCAGTATTGGGATTCTTTGGGGCCTCTTTTAAAGTTGCCAGATTCAACTTCAGAAGATGTGGTAGAACCTGGGCTAGAGTCATGTTAATCCTGGTGAATTGCCGGACTGGCCTTTCCACCCTTGGCTGGTTATTTCTTGGCTAGTCAGATGCAGGTTTTGGAATCATAATGGCCCCCATCACTGGTCGACGTTCAGTTCTTCCTTGATTCCTATGTGAATAAACAGCGGATACTTCCTTCTCCCCAGTGAAGGGCTTTTTTACAGCTGTAGAGGAAGACAAATCCTTCTGAATTTTCCCACTTCTTATACCAGCTTCCACCCTCTCGTCGGTTAAAATCAATTTAGTAAACCCTGCAGAGGAACTTCCAATCAGATGATTGAAGAATGGACCCGATAGAGTTCCCAGGAACATGTCCACCAACTCCCTTTCATACAGAGGGGGTTGCACTCTTCCGGCTAGATCTCTCCACTTTTGCGCGTAATCTTTAAAGCCCTCATTTGAAACCATAGCCATACTCTAAAGTTGAGTATGGGTAGGCGCCAAATCGGTGTTGTACTGGTATTATTTATAGAAAGATACGGCCAGGTCTTCCCAATTGTGGACGTCGACCCTTTCTAATTGGTAAAACCAATCAAGTTGCGTTCTTGATAAACTGTCTTGGAAAAAGTGGACCCACAAGTCTTTATTAGTAGAGTGTGGCTGAATCTTCCTGACATATGTTCGGAGGTGCATTTTAAGACAAGACACCCCATCATACTTGGCAAATAATGGCACTTTAAACTTTGGTGGGATCACAATTCTTGACACTAACCCCAGTTCTTCAAAATCTAGATCCAGTGTGATCGGTGGAAATAGAACTGACTGTTTTTAGCTGGTTTCGTGAAATGTCGCGGTAAGCAAGAGTCGCCACCGTCTTTTATTTTCTCCAACATGGAAAGGACAAAAGCACAACAAAATTCCTTATGAGATTGTTTCTCGGTTCGGGAGGTAGATTTATAAAAAGGGAAGGTGTTAGCACCCTTTCTATCCATGGTTATCCATGGGCTCTTAGGTACTTGCTCTTATGTTTTCAAAATGTTTGCTTTTCAAAATGTGAGTGGGTTTGAAAAAGTTTCATTGAAAGATTTCTAAATGACTCTTGTATCTGTCCTCAAGAGTGTTTGAAAATTTTGTTTTGAAAGCTTTTGAAAGTGTCAGTGTGAAAAGATTTTTGATTTGTTTTTGAAGAGAGCAAGTACCCATGAGTCATCTACCTACCCTAAGGAATTAGGCTGTGTAAAAGTCCTTAAGGTAGTGCCATCCCACCATTGAGAGGTAGGTAGCACCACCGTTGGAGGTGTTCGGGTCAATTCATTTGTAGGGACAGTGTGGTCACCGAAGCAACAGTTAGGACACCTTAGAAGTAACCCTAATGTCCTAGATCCTTTTTAATCCGAGGCAACCGTTTCGAGGCAACTGGATCTTAGACATAAGAGCGACCGCTACAACATCCTATACTTGACGACCACGTTTCGAAGGCAACGAGTGAGGCGTACCCTAGAAGTGGTGTGTACATTGTGTGTTGTTTTCAGTTTATATTTATCTTGGATTAGGCAATCGTGAGCTACGGGTTGTTTTTAATTAACATACATTCTTTCATGCAATTTAGCAGTTAGGAGTGCGGAAAATTAAAATACGGAAAGGTAAAAGCTACGCTATTACAAGGCGCGGGTCTATACATCGCCAAAAAACAAAGACCCGTTTTTGATAAAGATGCGGAAAGTAAAAAAAAACAGTAAACCTAATTACTGTTACATCCTGGAACAGTTACATAATAATCAAATAAGAAAATAGTGCGCGAATAAATTAAACTGAACGTCCGAGGGTTTTGGACCCTTTGCTTGAAATTAAATTAAATTAAAACCTAATTAATTATTTAATTAAAGAAAAGAAAGTGCTTTTTTTTATGTTTTTTTGTATTTATGAAAATAAAGAAATTAAAATTAAAAGGAAACCCTAGATCTAAGTTTATTTTACTTATTAATGAAAAAGGTCAAAATTAGGCTAATTAACTAAATTATTTAATTTACATGTTTATTTACAAAAATAATAATTAACAAATAGTAATAATGATGATTAATAAAATATGATTAAAAAATATCAAAACCTAATTCTATGTAATTTTTATTTGTTAAGAAAAAGAGTAAAATATAAACCTAAATTAAGCTAAGTTAATTATTTAATACTTATTTACAAAAATATTTTAATGGTGAAATTAAATATTAATTAAAAATAAAAACATTTTTGAGTTTCTGATTTTTATTGGGAAAAATTATTTTATGGTGAATTAATAATAATTATTATAACAATTAAAAGAATTAGAAAAGAAAAATAAAATAAAATTAAAACATGCAAACCAAGGGGGTTAGATGGCCCAAAGTGGAGGTTTTTTGTGAAGCAATTCAGGCCCATTAAGACAAAGCCTGGTTGACTTTCCTGATTGTGTGCGTGTTGTTTGACTGGGCACATGATACTCCTTCTCTTGCAGCCCTTGGATTGATAGTCACAGCCACTTGGCAAGCTTAGGCGTGGGTATGTATGGTGGACCTTTGGATGAATACTGCACTAGAACGTGTTAAAACAAAAATCAACAATTATATGGGGGGACCTGGGAATCGAACCCAGGTCCCAGTGGTGAACCAACACATCACCAACCACTCCACCATCTGCGTGTGTTTGTCAATATAATGGATAATCAAAATAATATACAAAAGCAACAATACACGCTGGAACTAACAAAGACGCGCGCCCTTATTCAAATCAACCAGACATATGTAAACACGTCATCATCGTCTTCTTCATACCTGCAAAAACACAAATGGTTAGCGGGGGTTTTTAACCCCCACAAAATAACACGAGGGAAAATAGCGAATAGCCCTACAGGCTATATAAATTGGGCGCGATAATGTCAATGATTTCGTCTTGTCCTGACGAATTTGTCCATATATGGCTTGAGGTCTAATTTTACAGCATATAAAAAACCCCAATATGAAAGCTCTGAAACCCTAATTTCTCCAATGGTGGATTTCGATTTAGGAAGTTTCAGCACAATTCAACTATACCAAAAGGTTCCTGTATGTTCAAACATTGCAAAATAAACAATCAAACATGTTAAATGCTCATGAAATGCAAATTTCGATTATGAAAAATAAGGATGAACCGTGAATCTGTTCTGGGCAATTTCTCGAGTGTTAACGTGTGATTGGGATCTCTACACGTTCCTGGAAGTGTCAGCAATCTATTAGAAACAAAAACAAGCTCTGAATCACGCTGCAATATTGATTTCAGTTTTCCAAGATTTCTTGAATTTTTGCAAATTGGCTATGTGGTTTCAGCAGCAATTGTGCGTTGTTAGCACTAGGGTTGTCCTTTGCATTTGTATTGGAACAGAATTAGGTTAAGATTAAGCCCATAAATCCATTGCAATAATGTTTTCAATCCTTGATTTTCCATCATATAATTTCCAATCTTTTTTCAATGAAAACCTTGCCAAATATGGAAGATCTTGTCCCCCTGAGTGATGCACGAGATCTTTAGCATGTGTGGAGTGTATTTGCTTCATAAAAAGATTTGACAACCATGCTTTGATATTTTTCTACAATTAAAACCAATTAAATGAATTAATAATAATAAAAATTCAATTAATTAATTAAAAATAAGAAAATAAATCATTTTAAGCTCAATGGGTCGTGCATAGGCTTTGGGTAAAGTTTCAAGAAGGGATTTGAGGCCCATTAGCAAAATTGAAGTGTTCTAGGCAAAGTTGACTTTTGAAAGTTCCCAAAAATTTCCCAACTTCTCCAATGCATATCTTGCTCAATTTTGAAGCTATGCACATGTTCTTGGACATTTTGGAAAGGTCTTGAAGTCCTCTAACCAATGCCTTTGGTCCCATGTCATTTTGATTTACCAATCTCAAGTTATGTTCTTTGACTTAAAGTGCCTTTTTGTTGACTTTTGAAAATGACCTATAATGTTGAAATTGATAACTTTTTGTGAGAGCATTTCTTGGACTTGGAATGTGTAGATGAGTTGTAGGAAATGTCATCCCCTTCAAAATGAGCATTGGATGGGATTTTTCTGATGAACCATGAAAAAGTTATGCCTTGGTCAATTTGCAGTTGACTTTTCAGCTGTCCTAAAATAGTAACTTTTGACATCTTGAGACTTTTTGAGCCATGCTTGTGGAATCATGATCAAGAATTGATAAAATGATGATTGTGGCTTCAAAATGAGATGTTTACCAAAAATCTTGACTTCTGACTGTCAAATGACCATTTTACCCCTGCAGTTGACTGTGAAGCATTTAGGGCTTTTGACTGTGCAACTTGATGCTGTGAGCCTTGAAACTTGACATATGAATGCTTGACAATGTATATAGGCATGTGGGACTTGATTGGACCCTTGAAAACCTCAATTTATTTGCAATAACCAAAACCCTAATTTTGACTGTGTTAGGAGGCAATTGGACTGTGCAACCCTTGAGAGATTTTGAACCATTTGGAGATTGATCTTGACAAATCTTGAAGAATATGGGAGGGCAAATTTTGGGTACAACAGTTGCCCCTGTTCAATCTTCTTAGACCTGATGATGTAGATTGGTTGGCGTGCCTTTCGTAATCCGAAGGTGGAAGATGATTGAACACTAAAGTGCCCAGAAATTTGCACTCACATAGTAGAGTGTTAGCAGTGTGATGGTGGGAATGGGCTTACAGATGCCATTTGGAGAGATGATGGATAGGAGGATGGGCTTATAGATGCCATCTGGAGCTGTGACGAAGCCTTGTCGGGAATGGGCTTATAGATGTCATTTGGAGACTATTGGTATGAGGATGGGCTTATAGATGCCATCTAGGTGTCGATCGCGCAAGAGATTCCTTAGCGAGAACTTGCGTACCTGAGAAAGAAAAATAACTACCTGGCCTGTTAGGGGTTGATCTTCAAACTCTTTATGTAGATGTGCCCTGACTGGATACAGGTACCGAATCTTCAATCAGTTACTCACAGATGTGCCCTGGCTAGATACAGGAATCGAATATGGAATTAGTCGTCAACAGATTTGCCCTGGATAGATACAGGTATCTAATCTTCAAACTCTTCAGACGTGCCCTGGCTGGATACATGAATCAAATCTGGAAATAGTCGTCAACAGATTTGCCCTGGCTAGATACAGGTATCGAATCTTCAAACTCTTCAGACGTGCCCTGGCTGGATACAGGAATCGAATCTGGAAATAGTCGTCAACAGATTTGCCCTGGCTGGATACAGGTATCGAATCTTCAAACTCTTCAGACGTGCCCTGGCTGGATACAGGAATCGAATCTGGAAATAGTCGTCAACAGATTTGCCCTAGCTGGATACAAGTGTCGAATCTTCAAACTCTTCAGACGTGCCCTGGCTGGATACAAGAATCGAATCTGGAAATAGTCGTCAACAGATTTGCCCTGGCTGGATACAGGTATCGAATCTTCAAACTCTTCAGACGTGCCCTGGCTGGATACAGGAATCGAATCTGGAAATAGTCATCAACAGATTTGCCCTGGCTGGATACAAGTGTCGAATCTTCAAACTCTTCAGACGTGTCCTGGCTGGATACAGGAATCGAATATGGAAATAGTCGTCAACAGATTTGCCCTGGCTGGATACAGGTATCGAATCTTCAAACTCTTCAGACGTGCCCTGGCTGGATACAGGAATCGAATCTGGAAATAGTCATCAACAGATTTGCCCTGGCTGGATACAGGTATCGAATCTTCAAACTCTTCAGACGTGCCCTGGCTGGATACAGGAATTGAATCTGGAAATAGTCGTCAACAGATTTGCCCTGGCTGGATACAGGTGTCGAATCTTCAAACTCTTCAGACGTGCCCTGGCTGGATACAGGAATCGAATCTGGAAATAGTCGTCAACAGATTTGCCCTGGCTGGATACAGGTATCGAATCTTCAAACTCTTCAGACGTGCCCTGGCTGGATACAGGAATCGAATCTGGAAATAGTCATCAACAGATTTGCCCTGGCTGGATACAGGTATCGAATCTTCAAACTCTTCAGATGTGCCCTGGCTGGATACAAGAATCGAATCTGGAAATAGTCGTCAACAGATTTGCCCTGGCTGGATACAGGTGTCAAATCTTCAAACTCTTCAGACGTGCCCTGGCTGGATACAAGAATCGAATCTGGAAATAGTCGTCAACAGATTTGCCTTGGCTGGATACAGGTATCGAATCTTCAAACTCTTCAGACGTGCCCTGGCTGGATACAGGAATCGAATATGGAAATAGTCGTCAACAGATTTGCCCTGGCTGGATACAGGTATCGAATCTTCAAACTATTCAGACGTGCCCTGGCTGGATACAGGAATCAAATCTGGAATTGCGACGGTTGATAGTAATCATCTTTGTATTGACCCTTTTTCCTGAAAAGGCGAAACATTAGTTGTATGCGATGTCATGATGTATGAAATGCATGATGTCATGAGATGATTGAGATTGTATGTTCATGATGCGTATATGCATGGTATAATGCATGAATATGTGATGTTTATGAATGTATTTTCGTCTAGGAAAATAAATCCTTGACGAATGCCGGGAGCTCAAATCCTGGGCTGGTGTTGAAGAGTAGAGCTCTTTGTTTCCGCTGGGGATGATGGTTGCAAGAATAAACCTGTAGGAGAAGATGACTCCGTTGGGGAATAAACTTGGTGAAGACATTACTCTGCGGGGAATGCTCTGTGGGAAGAGAGGCACTTTGCTGAGATGTTGATGATAACTCCGCTGGGTATACCATTGTTGAGCTCTGTTGGAAGATTTGATGAACTCTGCTGGGGATAGGAAGACTTCGCCGGGGACGATCTTTCCGTGGCAATTGGCTGAGGATAACCCAGTTATATCCTGGTGGGGGAATAATCTTTGAATAAAGCCCGGGGGGCGCGTTCGTACTCTGCAGGTGATAAGCTTCCAGAATCTACTGGGGATAAGCTTCCTGAATCTACTGGGGAGATTGATTGAACTCTCCTGGGGAAACTTTTCAGATTGGACTGGGGAATGGCTCCACTGGATGTTCTGTATTCGCCGGGGAACAATCTTATATTAAGACTGCTGGGGATGCTTGTTAGGAATGTATGTATGTTCCGTTGGGGAATATTGAGATCTTCTGGGGGATAATCCCACTTCCTTGAGGCTGACAGTAGACTAACTCTGCTCGGGGAGAGTGTCGCTGACTTGCTGGAGATATTGTGCCTTTTCAGGGCTGACGGGAGACCAACTCTGCTTAAGGAGTGTTGCTGAATCTGTCTTATTCTGCAGGGAGTGAAGGTATCTTGGTCATATTCTTCAGCTGAGCTTACCTTGGCACCTTGGTGGACAGAGCAACCAGATCGCTTAGACAATTCCTATTGCCCCAGTTTCTGCGGGAGAAGGTACCTGCGGAGGTGCTTGATGACTGCCGATTGACAAATCTTCTTCTGGTAGGCAAGTGACGAGATGACGGAACATAGTCGTACGCTTTGATCCCTAACTTTTGCCTGGACCGCCCTTTCGGGTTTTCAGTCCACCAGGATACCCATTTTTGCCCAAGCCGCCTTTTCAGGTTTTCGACTTGCCGGGTGTACAGATTTTTTCATTTTCATCCCTTATTTTTGCCCGAACCCTTTTGGTTCGCCGGGAGGCCCTTATTTTTGCCTAGGTATGTCAACCTAGCGGGTCTTTGCTTATGCGCAGTATTTTCGACTATGTCCGTGCCCTCAGGGTGTAGGGAGGTGCCCCTGTTAGTAGTGTTGCGTTATCATACCACCAAAAGATTTTCGTTTGATCGTCCAATGCCCCAAGTGATCCAGATTGGAGATCTTCCCCAAGCTGGTTGGCCTTTTGAGAGATTCTCCGAATCTTGACTGGACTGCCCCAGATGATGGACAATGATCATGCCATGCCCCTTGATTGGAAGTGTTTTTTGTTCACTAGATATTCTTCGTGCGGATTTCTCTGTTGTTCGAACAAAAAGTCATATGCAAACAAAGTTATGTTAAAAATGCAAAGCTTATGTCTGTCTTGAAGTTTTTGGAAATGCATTTTTTCAGTAAAACCAGTGAATTTTGTAAAATGTGATGTCAACTCGTTATTTTACCGCAAGCCTTAAGAAGTCAGGATACCTTTCGTAACAGTATGCTTTCGAACTAACCCGTGCTTCAGCTAGGACTTTTAAGGGTTGTAACGTGGCCTGGTTCACGGTTTAAGAAACAAAGGATAAAGGCTCAAATTTTATTTGTACCCACCCGCTCTTCGTGATGTTCTTCAATCCTAACCTCAGCTGATCGTGCGTTAGACCTTGTTTGAGTCTTTGCTCTGATGTTCCGGTGATGGTTCGGATATTGACAGTTTATTTTGAATGGGCAATCATCTCTTTTTTGTTGTTGAGGGTTTGCATGACCTCTTTCTCTTTCTTGATTTTGTTATCCCTATTTTTTTTGCCTGAACTGTTCTTTTGTGATTACAGTCAGCGGGATGCCCCTGTTTTGTAAGTCTCCTTCATAGGTTTTGACTTATTGGGCTTTGTTTTTGAAAGATAACGACTGCCTGTCTTGACGATTATAGGGAACCATCACTGTTTTTTTTTTGTAAGGACCTCTTTGGTGCCATTCGTTATGCACTTGGATCAACTGAGAGAACTACCCTGCCCCAGGTTATGATTAAGGGTTTTAATTTTCGAAAAGAAAAACTCCTACTTCTTTGGCTCAAAGGGGTTGATGAGGGATTATCTTCCTTATAATTCCAGTGTTTAGGGATTGAAACAATGCCTGTACCTCATCAGCGGGGTTTGTCCAAAAGCATACTGTAGATCATGGTATCGTTTTCGTCATCCTCCCTCAAGAGGCTTAGAATTATTAGTCGAGCGTTGAACATCACAAAAAATGAAAGCAATTTTGAATATAGCGAATGCGAATATATTGATTCAAAACAGACATATGCGATGCATTGATAAAGTAATAAAGTTTGTTATGACAATAATTGTTTGAACAATCAAAAGAAAATTACAACTTGAAAATTCTAATGGACAAAAAGTCTTCTCATCTCAGGACTTGTTACTTCAAATGGTGAATCCTGTAGGGATGGTAGAAGAACTCAGCCTGACCCTCTCGGGTGAAATCCACTGCTCCTTCATTAATCAGGTCCTGGACCTTGTTCTTCAGAGCCCAGCAGTCGGCAGTGTCATGTCCAGGACTATCAGAGTGGTATGCATATCTTTTGTTGGGATGATAGTTAGGAGCAGAGATGTTGGGATTCCGGGGAGGAGCTCTTAGTGTAATCAAATTCAATCTCAACAGGTGTTGTAAAGCTTGAAACAACGACACGTTGAGCTGGGTGAATTGCCTCCTGGGCTTGTTTGGCTTACTCTGATCAACCTATTGCTCTGGGCGAGGTTGTGGTTGGACCTGTGAAGTGGTAGCAATTTGGAGAGGTCTATTCTCTACCATACCAGACTCTTGTCCTCTTGGAAGCTGATCAACGACCTGGTCCCTGACTTGGACTATTTGCTTCATGTTGTGTCTCTCTTGGTGGAGCTGGTTGACCATGGTTCTAAACTCTTCTTGCTCCCGAGCCAAGCCTTGGATAAGAGCCATTTGCCCCAGCATCTGGGTTCTCATAGTATCTACCTCAGCTTGCAAGCGTTTTAGCCGTTCGTCTTTATCGTCCTCTGGACTGTTCCTGACCAAAGTCCCCATGAGGAGTGTTCTCAGCTCTTCCTGCCCCTTGGATAGATTTAGGAGGATCTCCCCGAACCGAGTCTCTTGAGCATGAAGACCCTGGTTATCTTGTTGGGAAGCCATTGCTGAAATAAACAGCGAAGAAGGTAAGTGACCTGTCAAAAAAGAGTACCTGTAATGCAATGATATGTATGATATGCATGCAATGTTTTCAAGGATCTCGCGGGGTAAACAAGAAAATTGTTAGAGTTGGGATCCGATAGCTTGATTGAAGGAACTGCATATTGTAGAGAGTCCTTCTTCAAGAGTCAAGGCTCACCATATCGAGTGGGTCATAGCCCCTGACTCAAGTTATCAACCTTGGCTAGAGGAAAATAAATCCCCTTTGCCCCCTTGCTAGACATTTGGTTCATCATGACCTGCATCACAAACCCCTGAGATCCTTGAAATGGATTAGTCCTTATGTAGGATGTATGCAATGGTACGATGGTATGATGTTATGCTATGCGTGGAGTGAGGTAAGTAAACCCTGTTATAAGCCCAGATTAAGGACTGTAAACGAAACCTGCAAGGAACTCATGTGTCAGATAACAAGTACATGCAAGTAATTCAAGTTGGAAGGCACACAAGTCACACAGAGAGCCCTTAGAGTTTAGGCCAGCATGAAGTTTAGGTACTACCCTCTTTCAGTTTCGTTGGTTAAGACCTGTCCTAGAAAATAGTAACCGGGTTCTAGAGGATCTCAAAATCATCGACTACCCTCAATCGGTCATAACTCCAGCGTCGTAATCTTTTCTTGCGGCCAGAACCATCGCGAGAGTTTAGCCTCAATGAGTGTAGCATACTGCTACTGTTCTATGGCCAAGTTGGGTCAATTTAGGGTTCTAAGTTCAGTTGGTGCTTAACGAATCCTCAGAAGACCCATATTCTCCTCGTTGCAACACAAGGGATATCGGTACAGACCAAGGTGTCACACCAACGTAGCCACTTCTTCACCCGTGTCGGTCTACGCCGGACAGGTCCCTCACAACTTATGCTACCTAAAAGGGTATTCCCCAGATCCGGGTTAGGATCTATGAAACTCCGATGCAAACCCACAAATATAAAAGCAATCAAAACAAGCAATTGAAAACATAAGAATGGTCTAATCCTAAGGTATACCTCACTTATATGGTATCCCCAACAGAGTCGCCAGTTCTGTGATCGGTAGAAATATAACTGACTATTTTTAGCTGGTTTCGCGAAATGTCGCGGTAAGAAAGAGTCGCCACCGTCTTTTATTTTCTCCAACATGGAAAGGACAAAAGCAAAGCAAAATTCCTTATGAGATTGTTTCTCGGTTCGGGAGGTAGATTTATAGAAAGGGAAGGTGTTAGCACCCTTTCTATCCATGGTTATCCATGGGCTCTTAGGTACTTGCTCTTATGTTTTCAAAATGTTTGCTTTTCAAAATATGAGTGGGTTTGAAAAAGTTTCATTGAATCAGCATATCATGTGGGCCATTCCTTCGGGCATAACCAAACTGTCTTAAGCTAAGCATGGGTTGTAGGTGATGCCTCCCCTAATGCCAAGTAGAGGGACATTAGGAAATTCCCCATAACGGTCAACAATGATAACATTCTCTTTGGATTGAGAGCACCAATGAATATCTGAATGTTTAAGCGTCATTAACCTTTGTGACCATCTCAAACCTTGCTCATTATTTAAGACTGATTGGGGAAGATGAGAAATAAACCATCTTTCTAGCAGAGGATTTCAACATATAAGAACACCTCTTATCCTCATTGTACGAGTGTGAAAAGAGTGTAGGATATCCCCAAGCAATGTAGGCACCGGATTGCGTGACATGAAGATTTTGACGGTGCTCACATCTATGAGTTGGTCAGGATTGGGGAACAAGACCATCCCATAGATGAGAAGAGCTACAATCTCATCAAAAGCTTGCAAGTCTAAGGAATTCCAACAGCTTTGGGCTTTCTCAAACAGAAACTTTGCCAATAAGCCTTTGACACCACTTCTAGTTTCCCAATGAGTTGTGACATTAGAGGAGTGCAAATGCAGGGCTTGAGCAATCTCTTCCGGCTTTGGATCTCTTTCTGTACTGTTGAAAGGTAGTTGATTGAGAATGGGAATCCTCAAGAGTTGAGAGAATTCTTCCAAGGTGGGCACAAGTTAATAGTCAGGAAATGTGAAGTAATGGTGCAAAGGGTCAAAGAACTGGAAGAGAACCTTCAACATACCCTCCTCTGTGTTAGAGGTGACCAAGTTGAGTAGACGACCATGTCTCTCGGTGAATGGAGGGTTCTCAGGGATCCTTGAAGCTAGCTCCTTGAGTTGTGAAGGAATTCTTACAAGGTTGATTTGGATAGTTTTCCTGCGGAGTGAATCCATAACCTACAAAACAAGAACAAAGATGAATCTCCAAAATCCTTGAAATGGTTAGTGAATGCATATGATGTTCATGATGTCCATGATGTTATGCACAAGTATACATGTACAAGCAAATCAAACAAGTTCTTAGTTTAGGCTTGCATGGGGTTTCATAGGTAAGTACCCTCTTGAAGTTTAGTTGGCTCAACCTGTCCTAAAAATAGTAATCGGGTTCTAAGGAGCTCAATATCACCAGATTGTTTCCTTGGTCATTGTTTCAGCTCAAGCCTCTTTAATGGCGACCGAAATATCCCAAGAAACCAACCCTCAATGAGTGTAGTATCGAGTATCTACCAACTTCGGACTGCACCAAAGCCGGTCATCTCACTACATCCTAAAAGGCCAAGTTGGTCAAGTAAAGGGTTCTAGAAGTTCATTAGTGCTTCATGACATCACTCAGTGGCCCCGTATTCTCTTTGATTAACTCAAAGGCTACCGGTACCCACAAATATGTCACACTAACATAGATATTGCTTAGACCATGTCGGTATACCTTGCACAATTTCCATAACATATTGCTATTTACCTATAATGTTTTCCAAATCCGGATAGAGGATTTCAAACTCAAACAAAGAACCAAAATGTAAAGCAATCAAATCAAACAATGTAAGCAAATAAATGTGATTTAAACCTAAGGTAACCCCACTCTATAGAATTCCCCAGCAGAGTCGCCAGTTCTGTGATGCGGTGGGAGAACTGACTTAAGGTTTTGCATTTTATTGCAGATGTCGCGGTTAGCAAGAGTCGCCACCGACTTTTCTTTTATCCAAAAGGAAAGGTGAAAAAGCACAGGAAAGACCTTTGAGATGTTTTCTTGAGTTCGAGGGGTAGATTATGAAAAGGGAAGGTGCTAGCACCCTTTTCATCCATGGTTTTCCATGGGCTCTTAGTTACTTGCTTAAATCACTTGCTTTGGTTTGTTTGAAATGGTGTTTGATGTGGTTTTGAAAGTGTTTTATAAAAGAAGCCATTCGTTTAGACAATCTTTGTAATGATTCTCGTTCGTAAGTGTGATCGATGGAAATAGAACTGACTGTTTTGAAATGCTGGTTCGCGAAATGTCGCGGTAAGTAAGAGTCACCATTGTCTTTTATTTTCTCCAACAAGGAAAGGACAAAAGCACAGCAAAATTCCTTTTCAAGATGTTTCTCGGTTCGGGAGGTAGATTATAAAAAGGGAAGGTGTTAGCACCCTTTCTATCCGTGGTTATCCACGGGCTCTTAGGTACTTGCTCACTATGTTTTCAAAAATGTTTTTTCTTTTCTTGTGTTTGTGGATTTTGAAAAAAAGTTTGTTTGAAAACTTCTATTTGACTCTTGTATCTGTCCTCAAGAGTGTATGAAGTGTTTGTTTGAAAACTTTTGTTTGAAAAGTGTAAGTGCGAAAAGTCTTTTTGTTTTGAAAGAGCAAGTACCTGAGAACCTCTACCTACTCAAAAGAAATTAAGCTGTGTAAATATCCTTTAGACAGTACTATCCCACTATTGAGAAGTAGGTAGCACCGTCGTTGGAGTTTTCGGGTCAATTCGATTATAGGGACATGTGTGGTCACCAAAGCAATAGTAGGACGCCTTAGCGGTAACCCTAATGTCCTATATCCTTTTTATCCGAGGCAACCGTTTCGAGGCAACTTGGATCTTTAGACAGGAGGGCGACCTCTAAAACACCTTATACTCAATGACCACGTCGAGGCAACCAAGTGAGGCGTACCCTAAGAGTGGCATGTGCGAGTGTGTCAGGTTTCAGTTAAGTTATCTTTGTACATGTCATGGTGAGCTACGGGTTGATTTTAATTTCAGAGATAAGTCTTGTCATGCATAGCCTAGTTAACATACATCTAGTAGTTAAATATTGCGGAAAATAAATCTACGTTATTACAAGGCGTCGGGTATTTACATCGCCAAAAGCAAACCCTTGAAAAGTAAATTGCGGGAAATTAAAGAAAGCGATAAAAAGTCCTAATTAAAGCTATTACATCCTCGGAGCAATTACATAATAATGATCAAAAAATTAATATGCGCGAATAAAAATTGAATCGGAGAAGCCCTTAGGGTTTTGTCCCTTTTTTTGAGAAAGAAAGAAGTTTTTGCTATTTTGTACTTAATTAAATTAATCCTAAAACTAATTAATTAATAAAAAGAAATATTTTTGGTTTTTTTAATGTCTCAAGGAAATAAATAAATAAAATAGTCAAAAGTTAGTAAAACCCTAATTCTATGTTGATTTTAGATTTATTGTGAAAAACCTTAAAATTAACCTAATTAACTAAATAAATTAATTATGTTAGTATTTACAAAAATAACTAATTAAATTTAATAAATAAAAATATTATTATTTTTTATGTTTTCTGAATTTATTATGAAAAAATTAATTGGGTTAATTAAATAGTAATAATAATAATAATAATTAATAGTAAAATAATTAAATAAAGAAGAAAGAAGAATAACCCAGGGGGTGCTGGCCCAATAAGGAGGTATCTTTGGCAATTTGAAGCCCAATAGCATTCCAGCCTGTTTGACTTTCTAGCTTGTCTATGCGTTTGTTGACTGGGGAGTATGCTAGTCTTTCAATCTAGGCCATTGGAGTTGAGTTTGAAGACACATGGCACGTTGAGAGGTGAGGTATATGATGGACTTCTTTTGGAGATCTGCATGTGAATATGTACAAGAAAATAATAACAAGGATTTTGGGGGACCTGGGATTCGAACCCAGGTCCCAACGCTCACATGCTAATGCCTTAACCTCTCCACCAACTTGCCTTAGTTGTTATTAGGATAATAAGTAATCAATATATTAACAAACAAATAAAGGTGCCTGAAAAGAATAAAAAGCGCGCGGATTTTAAAAAGGCCAATGAAGTATCAACACATCATCATCTTCTTCATTCGTTCCTGCAAAACATAAACAGATAGCGGGGGTTTTTAACCCCCACTAACCATTGCAACGAAAAATAGCGATTAGCACCATGGTACACATAAATATTTCGCGAGGTGTCCTTTGTGTTCGTCTCGATTCAACGATTCCAACCATGTGCCTTATGAGTTCTAATTTTTCCTGGATTGCAAAGCCCCAATTTCAAAGCTTAAGAACCCTAGAAATCGTTCATGGTATCTTTGGATTCAGGGCATTATAATCCAATTCAGTTATACCATTAGCTTCGTATGGTCCCTATCAACACAAACCAATCAAGAAAACACGTTAAATATGCATGATTTAAGAGTTACGATTCTGGAAAAAAATGGCAAACCGTGGTTCTGTAGGTATCGATTCCTTGAGCTTTAATGCTTGATTTTGATTGCAGTTCACTCCTGGGACCTCCTGCAAGATGTTTGAATCAACAAAACCTTTTGAATCGCCCTAGAATGCCAAAGTCAGTTTTCAATGTTCTTGGAATTTTTCAATATGCTATGGCTTTTTTCTGCAGCTTTTTTCACGTCCTTGAGATTAGGATTTGCTTGCATATATATAGAGGAAACGAATTAGGTCAAAAACTTGAGCAAGAATCCATTGCAATGATGATTAGATCTTTGATTGAAAATCAAATATTTTTTATTTTTCATGATTGGAAAATGTTGCCAAATTTGGATGTTTTGTATCTTTGACTCTGTGCACGAATTTGCCATCATATCTTGACCATATTTGCTTCACAAATTGATTGAAAAATCAAATCTTGCATTTTCCTACAATTTAAATTAATTAAATGAATTAATATTAATTAAAAATCCAATTAATCAATAAAAATAAGAAAATAAATTCAATTAATCTTGATGGGTCGTGCATAAGTCATGGATGAAGTTTCAAGAAGAGATTTGAGGCCCATTAGCAAAAATAAGGTGTTTTAAGCAAAGTTGACTTTTGCAAATTCATAAAAAATTTCCAACTTCTCCAATGCACATCTTGCTCAATTTTGATCATATGAACATGTTCTTGGACATTTTGGAAAGATCTTGAAGTCCTCTAACCAATGCCTTTGGTCCCATGTCATTTGGATTTACCAATCTCAAGTTATGGCCTTTGACTTAAAGTGCACTTTTGTTGACTTTTGAAATTGACCTATAATGTAAAAATTGATAAATTCTTGTGAGAGCATTTCTTGGACTTGGAGTGTGAAGATGGATTGTGGGAAATTTCATCCCCTTCAAAATGAGCATTGGATGGGATTTTTATGATGAACCATGAAAAAGTTATGCCCTGGTCAAGATACAATTGACTTTTCTACTGTCCAAAAATAGTAACTTTTTGCATCTTGATGATTTTTTAGCCATTCTTGTGGAATCATGATCAAGACTTGATCAAATGATGATTGTGACCTCAAAATAAGATGTTGACCAAAAATTCCGACTTTTGACTGCAAAATGACCATTTTGCCCTTGCAGTTGACCATGGATCAAATGGAGCTTTTGACTGTGCAAATTGGCACTGGTGAAGGAAAATTGCAATCAAAACGCAGCGGAATATAAAATTTTCCTTTAGAGATCCTTACGAATGAGCATGGTCAGTGATAGAAAGTTTTACCTCTTGTGGCGATTCAGACCTTTGATGTCGTGATCACGAGCGTTGATGAAGAACAACGCCTCTACTCAGTCCACACGAACAGATCGCTTCCGGTCACAGTGCTAGATGATCACGAACGGAAACCTTGAGTGAGAGAGAGAGTCAAAAATGAAAATGCATCAAGTGAAAAAACTTCATCACAAGGGATCTATTTATAGAATCACTCGTGTGGGCTACAAGCTAAAAGCCCAATTAAGGCTATAAGCTAAAAGCCCAATTAAGCTTATGGACATCATACCTTATGATGTACCATATATCACTTATCCACGTGGTACCTTACCACTTTCCGTATTACACTTAAGTGCACCGTACCTTACGGTGTTCCTTATTTATTCTATCTCTCATCAACCTGTCCTTATGTGTGTGACCCTGTAGGTTTTCGCGACGTTGGCAATTATATTAAATTACACATTTAATATAATAAACAGTGAGCGGTATCTAGCAACACATCACTGTTACCCAAGTCACGAAAATGTCATGTGATCTGACCAAACCTTTTCCGTGATAATATTTGTGTTGTACAATTACCCTTTTGCCCTCATGTCTATATTGAACACAAGGCATACACTGTGTCACCCTTGTCCAGTTCAATATTGGGCCCTTAGACATTTATCCTGTTATGTAGGATGATCAAATTCCATCTAGGTCACTCATGTCCCTTAGCATGCTTTGTGAAGTACCCATCAACCATCTTTATAGTCATCCAGTTACGGATGACGTTTGATCAGCAATAAAGTACTTGACTCTACATCTAGGGTCCATGGTGGTTTCAGGTCGAAGGGTGGTATACACCATTATCATCATGAGAATAACTTATGACACTTTGCATAACATTCTATGTAGTATTCTCATAACAGGTCAATCCAGTATAAATATTACTCCTAATATTCATACCTATGTCAAGACTTGATAACTCCTTATCTATGATCCATGAGATGTGATCATCAATCTATCTTCATAATAATCTTAATGCTTTAATGTTATCCCACTTCACATTAAAGCTTGACTACGGATACTTTAAGAATAGTTTCTTATGTTTAATGGGATCTCATGATTAAGTCACACTTAACATTTCATTAAACCAATAAACCATTCTAGGGACTTTATTATTTTGGAAAACATAATAAAGAAATGCCTTTTATTATTAATAAATAATTCGATACAAGTACCAAAAGTATTGGCCTCTAGGGCTTACACCAACAACTGGGAGCCTTGAAACTTGGCATGTAGATACTTGAGGATGTATATAGGCCCTTGAGACTTGATTGAACCATTGGAAACCCCAAATTCCTTGAAAGAACCAAAACCCTAATTTCAGCTGTCTTAGGAGGTGGTCTGACTGTACAACCTTTGAGCCATCTTGAGCAATTTGAGGATTATTCTTGTCAAATCTTGAGGAATATGGGAGGGAAAATTTTGGGGTACAACAGTTTCCCCTGTTCAATCTTCTTAAACCTGAGGATATAGATTGGCGTTCGGGCCTTTCGTGATCCGAAGGTGGGAGATGATTGAACACTAGAGTGCCCAGAAATTTGCACTCGCATGAAGTAGTATCAGCATTGTGATGTCGGGAATGGGCTTACAGATGCCATTTGGAGATTGGATGGATAGGAGTATGGGCTTACAGATGCCATCTGGAAATGGTCGGTAGTTTTGTCTTTGTTGACAGGTTGTCTTCATTGACGGGTACTGGATGATTGTCAGAATTGCATCTGCATCTGGAGCGTATCTGAAATGTGTTTGAATGAGTGTCAGAATGACATCCGAATATGGATCGTATCTGGACTGTATTTGAAATTGAGATCTGTATGAGTAGCAGAATGACCTCCATGTCTGGAACGTATATGTGCTGTAACTGGGATCTGGATAAGTGACATAATGACTTTCGTGTCTGGAGTGTATCTGCACTTGAAGTTGATAGTTGAATCTGAATGAGAAACAGAATGGCTTCTGGAGCGCATCTAGTCTGTCTCTAATTGCTGAAGTCTGAATGGGTAGTAGAATGACCGTCGTGTCTGGGGTGTATCCATATTGTATCTGAATGAGTGATAGAATAACATTCGAATCTGGATCGTATCTGGACTGTCTTCTGAATGAATCTGGAATAAGTATTAGAATGTCGCCATGTCTGGGTCACATCTGAACTGTCTCTGGAAGGAATCTGGAATAAGCAATAGAATAGCATTCGGGTCGGGAGCATCTCTAAGTTGTCTTTAGAAGTTTGAATCTGAATAAGCAATAGAATAGCATCCGGGTCTGGAGCATCTCTAAGCTGTCTCTGAAAGGAAATCTGAATAAGCAATAGAATAACATCCGTGGTTGGAGCATCTCTAAGCTGTCTCTGAAAGGAAATATTAATAAGTAATAGAATAGCATCCGTGTCTGGAGCATCTCTAAGCTGTCTCTGAAAGGAAATCTGGAATAAGTATCGGAATGTCGCCAAATCTGGGTCACATCTGAACTATCTCTAGCAAAAAATCTGGAATAAGTATCGGAATATCGCCAAATCTGGGTCACATCTGAACTATCTCTAGAAGGAAATCTGGAATAAGTATCGGAATGTCGCCAAATCTGGGTCACATCTGAACCATCTCTAGAAAGAAATCTGGAATAAGTATCGGAATATCGCCAAATCTGGGTCACATCTGAACTATCTCTAGAAGGAAATCTGGAATAAGTATCGGAATGTCGCCAAATCTGGGTCACATCTGAACCATCTCTAGAAGGAATCTGGAATAAGTATTAGAATGTCGCCACGTCTGGGTCACATCTGAACCATCTCTAGAAGGAATCTAGAATAAGTATCAGAATGTCACCATGCTTGGGTCACATCTGAACTATCTCTTGCTCAATGGAGTAAACCATTAAGGTTATAGAACTGGTCCGTACTATGACGGAGGAAATCATCAAGATCTAGGAATTGACTCGTGCTCAATGGAGTATATTGTTGAGGTTATAGTACTTGTCCACCCTATGATGTAGAGAAACTGTCGAGATTAAGAATCTTATCTGAACTTCAACCGAGGATAATCCAATTGAGATTTAAGAACTGGTCAGATCTTCGACTAAGCTGAGAACTTAACTGCATCTTTCCTGAAAGGTAAAGGTCAGTCATATGCAATGCATGAGATGGATCAGGCAATGATGTTCTCAACATAAATGAGATCGTATGATATGATGCGCGTATGCATGTATCATGATGTATGAAAAGGTGATGTTTTAGATGGGGAAGATAAATCCTGGATAGCTGCTGGAGAATGATGTTGAATTCTTCGTTTCCACTGGGGATGATGAACAAAGATGATTGCAAGAATAAACCTGCAGGAGAAGATGACTCCGTTGGTGAATAAACTTGATGAAGAAATTACTTTGCGGGGAATTACTCTGTGGGGAAGAGATGCTTTGCTGAGGTTTTAACGATAACTCCGCTGGGGATTCCGTTGATAAGCTCTATTGGGGATTTTGATGATAAACTCCGCTGGGGATAGAAAGAACTTTGCTGGGGATGATCTTTCCGTTGCAACATGTTGAGGATAACCCAGTTAGACTCTGGTGGGGATAACCTTTGTACTCTGCATGGGACAAGCTTCCAGAATCTACTAGGGAGCTGATTCAACTCTGGCGGGGAAGCTTTTTTAGACTGTGTTGGGAAATGGCTCCACTGGGGGTATCTTGTATTTCGCCGGGGAACATTCTTATATTCTGTCGAGGAATATTAAGACTTCCAGGGATACTCTTTACGCTTGTTGGAGAATGTCTTTATACTCCGTTGGGGAATATTAAGACCTACTGGGGATACCCAACTTTCTTAAGGCGGATGGTAGACCAACTCTGCTTGGGGAGAGCATTGTTGATTCCTTCGTAGTTGCAGGTCTCAGCGGGGAATAGCTACCATTACTGTTTTACTCTGCGGGGAGTGAAGGTATCTCGGTCATACTCTTCAACTGAATCTACCTTGTACCTAGAGGATAGAGCAGCTTGTACAGTTCCGACAATTCTTATTGCCCCAGCTTCTGTGGGAGAAGGTACCTGTGGAGGCCCTGTGGATCGAGTATTATCCCCACCTATGAGGTGCTTGGTATCTTTCGGTCAAAATGATAAGTCTTCTTCTGGTAGGCCAGTGACGAGATGACGGGACATAGTCGTACGCTTTGATCCCTAATTTTTGCCTGGACCTCCCTTTCGGGTTTTCAGTCCATTGGGATACCCCTTTTTGCCCAAGCCGCCTTTTCAGGTTTTCGACTTGCCGGGTGTACAAAATTTTCATTTTCATCCCTTATTTTGCCCGAACCCTTTTGGTTCGCCGGGAATCCCTTATTTTTGCCTAGGCCAGTCAACCTAGCGGGTCTTTGTTTTATGCGTAGTATCTTTTGACTATGTCCATTCCCTCAGGATGTAGAGAGGTGTCACTGTCGGTAGTGTTGTGTTGCCATACTACCAGAAGATGTTCGTTTGATCATACAAGATTCGTTGCTGGAATTCATGTCCAATGTCCCAAGTGATTCAGACGGAGATTTGCCCCTGACTATTTGGCATCTTGAGAGATTCCTTGAATCTTGACTTAACTGCCCCAGATGATGGAAAATGATCATGTCTGCCCCTTGGTTGGAAGTGTTTTTTCCACTTGATGTGATCCTTTTTGTTGAGAAGGTTTTTGTTCACTAGATATTCGTCGTGCGAATTTCCCTGCTGTTCGAACAAATAGCCATATGCAAACAATGTTATTTTAAGAATGCAAAGCTTATGTCTGTCTTGAAGTTCTTTGAAAATGCAGTTTTTAATAAAACAAGCGAATTTTTTTGTAAAATGTGATGTCAACTCATGATTTTATAGCAAGCCCTACAGGAGTCAGGATACCTTTTGTAACAGTATGCTTTCGAACTAACCCATGCTTCAGTTAGGACTTTTAAGGGTTATAACGTAGCCTGGTTCACGGTTTAAGAAACAAAGGATAAAGGCTCGAATTTTATTTGTACCCACCCGTTCTTCATGATGTTCTTCGATCCTAAACTCAGCTAATCGTGCGTTAGACCTTGTTTGAGTCTTTGCTCTAATATTCCAGTGATGGTTCGGATACTGACCGTTTATTTTGAATAGGCAGTCATTTCTTTTTTGTTGAGGGTTTGTAGGACCTCTTTCTTTTTGATTTTATTATCCCTGCCTTTTGCCTGAACTGTTTCTTTTGTGATTACAGTCAGCGGGATGCCCCAGTTTTTGTAAGTCTCCTTCATAGGTTTTGACTTGTTGGGCTTTTGTCTTTTAGAGATAATGACTGCTTGTCCTTACGATTATAGGGAACCATCATTGTCTTTTGTTTTGGAAGGACTCCTTTGATGCCATTCATTGTGCATCGGGATCAACTGAGAGAACTACCCTGCCCCAGGTTATAATTAAGGGTTTTAATTTGTGCGTGAAAAGAAAAACTCCAACTTCTTTGGCTCAAAAGGGCTGACTAGGTATTATCTTCCTTATAACTCCACTGTTTAGGATTTGAAACAATGCCTGTACCTCATCAGCGGGGTCTATTCAAAAGCATACTGTAAAGATCGTGGTATCGTTTTCGTCATCCTCCCTCAAAAGGCTTAGAATTTTTAATCGAGAGTTGAACATCACAAAAAAATGAAAGCAATTTGAATATAGTGAATACGAATGGATTGATTCAAAACAGACATATGCAATGCATTGATATAATAAAAAAGTTCGCCATGACAATAATTGTTTGAATAAGCAAAGAAAAATACAACTTGAAAATTCAAATAAAACAAAAGCCTTCAATGATTTGGCATAGGAGCAGTGATTATGTTTGGAGTCTCTGGAGGGTCAAACTGGATTTCCTTGGCATCAATCATGTCTTGAACCTTATTCTTCAGGGCCCAACAGTTGTTTGTGTCATGTCCCGGACTGTCAGAGTGGTATGCACACCTTTCATTGGGATGATAGGTAGGAGCAGAAGTGTTTGGATTCCGGAGAGGAGCCCTTAATGTAATCAGCCCTGCCTTCAACATTTGTTGTAGCGCTTGAGTCAGTGACATGTTGATCTTAGTGAATTGTCTTTTAGGTGCGACCTCCTTATGTTGATGCCCCTGTCTTTGTTGAGCAGGTGTAGGATTAGAGATCAAGATTTCTCCTACGCGTTGGTCATGACGACTCTTTTGACCATACACAGCATTGGACTCTTTCTTCCCATTGTAGGGCCTTTTTTGAGCATCAGAAGGTGTAGCTTCTTGAATCTTCCCACTTTTGATGCCAGCTTCAATTCTTTCACCAGTCAAGATAAGGTCTGTGAACCCGGCTGAAAAGTTTCCAATCAGATGGTTAAAGAATGGACCAGACAGGGTCCCCAGAAACATATCAACAAGCTCACAGTCAATTAAAGGTGGCTGCACCCTTCCAGCCAGATCTCTCCATTTTTGAGCATATTCTTTAAATCCTTCACCCGTCCCTAGTGACATACTCTGGAGTTGGGTACGTGTAGGTGCAAGGTCGGAATTATATTGATACTGCTTATAGAACGCAGTAGCCAAATCTTCCCAGTTGCGGATACTGGCCCCATCCAGCTGATAGAACCATTCGAGTTGAGTCCCTAAAAGACTATCCTGAAAGAAATGGATCCACAAATTCTTGTCAGCAGTGTAAGGTTGGATCTTCCTTACATACGACCAGAGGTGCAGCTTTGGGCAGGAGGCTCCGTCATATTTGGCAAAAGCAGGTGCCTTGAACTTATGGGGAATCACCACCCCAGAGGATAAACCTAGGTCTCCAAAGTCCAGTCCGGGCACATTTTGTATCTCCATGGTGCTCAAGCGATCCTCCAACTGTTTGTACCTATCCTCAGTAGGAGGGCACTGTTCTTCATCATAATTTGTCTCGTTGTCGGAGACTACGGGACTAGGAACCCTTCTCTCTTGCGGGCTGTCTTTTCCCACATATGAGGTAGTCAGCTCAACCTCATTCTGCAATCCATTCCCAAATCTGCGTCCAGTGTTGAACAAGACGGTCCTCTTCTTCTTCTTCTTCTCCTTCCTCTCTTTCAGAATCAGAGTCTTCAAATCCTGTTGACCCTGGGCTAGGCTCATAACCAACTCTTGGAACTGGGCATTCTGGGCCTGGAGGGCCTTGATAGCTTGTTCAGTGGAAGGTTCAGTAGACATGATGATTGTTGAAATAAACAGCGAAGAAGATGAGTGACCTGTAAACGGGTACCTATAATGCAATGATATGTATGATATATGTATGCAATGTTTTCAAGGATCTCGCGGGGTAAACAAAGAAACTTGTTAGAATTTGAATTTTGTGGCTTGATTGGAGGAACTCCATGTTGTTGAGAGTCCTTCTTCAAGAGTCAAGCTCACCATATCGAGTGGGTCATAGCCCCTGACTCAAGTTATCATGTTTTGATCTCCAAACAACCTTGGCTAGAGGAAAATAAATCCCCTTTTCCCTTGCTATACATTTGGTTCATCATGACCTGCATCACAAACCTTTGAGATCCTTGAAATGGTTAAGGAAAATGCTATGGTATGATGTTATGATGTGTATGCTATGCGTGAAGTGATGTAAGTAAACCCTGCAATGAGTCCAAATTATTGGATAAGGACTGTAAACAAAACCTGCAAGGAACTCATGCTGTCAGATAACAAGAATGTGCAAGTAGTTCAAGTTTGAAGTCACATAAGTCACACATATAGACTTAAGTTTAGGCTGGCATGGAGTTCGTAGGTAAGTACCCTCTTGAAGTTAGTTGGCTCAAAACCTGTCCTATAAATAGTAACCGGGTTCTAAGGAGCTCAATATCATTGGATTGTTTTCTATGTTCATTGTTTTGATTTAGCCACTTAACTGGCGACCAAAATATTCCAAGAAAACAACCCTCAATGAGTGTAGTATCGAGTATCTACCAACTTTGGACTGCACCAAAGTCGGTCATCTCACTACCCCTAAAGAGGCCAGGATGGTCAAGTAAGGTTTTAAGGTCAGTTGATGCTTCACGACACCACGCGGCGGCCCTGTACTCTCCTTGACTTGACTCAAGGGTTACCGGTACTCACCAAAGTGTCACATCAATGTAGCAACTGCTTCAACCATGTTGGTATACCCCGCACAGTTCCTTCACAGTTTGTTGCTACTTCTAAAGCATTCAAGTCATACAATTGAAAACATGGTGATCTAATCCTAAGGTACACCTCACTTATTAAATGTCCCCAGCAGAGTCGCCAGTTCTGTGATCGGTGGAAATAGAACTGACTGTTTTGAAATGCTGGTTCGCGAAATGTTGCAGTAAGCAAGAGTCGCCACCGTCTTTTATTTTCTCCAACAAGGAAAGGACAAAAGCACTGCAAAATTCCTTTTCGAGATGTTTCTCGGTTCGGGAGGTAGATTATAAAAAGGGAAGGTGTTAGCACCCTTTCTATCAGTGGTTATCCACGTGCTCTTAGGTACTTGCTCACTATGTTTTCAAAAATGTTTTTGCTTTTCTGGTGTTTGTGGGTTATGAAAAAAAGTTTGTTTGAAAACTTCTATTTGACTCTTGTATCTGTCCTCAAGAGTGTATGAAGTGTTTGTTTGAAAACTTTTGTTTGAAAAGTGTAAGTGCGAAAAGTCTTTTTGTTTTGAAAGAGCAAGTACCTGAGAACCTCTACCTACTCAAAAGAAATTAAGCTGTGTAAATATCCTTTAGACAATACTATCTCACTATTGAGAAGTAGATAGCTCCGTCGTTGGAGTTTTCGGGTCAATTCGATTATAGGGACATGTGTGGTCACCAAAGCAATAGTAGGACGCCTTAGCGGTAACCCTAATGTCCTAGATCCTTTTTATCCGAGGCAACCGTTTCGAGGCAACTTGGATCTTTAGACAGGAGGGCGACCTCTAAAACACCCTATACTCAATGACCACGTCGAGGCAACCAAGTGAGGCGTACCCTAAGAGTGGCATGTGCGAGTGTGTCAGGTTTCAGTTAAGTTATCTTTGTACATGTCATGGTGAGCTACGGGTTGATTTTAATTTCAGAGATAAGTCTTGTCATGCATAGCCTAGTTAACATACATCTAGCAGTTAAATATTGCGGAAAATAAATTTGTGTTATTACAAGGCGTCGGGTATTTACATCGCCAAAAGCAAACCCTTGAAAAGTAAATTGCGGGAAATTAAAGAAAGCGATAAAAAGTCCTAATTAAAGCTATTACATCCTCGGAGCAATTACATAATAATGATCAAAAAATTAATATGCACGAATAAAAATTGAATCGGAGAAGCCCTTAGGGTTTTGTCCCTTTTTTTGAGAAAGAAAGAAGTTTTTGCTATTTTGTACTTAATTAAATTAATCCTAAAACTAATTAATTAATAAAAAGAAATATTTTTGGTTTTTTTAATGTCTCAAGGAAATAAATAAATAAAATAGTCAAAAGTTAGTAAAACCCTAATTCTATGTTGATTTTAGATTTATTGTGAAAAACCTTAAAATTAACCTAATTAACTAAATAAATTAATTATGTTAGTATTTACAAAAATAACTAATTAAATTTAATAAATAAAAATATTATTATTTTTTATGTTTTCTGGATTTATTATGAAAAAATTAATTGGGTTAATTAAATAGTAATAATAATAATAATAATTAATAGTAAAATAATTAAATAAAGAAGAAAGAAGAATAACCCAGGGGGTGCTGGCCCAATAAGGAGGTATCTTTGGCAATTTGAAGCCCAATAGCATTCCAGCCTGTTTGACTTTCTGGCTTGTCTATGCGTTTGTTGACTGAGGAGTATGCTAGTCTTTCAATCTAGGCCATTGGAGTTGAGTTTGAAGACACATGGCACGTTGAGAGGTGAGGTATATGATGGACTTCTTTTGGAGATCTGCATGTGAATATGTACAAGAAAATAATAACAAGGATTTTGGGGGAACTGGGATTCGAACCCATGTCCCAGCGCTCACATGCTAATGCCTTAACCACTCCACCAACTTGCCTTAGTTGTTATTAGGATAATAAGTAATCAATATATTAACAAACAAATAAAGGTGCCTGAAAAGAATAAAAAGCGCGCGGATTTTAAAAAGGCCAATGAAGTATCAACACATCATCATCTTCTTCATTCGTTCCTGCAAAACATAAACAGATAGCGGGGTTTTTTAACCCCCACTAACCATTGCGACGAAAAATAGCGATTAGCACCATGGTACACATAAATATTTCGCGAGGGGTCCTTTGTGTTCGTCTCGGTTCAACGATTCCAACCATGTGCCTTATGAGTTCTAATTTTTCCTGGATTACAAAGCCCCAATTTCAAAGCTTAAGAACCTTAGAAATCGTTCATGGCATCTTTGGATTCAGGGCATTATAATCCAATTCAGTTATACCATTAGCTTTGTATGGTCCCTATCAACACAAACCAATCAAGAAAACACGTTAAATATGCATGATTTAAGAGTTACGATTCTGGAAAAAAATGGCAAACCGTGGTTCTGTAGGTATCGATTCCTTGAGCTTTAATGCTTGATTTTGATTGCAATTCACTCCTGGGACCTCCTGCAAGATGTTTGAATCAACAAAACCTTTTGAATCACCCTAGAATGCCAAAGTCAGTTTTCAATGTTCTTGGAATTTTTCAATATGCTATGGCTTTTTTCTGCAGCTTTTTTCACGTCCCTGAGATTAGGATTTGCTTGCATATATATAGAGGAAACGAATTAGGTCAAAAACTTGAGCAAGAATCCATTGCAATGATGATTAGATCTTTGATTGAAAATCAAATATTTTTGATTTTTCATGATTGGAAAATGTTGCCAAATTTGGATGTTTTGTATCTTTGACTCTGTGCACGAATTTGCCATCATATCTTGACCATATTTGCTTCACAAATTGATTGAAAAATCAAATCTTGCATTTTCCTACAATTTAAAATAATTAAATGAATTAATATTAATTAAAAATCCAATTAATCAATAAAAATAAGAAAATAAATTCAATTAATCTTGATGGGTCGTGCATAAGTCATGGATGAAGTTTCAAGAAGAGATTTGAGGCCCATTAGCAAAAATAAGGTGTTTTGAGCAAAGTTGACTTTTGCAAATTCATAAAAATTTCCCAACTTCTCCAATGCACATCTTGCTCAATTTTGATCATATGAACATGTTCTTGGACATTTTGGAAATCTCTTGAAGTCATCTAACCAATTCCTTTGGTCCCATGTCATTTGGATTTACCAATCTCAAGTTATGGCCTTTGACTTAAAGTGCACTTTTGTTGACTTTTGAAATTGACCTATAATGTAAAAATTGATAAATTCTTGTGAGGGCATTTCTTGGACTTGGAGTGTGAATATGGATTGTGGGAAATTTCATCCCCTTAAAAATGAGCATTGGATGGGATTTTTCTGATGAACCATGAAAAAGTTATGCCCTGGTCAAGATACAGTTGACTTTTCTGCTGTCCAAAATAGTAACTTTTTGCATCTTGATGATTTTTGAGCCATTCTTATGGAATCATGATCAAGACTTGATCAAATGATGATTGTGAACTCAAAATAAGATGTTGACCAAAAATTCTGACTTTTGACTGCAAAATGATCATTTTGCCCTTGCAGTTGACTATGGATCAAATAGAGCTTTTGACTGTGCAAATTGGCACTGGGAGCCTTGAAACTTGGCATGTAGATACTTGAGGATGTATATAGGCCCTTGAGACTTGATTGAACCATTGGAAACCCCAAATTCCTTGAAAGAACCAAAACCCTAATTTCAGTTGTCTTAGGAGGTGGTCTAACTGTACAACCTTTGAGCCATCTTGAGCAATTTGAGGATTATTCTTGTCAAATCTTGAGGAATATGGGAGGGCAAATTTTGGGGTACAACAGTAAGAATGTATACAAAGATGTTTGTCTTTTGAAAATGTTTGCAATGTTTGTAAAGTGTTTTTGAAATGTGTTGTGTTTGAAAATATCAAGGATTTTGTTTGAAATGGAGCAAGTAACTAGAAGCTATCTACCTACTCAAATGTATTTCTTATGCATCTTCTATTCCTTTGACATTGTTGACTTACCATTGATTTGGTAAGCAACCCTATCTTTGGATGTAAACGGGACAGGCGTGGGTCATCGTATAACCATGATAGCAATGTTGTAAATTATCTTAGTATTTTTGAGGGACCAAGATCATTTTGTTTAGGAAACTTTTGAATAGCGGCATCGATGGACTATGATCTTATATTTGTTTGTTTTGCCAAGATACTTCGCATGCGTAACATGGCCATTTTTGTTTTAGGCAACCAAGTGGGAGAAACCCTAAGGGTGCTTGTGTGCAAAGTGTATCATTTTTCATGCTTTTGATTTTGTCTTGTATTTAGCGTTTTCTACTTGTTTTGTTTCATTCTTGTCATACAATCCCTAATTACTAATCATGGCATATGAAAGCAATAAATTGCGTAATGTAAATATACTAAGCTATTACAACAAATTTATGGGAGGGGGGAATAGAAGTTTGAATGGGGATTTGTACAAATATAAAGCTAAATATATTATTACAACCAAATCGAATTTACGCGAATTAAAATAAATATAATACAATATTTAAAATATAATGCAATGTACATGGAATAAAAAAATGTTTTATGTCTTTTTGTTTTTTGTGTAAAAGAAATATTTAATTTAAACCTAAAAAAATATAAGACAAAATTTAATTTTTGAAAAGGGGTTAAACCCTAATTTTTACTTAAAAGAAAATAATGCTTCTACATTATTATTTTGTGCATTTTTTATATAAAAAATAATAAATAATATTATACATAAATATTAAAAATCAAGTATGTGCAAAAAATAGGTATTTGTGAATATAAAATGTAAAATAAAAAATATTAAGTATATTTAATTATATTTATGAGTTTATTAAGAAAATAAATTATATTCTATCAAAATAAATTATTTTTTATGTGAGAAATAATAAAAAAAATAAAATAAATGTGTAAAAATAATTAAATTATTTTTTGGGATTTTTTATCATTAAAGAAAATAATTAAAAGTATTAAATATAAAAATGAGAAAAAAAATGAAAGAGTTAGTAGGGGGGTGAAGTAGGAACTAAAATATTACAACCATATCGAATGATAATAAAAAAGAATGTGAAAACAGTGCAAAATAAAGGAAAAGTGCACTTTTGAACTGCTATGTGTCGACCCATGCTGTTATGCATCGACACATAGCTTCTCCTTGCCCCTGTAAAGTGAAATTTGTTCAGTATGAGTCGACACATAATGGGATGTATTGACTCATACACCTTTTTGCATCAACGCCAAATGCGTATGTGTCGACTCATAGTCCTTTCCAGTTTCTGTTTTGTGACCTGAACTCAGTATGGGTCGATGCATGAGGGTCATGTGTCGACTCATACCGTGTATTTTCACTAAGATGGGTCGACACATGTGGATATGTATTGATACATACTGCATTTTTCTACCTTAAACACCATTCTTTGCATACATCAGTTAGTTTTTCATATATGAATGAATAACAGGAACAACAAATAAATGATTAACTTCAAGAATAATGATTGCTACATCCTATAAACAGAAAAGTTGATGTATGGAAAAGGCAAGGTAAAGATGACTTACCTTGAAACTGCACTTTAAGTTTTGAGTCCAAATGCCCTTCAAGATGTTGTATGAACCTTAAGGAAGCTCCAACAGGCTGCTAGACTTTCCTTTTTGTTGAAGGTTATTAAACAACCTTTGTGTGGTGTGAAATGTTTGGATGAGTTAAACACAAAACTCACGAGCCAAATGAGAGTTGGATGAGTTTTTTGCAGAAACTGTATGCTTGAGCGGGTTTTTGATGTTTTTCAGTTTGAGAGAGTTTCAGGTCCTTGCCCATCGTCCTATGTGTTATACATTGTTTGCATATTAGTATAGAAATGATCTAAAGTCAGCTCTCTATCAGCTGTACAAGCCCTAGCCTTTTTGCCACTTTTTTTGTACTTGAAGCAATTTGACAAGATAAAACTCTCATGCTTGTACCAGCTTGCTTTAGGGTTGGTATGAGTTTGTACAAGTTACTTGAGACCTGTGTGGTTTTCTTGTATCAAGGGGACAGGTTCAAAGCTCCAAGTTGACAAGTTTGCAAAAGTGCTTCTTTATGAAAATGGCAATGGAGCCTTTTTGCCCAAAATGGAATTACAAGTTGTGTAAAAGTTCAAAAGCAAGGATAAAGGCTTTGTTAACTGAGTATGCATTTAATTAAGGAGTGTGTAGCAAGTTTAGGACTTGTAAAGCATGAAATAGCCAACATAGGTTTGGTTTGCAACTTGGTTCTTCATGAAAATGGCTTGAACAAAAAGTGAGAAAATGCCAACTTCCTCTCTTCGATTCTCCCTACTCAAAAATGATCTTGGAGAGTTCTTGGACATTTTAGAAAGCTTGAAATGTGCTTTATAATCCATATTTGAAATTAATTTTTAGATACCTCTTGTAACTAGGTGAAAACTTTCCATGAAGTTGGGTCCAAAACCTGCCTAAATTAGGGCAAAATTTCACTAAGTTAAGAAGTTCATGACCATGTATTCACAAATTTATAACTTGAGATCCAAGCATCTTTAGGGAAAAGTTTGTGAAGCAAAGTTTCAGATTTCATGAAGGTATACAACTTTCATGTTGGGAACTTTCTTTGAATCATTAGGCATCATGGTGTAAAAGTGGTGTAAAGTTGAGAAAAAATAAGAAAATTTTTATACTTAGAAAAATTCTAAGTTATGAAAAATTTCAAATTCAAAACCCTAAATTTCAAATTTGGTTTTCTTGATGAACAAGTTTCACATTTTGACATATCTTGATGAGTTATGACCCTTGGCACTTGATTTTGACCAAAAAGTCAAAGTTTGACTTTTCAATGCACAATTGACTTTTGATCAGTTGACTGCAAATCTCATCTGTCAATTCAATGAACTTGAGATGTTTTGAACCATATAATTGAGTCAAGATGATGCCATTGAATCCTTGAAATCATTATTGAACTCAATTGGTCATTGTCTAGGTTAAAAATAAGAAATTGCCCTTCCTCAGTCAAAACCCTAATTTTGACCATTTTGCCCTTTTGATGATTTGATCAAATTTCTTGAGGAGTTGTGATCCAAACTTGATCAAATGGTACATATGAGTCTAAAATGTTGATGTGGATCAAAAATTATGAAGTTTGACTGTAAATTGGCCATGGTTGACTTTTTCCCCAATACAATTGATTTTTAGGTCAACTGTCCAATTGACTGATCAAAAATGGGATTCAAGGCTTGAAACTTAACATGAGCAATCTTATGGGTCCAAAAGGATGTATGAAAGTCACATGAAGTATTGGTGGTCCCAAAATCCTTGTGCAAACTCAAACCCTAATTTTGGGTTATCAGTGCAAGATGAGATGTCTTGAGCTGACCAAACCCTAATCTTGTCTTGAGTCAAAGAAATCTTGTGAGAAAAAAACTTGGTAAATGAGAGGGCAAATTTTGGGGTACAACATACAACTTTGTGGCAATGATATCTACATTTTATCTTCACAAACCAAACTCAAATGATGCCTGTATGAAAAGATAGAAGTTTAAAAACATACCTCTTGCAGCTGGAGTCGTGTATGGAGTTTGAGCAACCTTTGTGATGGCCTGATGATTTCTGAAGCTTTCCTGGACCTCCTTGAATGTGTTCCAACTCCCACTTTGCTTTGAGGACGGCTGGAACTCCCAACTCAAGTCAAGTTGCAAGCTTCAGTTTTGAAAATGGTGGATGATGATGGAGGAGTCACAGTTAGGAAATTAGGGCCTGGATCACTTTGATATGATGTATGGAAGGTGTTTGGATGATTAGTTTTCAAAACGCATGAGTGGAAATGAAGATGGTGAGTTTTTGCTCAAAATTGTCAAGTTTGGGCAGTTCTATGCAGCAAGGTGATTGGGAATGTTTTAGGGCTTGTAAAAACATGTGTTGTGTTGCAAATCACTTGTTAATATGTATGGAAAAGATTAGAGCACCAAATCACTCAAGGCTTCTGAGTTGTAGGGTTATGGCTCTACAACTTGCTTTTTAAGAAAAGTGAAGTGACAAATCTTAAGTATTATACAAGCATGTTCTGAGCTTCTTGAGACCTTAGACACATTGCTTTTGGTTTATAGGGGTTGCGTGTGCAGAAAGAAGAAGTTAGAAGCTCAAGACAAGTTGACTTTGTGATTAAAAAAACTTTTCAAGAATGGAATGGTAACTTTCTTCCTAAAATGGCAAATTGGCTTGGACAATGCTTGGAACACTTGGATAATAGCTCAAAAGCAAGTTTAATCTTCTGATTATGGATAGATCTTGAGGTTTAGAAGTTTGCAAAACAAGATTGTGCAGCATAGGTTTGAAATTGACTTCTTGTTCATCACAAAATGGCTTGTAATTTAAATGACAAAATCCTAACTTCATCTCTTCGATTCTCCCTACTCAAGAATGATTTCAAGGAGTTCCTAGACATTTTGGAAAGCTTGTAACATGCTATACAACCCCTATTTCAATTGATTTTAAAGATTCCCCTTGGAACTATGTGAAAAAGTGTCATGAAGTTAGATCAAAATCCTGTCCAAATTAGGGCAAAATTTCACTAAGTGTTTTGTTTCATGACCCTATGTTCATAAAATTGTAACTCGAGATCCAAGAATTTTTCGAAGAAGTTGTGTGAAGAAAATTTGTATATTTCATAGATATCTACAACTTTCATATTGGAAGTTTCTCTTGAATCATCTTGCATCATGGTGAAAATTTGGCTTAAAGTTATGAAAAAATAAGAAATTTTCCATACTTAGAAAAATTTCTAAGTTAAGAAATTTTAACATTTCAAGATGAAATCTTAAATTCTTGATTTCTTAATGAACAAGTTTCATATTTTGATATGTTTTGATGAATTGTGATCTTTGGTACTTGAATTTGACCAAAAAGTCAAAGTTTGAATTTTCATTGTACAATTGACTTTTGATCAGTTGACTGCGAAATTCATCTGTCAACCCAATGGATTTGCAATGTTTTGAACCATGTCATTAGATCAAAATGATGCAATTGGACTCTTGAGATCATGCCTTAAACCAATTAACCATTTGCTGGGTTAAAAATTAGAAATTGCCTTTTCCCAATCAAAACCCTAATTTTGACCATTTTGCCCTTTTGGAGATTTGATCAAATTTCTTGAGGAATTATGGTCCAAACTTGATCAAATGATACATATGAGCATAAAATGTTGATGTGGATCAAAAATTATGATGTTTAACTGTAAATTGGCTATAGTTGATTTTTCCACCAATACAGTTGATTTTTAGGTCAACTGCTTAATTGATTGGGCAAAAATGTGATCCAAGGCTTGAAACTTGACATGAGTAATCTTGGGGGTCCATAATGATTCATGAATGTCATATGAAGTATTGAAAGCTCAAAAATCCTTGTGCAATCTCAAACCCTAATTTTGGTTATCAATGTATAAGGAGGTGTCTTGAGCTGATCAAACCCTAATGCAGTCTTGAGTCAATGGAGATCTTATGAGCAAATTTTTGATAAGTGAGAGGGAAAATTTTGGGGTACAACAGTGAGCATCGGAACTAAGAAACAAAGACATCATGAAGATTTTGGAAGGGGTTTTCCTCAGTTGTTCTACTATCTTGAAGTCACTTTTCTTTATAATCTTCAGGATTTCCTCCATCTCTTGGGTGGAAGGTTCCTCAGTAGTAACGTCTTTGGCTGGCGCCTCCATCCTGGAAGGCTCAATTACTTTCTCTTTACCCCTAGTGTCAGTACTAGGTTTATCAATGGTAATGCGGATAGGTGCCGTTGTAGCAATTAGAGGTGAGATGTTAGGAGAGAAAATCCTCCCCGTTCTTGTCACCTTGCTAGAACCAACAATATTTATAACATCATCAGTCTTGTTTTTGTTGATCCATGAATCTTGCTTAATTCCATGATAGTAAACTTCAGCACCTTAATTCCAAGGGACTGCTTTGTTGGAGGAGTAAGGAATCGGCCTAGGAGCAGTAATTATCAAGGGAGCAATTGTTGGTTCATTATAAATCCTAATAGGACCCTTTGAAGAGATACTAAGAGGCTTGTTGGAAATTGTTATTATGGAAATGTCTTCAGCTTTATCGGTCAAACTTTTGATGGACGAAGTTCTTTCAAACAAGATCTCATGATTATTTATCTGGCGTTAAACACCCTTTTTCAGCCATTTGCATCCATTAACTTGTTCGGTGCAACAATTACAGTCTTTCAAACAGTCAGGGAAAATCCCAGCTCTCAGCAGGTTCTCTTTAACAACGGTCAGTGGAGTAGTCAAATCTTCAACGGAGGAAACAAAAACAGTGTCTTCAATTGCATTGACACTTTTGCCATGATTTGGCATTGGTGCAGTTATGACATTTAAAGTTGTAGGTGGGTCAAACTCAATAATTTTGTTGTCGATAAGATCTTGAATCTTGTTTTTTAAAGCCCGACATTGATTAGTTTCATGCCTAGGGCTGTTGGAATGATATGCGCATTTGGCAGTAGGATTGTACTTCGATGATGTAACATTGGGATTTTATGGTGGATCATGCAATGTTACCAAGTTGGCCTTCAATAGGTGTTGCAAGGCTTGTGACAGTGACATGTTAATTCTCGTGAATTGTCTTCTTGGAACCTTAAACCTTTGATGGTTGGCTCGTTGTGGTTGTCTTTGAGTAGATGGAGGGTTGGAGATCAAGGCAACATTAACAGATGGACGGTGATCCTTCTTGGTATGGTCCCTTGACCCATATACAATGTTGGCTTATTTCTTGCTAGTAAAGGGCTTATTTATAGTGTTTGATGTAGAAGCAGATGCCATGGGAATTTTTCCACTCTTGATACCACTCTCGACTCTCTCACCAGTAAGAATTAACTTACTGGATGATAAGCTCCTGTTGTACCCCAAAATTTATCCTCTTTTCATGCACACATATTATTGGTTTTATGGTTATGGAATAAAGATATATTTATCAAGCTTCTTCATGTTACAAGTGACGTTTATTTTGTCAATGGATATTCTCAGAGTATTTTCCGTGCTGAAGATCGGTTCGCCATTTTGCAATGATTCGGGGTTCAAAGATTCACAAGTCCAACCCGGCACATCATATTCAGGTGTTCTTTCGCCAAGATATCTTTGATAATGTATTCTCAAATTCAGGTTCGGCTCAAGAGTCAATTCTTTAAAGAAGGTCTCCGAATGTGTGAGTTTTCTCAAAGAAATATGGTGAAAAAGTGTGCTGAAAGTGCAGTTTTTACGCACTAAAAAATTCATAACTTGAAGATCGTGGCTCGTTTTGAACCCGTTCCAGTGGCCAAAATTCTGTCTTGGTATTATCTATATTTTTATCTCTCACGGATGGAAGCCAATTCCAATCAGAAGGTCTTCAAAAATGTGGATTTATCAAGTATTTTCGTACAGAAAATTTGTGACAAAAGTTTATTTGCGTCATATTCAGAAAATCATAATTTGGTCGATTTTCATTGTATCGAGCTGGTTCCAGTGACAAAATTCCAAAAATTGAGTTGACTACATTTTCACAAGAGGTATCGAGTTCGAACGATATCCAAAAGGCCTTCGTTTTTTATCCAGAGTGCGCGTGACACGCCGAAAATCCTGAATGCTGAATATTATTTCATCTGGGTCGAAACTTCGAAAATTCATAACTCGGTCAATTTTTATCGGATCGGGCCCATCTTTTTACACAAGGTTACTGACTCAGAGATCTACAACTTTTATTCCAAAGTTGAGACCGGGTTATGCTCTGATCAATACCAGTTTTTTATTGAAGAACGTGTCAGAGTCGAAACCAGAGCCCAAAATAAGTTTGTCTGAGTTAAAACTTCAAAAATTCATAACTAATTCATTATTTATCCGATTGAACCCATTTTCAGACATGAGTTAGTTCTCGATGTCGGCTATATTTTGTTTTCACATTTCAACTTCAAAAATTGCACTTAAGCCCATGTGATTTAGTCTGGAACGTGACGGACTCAAGTGAACATTGGAGGCCTAATTGCACATTCAAAGCCCATATCTTTGCTCTAATTTCCATTATATAATCTCATTCTTTTCACACAAACAAGAGGAGAGAGAAAAAACCTTTGCCACAATCCTGTCAAAATATCAAAAAATTTCAAGAACCCTAAAACCTTGAAATCCTTATTACAAATCCCCATCTCACTACAAACAAGACATCCTTGTTACAAATCCACATCTCACTACTTCTCCAGTAAGGGTAAGGATGGTTTGATCTCCATGATCAAAAGGGTATAATCATTTATACATGCCATATCGATTTTAATATTACAAAATTTCATATATTTGCTTTATTTGTATTTCATGATATAGTAATTTATTTAATGTGTTCATGAGATTCAACACTGCAAATTTAGACAAGATCTCATGCAAGGTTATTACAAAACACAGAGGCCAAAATAGAACAACCACCTATGCATAACTCATAGCAAGACAGACATCCTGAGGAGGCTAAGGGCGTGAGTTCAACAACCACTCTTATTGGTTTTGGTTTTCTTCCTTTCTATTTTTCCTTTTACCTATTTTTATTCTTTGTTTAAAATCTTTTTCATAAAACTTAACATTTTTCAGAAACCTTTGATTTTTTATAATAAACTCGAATAATTAATTTTAGGTTTTTTTAATTTTAGGTTTTAAACTAATTTTTTGGTCAACACCCACCCCTGACAATATGTATAGTTTTGCTTATTTTTAACCCTTTGTACATCATTTCTTTCTCTTTAATATCTTCCTTAAAAATCTTAAATTCATATAAACTCTAATTTTATTTAAATCAAAAACCCTATTAATTGGAAAACTTAACCTTTTTTACAAACCCTAATTAATTTAGATTTTAATTTTATTTTTATTATTATTAACTCTTTTTTTTATTAACTCTTTAATTTAATTAATTAACTTTTTTCTGCAAATTAGGAAAACAATTAGGTTTTAGGTTTTCTTTGTAATTAACCCTTTAATTAACCTTTTTTTAACCAATTAGGATTAGGTTTTTGTTTTAGTTAGTAACTGAACTTTTGGCTTTTTTTCATTTATTAATAAATTAAGTTAATTAACTTTTTTTTAATTAAAATTAGTTAGAATTATGTTTTTTAATTAACTTAAAATTATTTTCTACAAAAAACACCAAAAACATTAACTTAGAATTTTAGGTTTTAATTTTTCCTTAATTTATTTTTATTTATTCTTTTACATTTTAATTTCTAGGAAAATTATATAGGTCGCATTATCAATGTAATAGCGTAGATCTATCTTTCCTCCCATTTTTTTCTAATTATGTAATTGCTTCCGGGATGTAATAGTTTTAGGATTTCTTTTCCACACTCTTCATTATTATGTAACTGCCCCAAAGCTCTGTAATAGTCTAGGTTTACACTTCCGCCTTTACCTTCTGCTACTATATTTTATGCAATGCTTAGACTAATAGGATTTTATGGAAAGACCGGTAAACTAATTGAACATAGCATAACCTAATTTCAAGATAAATAACCAAACTGAATCACTTTTGCACACTTGCACCCCTAAGATACTCCCCACTTGGTTGCCTCGGAAAACAATGGTCATGTCCCTCAAACGTAGGGATACCCTTAGCAAAAACCCTCGGTTAAAGTCATCATAAAGATCATAGTCCCTTAATGTCCCTCGAGTTGCCTACAAGAAATGATCTTGTCCCTCGATGTTGCCTACAAATATATGATGATAGTCCCTTCGAAATGCTAAGGTATCCTTACATGTTGTCTTCAATGACTATTACGTCCCTTTCGATAGTCCCTCAAATATCCAACGACTAGGGTTACCTACTCACTAATAGTAGGATAACACAGTCTAAAGGATAGGAGGAAAAGAATAATTTTTTTTCGAGTAGGTAGATAACTGTTAGGTACTTGCTCAAAACAACAAATCTTTTTCACACAAACACATATCAAACAAAGTTTTCAAAAACAAATTTGTAACACTCTTGAGGATAGAAACAAGGGTTAAAACGAAGTAAAATAAAACTTTTCAAAATAAAGCACACACAAGCAGTTTTCAAAATGAGCAAGTACCTAAGAGCCCATGGAAAACCATGGATAGAAAGGGTTCTAACACCTTCCCTTTCTATAATCTACCCCCCGTACTCATAAATATCTCAAAAAAAGGTTTTTTCTATTCTTTTTCCTTTTCCATGATTGGATGAAATAAAAGTCGATGACGACTCTTACTTACCGCAACATTTTGCAAACAAAAAACACAAACCAGTATTAACAGTCGATTTTGCCACCGTATCACAGAACTGGTGACTCTGCTGAGGATTTTATAAGTGGGGTATACCTTAGGATCTAGGTCATCAAAATTGCTTCTCTTGATTGCTTTGTGTGCTTTATTTTTGAGGGTTTTGTTTGGGGTTACTATAGATCCTACATCCGGATCTGGGGAATACCTTTTAGGTAAGTAGCAATAGACTGTGAGGGAACTGTACGGCGTAGATCGATACAGTTGAAGCAGTAGCTACATTAGTGTGACACTTTGGTTGGTACCGGTATCCCTTGTAGAGAAACGAGGAGAATACGAGGCTGCTGCATGGTGTCGTCACGCATCAAATGACCTTAGAACCTTTAATCGCCCAACTTGGCCATTAGAAAGTAGAGAGATAGCCGGCCTTAGTGTATAAAATGTATGATATAATGCATTCGTTTTATCAATGTTTATGATATACAGATGCAATGTATGCGTATGTGAGCTAGTCTATTGCGCTGTTTGTTGGATTGGGGAAAATAAATCCCTGAATGTTGCTGAGGATATGTAATTCTTCATGTCTTGAAGTCGAAGTGTTGATGAATTTCCGTTTAGAGAAATAAACTCTGTTGTAAGGGAAATGCCATGTACTTCTTGAAAAATCTGTTTGGGGAATCTGGAGAAATTGGATGATTTCTACTGGGGATTGATAATTGGAAGCTTTGTTCCGCTGGGGATTAAACTGTACACTGCGGGGGATTTTTATGGAAAATAACTTAGAGAGACTTCCCTATCTCTTAAAGCCATCAGTAATTGTCTTTTATTTTGTTTATTTGTAAACAATAATTATGTTCAAATGCATATGTTCAACAATGAATCATTGGACGTTTTTTGTAAACAAAACACAAGCGTAACGAAAAACAGATAATTTTTGTACTTCTAAGGAGATATCTTTGTATTGACTTTGAGTAAGTATTTTTGTACATTGAGACAAATATTCTAGTAAGAGAACACCGTCGTAAAAAATGAAAATTTTGATACAAAGAAAATATAGCTATGTGTAATAATCCCATGGGGTTCCCATTCCGCTATAGCCTTCATATCTCTGAGCATCTTGTCTATTTATTGCATTGTCTGAAGCTGATTGAATTGATTAAAACTGCTGAATTTTTCAGTTGAAGCTAAAGGTTGTCCGCAAAGTGATCTAACTGGACATAGTCATACGCTTTAATTCCCTAACTTTTGCCTGGACTTCCCTTTCGGGTTTTCAGTCCACCGGGAAACCCTTTTTTTCCCAAGTCGCCCTTTCGGGTTTTCAACTTGTCGGGTGTACAGATTTTTTTGTTTTATCCATAATTTTTGCCTGAACCTTTTGGTTCGTCGAGATGCCCTTGTTTTGCCTAGGCGTGTCAACCTAGCGGGTCTCTTATGTATAGTGTCTTTTGACTATGTCCGCGTTCGCAGGGTATGGCAGATTGTTGCCACCCATGGTGGTTAAGATCATTGCCCTACCAGAGAATACATTTTTTATTACAAATGGTCCTTCATAGGTAGAAGTCTATTTGCCCCTAGGATCCCCTTGCAGCAGTATGATACGCTTGATCACCAGATCTCCAACTTGATACACTTGTCGTCTGACCTTTTTATTAAAAGCCTTGATCATCTGTCTTTGATACATTTGACCATGATAGATAGCAGTAAGCCTTTTCTCATCAATCAATTTTAGTTGATCAAGTCGAGTCTGGATCCAATCTTCTTCATTCAAACCTGCATCCTTCATAATTCTCAGAGAGGGGATCCGAACCTCAATAGGCAAGACAACCTCCATGTCGTATACCAGAGAGTAGGGTGTTGCCCCGGTTGATGTGCGAGCTGTGGTACGATATCCTTGGAGAGCGAATGGTAGCATCTCATGCCAGTCTTTGTATGTGACTATCATTTCCTGTATGATCTTTTCAATGTTCTTATTCGCAGCTTCGATAACACCATTCATCTTTGGCCGGTAAGGGGAAGAGTTGTGATACTGGATCTTGAATTGCTCGCACAAGGCGCTGATCATAGTATTATTCAAGTTTGTACCATTGTTTGTAATGATCCTCTCCGGGATACCGTAACGACAGATGAGATTTTGCTTGATGAACCAGGCAACAACATTCTTGGTAACGGAAGCGAAAGAAGCTACCTCCACCCACTTTGTAAAATAGTCAATGGCCACTAAGATGAAATGGTGTCCATTGGAAGCGGTTGGCTTGATTTCCCCAATCATATCAATCCCCCACATAGCAAAGGGCCAAGGAGCTGTTAAGACATTCAGAGGAACCGGAGGTACGTGCACCTTGTCAGTATAAATCTGAAACTTGTGGTAGGTTCGAGAGTGTTGATAGCAATCTGCTTCCATGGTAGACCAGTAATAGCCTTCCCGTAGGATTTTCTTTGCCATCGTATGCCCACTGGAATGGGTGCCAAAAGTGCCTTCATGTAACTCAGCCATGATCCTTTCAGCTTCAACCTTGTATACGCACCGAAGCAACACAGAATCATGGTTGCGTTTGTAAAGAATGACATTACTAAGGAAGAATTTAGCAGAGAATCTCCTTAAGAACTTCTTGTCATTTACTGAAGCTCCTTCAGGATATTCTTGAGCCTCGAGATACCTATTGACTTCGTGAAACCAAGGCCGGTCCACTACTTCTTCGGTATTAATCTCGTGATAGTGTGCTGGTTCCTCCATTCGCTTGATGGTGATCTGGGGAGCCTTGTTATCCCATTTAAGTTTAAACATAGACGACATTATAGCTAGTGCATCTGCTAGCTGATTTTCTTCTCGCGGGGAATGCTCGAAGGTAATCTTCTCAAAATGTGGTAGCAATGTCAAAACATGTTCTTTATAAGGGATAAGGTTAGGGGGTTTGGTGTCCCATTCCCCTTTGATCTAACTGATCACCAAAGCTGAATCTCCAAATACATTCAAGGATTTGATCCCCAAATCTATGGCAGCTCTGAGACCAAAGATGCATGCTTCGTATTCCTCCACGTTGTTTGTACAATTGAAGCAGAGTCTTGCAGTAAAGGGAGTATGACACCCTTCAGGAGATATGAGTACAACATCGATACCATTGCCAAGTGCATTGGATGCCCCATCAAAGAACATGGTCAATCGTGATGCTTGTTCAGGCACGTCATATGGCCTGAATTCTTCACAGTTGTCTAACGTCATGATGTCTTCATTCGGAAATTCGAACTGCATGGACTGGTAGTCTTCTACAGCTTGGTGAGCAAGGTGATAAGCTAATATACTGCCCTTTATTGCTTTATGGGTAGTATATTGTATGTCATATTCCGTCAGGATCATCTGCCATCTCGTTATTCTTCCAGAGAGAGCAGGCTTCTCAAAGATGTATTCTATCGGATCCATTTTAGATATCAACAGAGTAGTATGAGTCAGCATGTACTGTCTTAGCCGGCGAGCAGCCCATGCCAGAGCGCATCAAGTTTTCTCGAGCAGTGAATATCTTGTTTCACAGTCGGTAAACTTTTTTCTCAGGTAATAAATAGCATGCTATTTTCGGCCAGACTCGTCATGCTGCCCCAACACACACCCCATTGAGTTTTCTAAAACAGTTAGATACATGATCAATGGTCTTCCCTCGACTGGTGGCATTAAAAGAAGAGGCTCTTGCAGGTATTCTTTGACCTTTTCGAAAGAAGTTTGGCATTCACCATTCCATTTGACTACTTGATCTTTCTTCAATAGTTTGAAGATTGGCTCACAAGTAGTTGTCAGGTGAGAAATGAATCTGGAAATGTAGTTTAAACGTCCTAAGAATCCTCTGACTTCCTTCTTAGTACGAGGAGAAGGCATCTCTTGTATCACTTTTACCTTGTTAGGATCTACTTCAATACCCTTGTTGCTGACAACAGAGCCTAGGAGTTTACCAGACCTTACTCCAAACATGCATTTATTGGGATTCAACCTCAGCTTGTACTTCTTTAGTCTCTCAAACAATTTTTATAAATGACTGTGATGCTCTTCTTCTGTTTGAGATCTAGCTATCATGTCGTCCACATAGACCTCTATTTCGTGATGTATCATGTTGTGAAATAGAGCTACCATGGCACACTGATAGGTTGCCCCAACATTCTTCAGTCTGAATGGCATTACCTTGTAGCAGAATGTGCCTCACTATGTGACAAATGTTGTTTTCTCCATGTCTTCAGGCGCCATTTTGATTTGGTTGTAACCTGAGAAACCATCCATGAAGGAAAAAACTTTGTGTTGTGCCGTATTGTCAACTAGGATGTTAATATGGGGAAGTGGGAAATCATCTTTAGGGCTCGCCTTATTCAAATCTCTGTAGTCCACGCACATTCGTACCTTGCCGTCTTTCTTGGGCACGAGAACAACATTGGCAACCCATTGCGGATAGGAGGTGACAACCAAGAATCCAGCGTTAAATTGTTTCATGACTTCCGCTTTAATCTTCTCTAACATATCTGGTCGCATGCGAAGAACCTTTTGTTTTATTAGTGGGAAATCCTCTTTTGTAGGTAGGCGATGCACCACAATATCTGCATCAAGTCCTGGCATGTCTTCATACGACAGGCAAATACCTCAACATACTCGTGTAATAACTGAATCAGACGCCCTTTGACACTGGGCTCCAGGTTGGCCCCCACCTTGACTTCTATTTTGTCTTCTTCGGTACCCAGGTTGATTGTGTCCACTGGTTCCTCGTGGGGTTGAATGGTTCTCTCTTCTTGTTGTAGTAATCTGGCAAGTTCCCCTGGTACTTCATAATCTTCCTCACCTTTGTCTTCGGCTTGGTAGATTATATTTTCTGAGTCACAAAAATCCATAGCATAACCGTTATCCATGGGATCCCAAATGGATGTAGACCTGCATTGTGAGTGTGAGTGTGTGTAAGGGTATAACTATCTTTGAAAGAAATGAAAATGTAAAAAGGAAAAACAATGAGCACAAAGTTTGTATACAAAACGTCCATGATTCATTAATGTCATATGGAAATGAGATAATAACCCTTACAAATGGACCATTGTGCCTCGGGTAAGACACAAGGTTTTAAGAGTTTGAATTGTTTTAATATTACAGATCCAACAAAATGTAAAGATAAATTACTGTGGGATAAAAGTGATCGGGACGAAATCTCTAGCCTCCGAATTTCTGAGCCCTCCACTTATAGTTGGGAAGATCCAATCCTCTAGGTTGCAGCCATCTTCAACATCCTCTACCATGTTGACTTTACGGTTGCTGATCTTCAGGGGTGGTCCTCCAGCACGAGCGTGGCGTACAACCTTCTAAGCACTTAAAGTGAAGCCTAGGCCAAACTTGTCAGATTTGTATGGGATATCTGGAAGTTTTCCCCAAATTGTGCACCCGCCTTCTTCTATCACTGCTTTTGCATCGTTCAAAGATGACATCCTGAGTGGAGGCCTTGTGATCTTAGGAACAACCTTGGTCACTTCCACCTCTTGTGGGACTTCTTCAAAGTGTTGGAATGAAGTTTCAATAAATTCACCATCTAACTCCACATATCTGAAGGAATTGAGATGGCTGATCATATACTCTTCTTCTCCATGAATGGTGATAATCTTCCCTTGAATCAGATACTTCAGTATTTGGTGCAACGTAGAAGTAACAACGCCAACATTGTGAATCCATGGTCAACCTAGCAAGCAGGAGTATGAAGGGCGAATATCCATTACATAAAAAGTTGAATCAAATGTTTGGGTTCCAACCTTTATGGGGATATCCACTTCCCCATGTACCATCCTTTTCGAGCCTTCAAAAGCCCTAACTACTATAATTCTTGGCTTCAATGTCAATCCCTCACAATCAAGCCTATCAAGAGCTTTTTTAGGCAATACATTCAGAGATGAGCCAGTGTCCACCAAAACATGAGCCAAGGTTGTGCCCCTACATTAAACAGAGACATGCAATGCCTCATTATGCTTCCTTCCTCTTGGCATTAAATCAACATCTGAAAAACCTAGACCATTATCTGCAGTCAAGCTGGCTACGCAGTCTTGGAACTGATCGGCATATGTTTCTTGGGGTACATGGGCAGTTTTCAAGAATTTTACCAAGGCCTTTGCATGCGCCTCAGAACATAGTAGTAAAGCCAGCATGGAAATTTTAGAGGGAGTTTGCCCCAGTTGTTCAACTACATCGTAGTCGCTTCTTGTTTTGATCTTTAGGATTTCCTCCATTTCTTTCCGGAAGGTCTCAGGGATAGCCAACGATTGTGCCTTCGTCCGGACAAGCTCAATCAGAATACTTTTACCTCGAGTCTCAGTTGACTCGGCATCAGGAATGTCGGTAGGAGTGATGACAGGGGTTATAACAGCTTTTTCAGTTGGAGTATTAGTGGAGATAATCATACGACTGGGAACAACTTTTGGAGGAGCAACAACAATAAGAATGATTACGGGTCCAGAAACTGCTTTTGGGGGAGAAATTTCTGGAGAGAATATCCTTCCACTTCGGGTAATCTTGCTAGTCCCTGCAATATTACTGATATCAAAGTCAACTTTCTCAGAACTTGAATCTTCGGCGGCTGGCCAATCTTGCTTGATACCGTAGTAGTAGAAATCCCCTCCATAATTCCATGGTATGGTTTTGTCTGACGAATACGGGACTGGTCCAGGCATTGTAATCATCAAAGGAGCTGCTTTTAGAACTGATGTAATTCTAATGGGTCTTTTAGTGGAGACCCTGGAAGAATTTACGAAAATGGTAATAATAGAAACATCATTAAAAGGAACAGGTGGAACAGAAGTCTTTTCAAACAATTTCCTTGTTATCTATTAGGAACTGAACTCCTGTTTTCAACAAAGGACAGATGGTTGGTGAGGACAAACAGAAATGGCAGCTTTAATCACAACCTGGGAATACACTGGCATTTAATAAATTCTTTTTGATAGTCATGAGTGGGGGTCATAAGTTCATCAACTGAGGTAACAAACATATCTTTCTCAATGGCGTTGGCATTATGGATGTGTTTGGGCATTGGGGCAGAAATGATATTTGGATTTTTGGGCGCATCGAATTCAATTTCTTTGGCTTCAATGAGGTCTTGTACTTTGTTCTTTAGAGCCCAACAATTGTTAGTGTCATGGTCGGGACTCTCAGAGTGGTATGCACAACGGGCGTTAGGATGATAGTGAGGAGATGTTGTATTAGGATTCTTTGGAGATTTTTTCAAGGTCACTAGGTTGGATCTTAACAGATGTGGCAATACTTGAGTTAAGGTCATGTTAATTCTAGTGAATTGTCTGACTGGTCTTTCCATCCTTGGTTGGTTGTTTCTTTGTTGATCAGGCACATGTTTAGGAATCATGACAGCCCCCACCATCGGATGGAGTTTGTCCCTATCTTGATTTCTCTGAGGATAAATAGCAACCACTTCTTTCTTTCTGATAAATGGCTTACTTATAGCAGTAAATGATGTATCTTTTTGAATCTTTCCACTTTTTATCCCGGCTTCTACCCTCTCTCCGGTCAATATTAGTTCAGTAAAACCTTCCAATGAACTCCCAATTAGGTGATTGAAGAAGGGACCAGACAAGGTGCCCAAAAACATGTCTACTAATTCTCTTTCAGATAGGGGAGTTTGAACTCTTCCAGCCAAGTCTCTCCATTTTTGTGCATAGTCCTTGAAGCCTTCACTTGAAACCATGTCCATACTCTGGAGTTGAGTATGGGTATGCGCAAGATCAACATTGTATTGGTATTGTTTGTAAAAGACTGCAGCAAGATCTTCGCAGTTATAAACATTGGCTCTTTCTAACTGATAAAACCAATCAAGTTGAGTTCCAAACAGACTGTCTTGGAAGAAGTGTACCCACAATTCTTTGTCAGCGGTACGGGGCTGGATTTTCCTCATATAGGACCGAAGATGCATTTTAGGGCATGAAACTCCGTCATATTTGGTGAATACAGGTGCTTTGAATTTTATAGGAATGACAATCCCCGATACTAAACCCAATTCTTCAAAGTCCAAGCCAGACACTTTTTGAATTTCCATTGCATTCAACTGCTCTTCAAGATGTTTATACTTGTCATTAGCTGGAGGGTATTGTTCTTCAGAATAGTATTCTTCTTCCTCTTCCTCTTCTGATTCTGACGGGACAACTATTTCTTTGCCTTTCCCATCTTAATTGTCTCTCTCACCAAATGTCGTTGCAAAGTCTAGGGTCCTTCTTGTCTGCCCGTGGAATCTTCTTCCCATGTTTAGAACTTCGGTTACCTTCTTTGTCTTCTTTTTCTTCTCCTCATCCAGCAAAGTCTTCAACTCTTCTTGTCCTTTGGCCAGAGTTAAGAACAACTGTTGAAACTGTGCATTCTGAGCTTCAAGGTTCTTCACCGTTTGCTCGAGATCCATCTTACTGAAATAAACAGTAGAGAGATGAGGAGACTTGTTGCAAGAAACCTGTTTATGTTATGATGAATGGTAAATGCGTATGCAATGATTTCAAGGATTTTAAAATTCAAATTTGTTTTAGAAAAAAAGGAAACATATGTTATATTAATAAATTAAAGCTTTTGAGTACATCAATGCCTTCTTGGGCAAAATAATACAAAAAACTCTAAGATAAAAAGGTAGTCTGCATCCTCTTTGGTGCAATGTAAGCATTCAGAGTATTCTCCTCATGAAGTAGTCTAGTGAGTTCCAAAACCTTCTTCTCGCTTGCGTAGAATTGGGCTTCAAAAGTATCTCTCCCCCCCTTGAGTTGTATCCAATACCTTTGTAGGTATTCAAGAGAGGTGGGCATGTCAGGATGTAGGATAGTGTATGGAACATCTCCTTCCATGACATGCTCAATGATTACCGGGAGAATGGAGGGGTAAGGCATCATAAGACTCTGAGCGCGAGTTCGTACCCATTTGAGAAAAGGCTCAAGAGGGAAGGAATTCTTATGCCCCAAAGTCTTGCTATCTACCTTGTTCAACATCCTCCAAGCTCGGATAAATCTCTGGCGAAGACCTTGATCGTCGTTGTCATATTCAAATACCAAACCTTGAATCAGCATCTCGTACGGGCCATCCCTTCGGGTGTAACCAAACTGTCTTAAGGCTAAGCAGGGGTTGTAGGTGATACCTCCTCTAATGCCAAGTAAAGGGACATTAGGAAATTCTCCATAACGGTCGACAATAGTAACATTCTCTATGGATCGGGAGCACCAATGGATGTCTGAATGTTTGAGCGTCATCAACCTTTGTGACCATCTTGAACCTTGCTCATTCTTTAATACAGTTTGGGGAAGATGTGAAATAAACCATCTTTCCAAGAGAGGAGTGCAACACATAAGGATACCTCTTTTCCTCATTGTGCGAGTGTGAAAAAAGTGTAGGATATCCCCTAGCAATGTAGGCACTGGGTTGCGGGATATGAAGATTTTGACGGTGTTTACATCAATGAGTTGGTCAGGATTTGGAAACAAAACCATATCATAGATGAGGAGAGCCACAATTTCCTCAAAGGCTTGTAAATCCAAGGAATTCCAACAGTTTTGGGCTTTCTCGAACAAGAACTTTGCTAGGAAACCTTTGACACCACTCCTTGTTTCCCAATGAGTTGTGACATCAGATGAGTGCAAGTGTAGAGCTTGAGCAATCTCTTCTGGCTTTAGGTCTCTTTCCGTACCGTTGAAAGGTAGTTGATTGAGAATGGGAATCATCAAGAGTCGGGAGAATTCTTCCAAAGTAGGCACAATTTGATAGTCGGGAAATGTGAAGCAATGGTGTAAAGGATCAAATAACTAAAAGAGCACCTTCATCATGTCCTCATCTGTGTTGGAGGTGACCAAGTTGAGTAGGCGACCATGTCTCTCGGTGAATGGGGATTTTTTAGGAATCCTTGAAGCTAGCTCCTTAAGTTGTGGAGGGATCATTACAAGATTAACTTGAATAGTTTTCCTGCGAACATAATCCATATCCTACAAAACAAGAACAAAGATGAATCCCAAAATCCTTGAAATGGTTAGTGAATGTGTATGATGTTATGATGTTCATGATGTTATGTACAAGTATGTATATACAAACAAAACAAACAAGTCCTTAGGCTTAGCCTTGCATGGAGTTTTATAGGTAAGTACCCTCTTGAAGTTTAGTTGGTTTAAACTTGTCCTAGTAATAGTAACCAGGTTCTAAGGAGCTCAATATCACTGGCTTGTTTCCTTGATCATTGTTTCAGCACAAGCCTCTTAAATGGCGACCGAAATATCCCAAGAAACCAAATCTCAATGAGTGTAGTATCGAGTATCTACCAACTTCGGACTGTACCAAAGCCAGCCATCTCACTACACCCTAAAGGTCAAGTTGGTCAAGTAAAGGTTCGAGAAGTTCATTAGTGCTTCATGACATCACTCAGCGGCCCCGTATTCTCTTTGATTAACTCAAAGGCTACCGGTACCCACAAATATATCGCACTAACGTAGCTATTGCTTAGACCATGTCGGTTTACCCCGCACAGTTTCCACAATGTATTGCTACTTACCTATAATGTATCCCAAATACGGGTAGAGGATTCAAACCCAAACAAAGAACCATAATATAAAGCAAACAAGTCAAACAATGCAAGCAAGTAAATGTGATCTAACCCTAAGGTAGCCCCACTTTTAGAATTTTCCTCAGCAGAGTCCCCTGTTCTGTGATACGATGGGAGAACTGACTTGAAGGTTTTGCGTTCGATCGCAAATTTTGCGGTTAGAAAGAGTCGCCACCGACTTTTCTTTTATCCAAAAGGAAAGGTGAAAAAGCACAAGAAAAACCTTTGAGATTATTTCTTGAGTTCAGGGGTAGATTATGAAAAGGAAAGATATTAGCATCCTTTTCATCCATGGTTTTCCATGGGCTCTTACTTACTTGCTAGATCGCTTGCTTTTGTTTGAAAATGTGATTTGTGTGATTTTTGAAAGTATTTTGTAAAGAGGCCATTGTTTAGGCAATCTTTGTAATGATTCTCATTCGTAAGAATGTATACAAAGATGTTGATCTTTTGAAAATATTTTCAAATTTGTAATATGTTTTGGAATGTGTAGGTGTTTGTTTTGAAAATAGCAAGGATATTTGTTTTGAAATGGAGCAAGTAATTAGGAGCGTTCTACCTACTCAAAAGTCTTTATTGTTCATTTTCTTTTCCTTTGACATTGTTATCTTACCATTGATTTGGTAAGTAACCCTATCTTTGGATATAAACAAGACGGGCGTAGGTCATCGTATAACCATGATTAGCAATATTATAAGGTATTTTAGCATTCTCCTTAGGGACTAAGATCATTTGAAAGGCAACTTAGATAGCGTCATCGAGGGACTATGATCTTGTATTTGCTTGTTTTTGCTAAGACACCTCACATGCATAATATGGCTATTTTGTATAAGGCAACCAAGTGGAATAACCCTAGGGGTGCTTGTGTGCAAATGTATTGTTTTCATGCTTGATTTAGTCTTGAATTGGGGTTTGCTATTTATTGATTTTAAGTCTTTCCATACAAATCCTAATTACTAGCAATTGTATATAAAGCGATAAATTGCGGAATTTAAAGTTACTACGCTATTACAATATTTGTGGGAGGGGGTGTACAAATTACAAATGGGGATTGCAAGAAATTAAACTCTAATTAGTCTATTACAATCAAATTGAATTTATACAAGAATTGAAATAAATAATGTACAAGATGAATTGAATATGCAAGAAGGTAAATGTGAAGAAAATGGATATTTTGTTTGATGTTTTATGAAAAAATGAATTTTACTTTAACCTAATAAAATAAAGAAAATAATTTATTAAGTTTGAAATTATTGAGAAAAGATTTTAGATGAAAACCCTAATTCTATTAATTAATCAAAAGAAAATAAGTTTAAGAAAAGTATTTTTTTGGCATTTTTTATCTTGAAAATATTTATAGCATTATAAATATTTTTAGTCTTTTTGGTATTAAAATAATACATTTTAATTGGTGTAAAAGGAAATAAATAATATCCTAGTTTTAATCAAATTCACAAGAATAATTAGTAAAATAAATAAAGTATGGTCAAATTTATTTTTGTGAGAAAAATAAATAAACTAAGTTAAAATATAAATCTACTATTTTTTGTATTTCATGATTTTTTAATATTTTAAAAAATATATTTAAGAAAATATATTTAAGAAAATAAAATGAAAATAAAATGGAAAATAAAATAAATGGGCCAGGGGTGTCAAAAGCCTGCAGGGGGTTAGTAAGCAAAAAAACAAAACAAAAGCTAAGCCCAAAAGGCCCAGCGCCTATTTGCTTAAGCAAAAAGAAAGGAAAAATGACCAAAAATGTAAAACAAAAGCAAAAAGGAAGCACTGAGGTTCGAACCCATGACCTCTACCAATAACGCGCGTTGTCTTACCACTCAGGTGGTTGTACATCCGTTAATATAACTGAAACAATAATTACATAACACAAAATACGCCCTGATTACACTTCATCTTCAACCTCCAGCCAAAGGACCTGTATCTTCTTCATTTCTCAACAAAAATGAAAAGTTCAAACATAAAAGTTGTGGCATTTTTTCCCACGAGTCCAACCATATAAACAACTTAAGCTAAGAATCAAAGATGAATGAGAATTTTTCTAGCCCAAATTCAAAACCTAAAAATTTCAGAAAACTTCAACCCTAAAATTCTCTAAGCTCAAGCCATATAAATGTAAACTATGTATATGTACAGGTTCGTGGCAATGGTATCTACATTTTATCTTTACAAACCAAACTCAAATGATGCCTGTATGAAAAGATAGAAGTTTGAAAACTTACCTCTTGCAACTGGAGTTGTGTATGGAGTTTGAGCAACCTTTATGATGACCTGATGATTTCTGTAGCTTGCCTGGACCTCCTTGAATGTGTTCCAACTCCCACTTTGCTTTGAGGACGGCTGGAACTCCCAACTCAAGTCAAGTTACAAGCTTCAGTTTTGAAAATGGTGTATGATGATGGAGGAGTTACAGTTAGGAAATGAGGGCCTGGATCACTTTGATATGATGTATGAAAGGTGTTTGGATGATTAGTTTTCAAAACGCACTAGTGGAAATGAAGATGGTGAGTTTTTGCTCAAAATTGTCAAGTTTGGGCAGTTCTGTGCAGCAAGGTGCTTGAGAGTGTTTTAGGGATTGTAAAAACATGTGTTGTGTTGCAAATAACTTATTAATATGTATGGAAAATATTAGAGCACCAAATCACTCAAGGCTTCTGAGTTGTAGGGTTATGGCTCTATAACTTGCTTTTTAAGAAAAGTGAAGTGATAAATCTTAAGTATTATACAAGTATGTTCTGAGCTTCTTGAGACCTTAGACACATTGATTTTGGTTTATAGGGGTTGTGTGTGCAGAAAGAACAAGTTAGAAGCTCAAGACAAGTTGACTTTGTGATTAAAGCAACTTTTCAAGAATGGAATGGTAACTTTCTTCCTAAAATGGCAAATTGGCTTGGACAATGCTTGGAACACTTGGATAATAGCTCAAAAGCAAGTTTAATCTTCTGATTATGGATAGATCTTGAGGTTTAGAGGCCTGCAAAACAAGATTGTGCGGCATAGGTTTGAAATTGACTTCTTGTTCATCACAAAATGGCTTGTAATTTAAATGACAAAACCCTAACTTCATCTCTTCGATTCTCCCTACTCAAGAATGACCTCAAGGAGTTCTTGGACATTTTGGAAAGATTTTAACATTATCTACAACCCCTCTTTGAATTGCTTTTGAATATTCCACTTGGAACTATGTGAAAAAGTGTCATGAAGTTAGGTCAAAATCCTGTCCAAATTAGGGCATAATTTCACTAAGTGTTTTGTTTCATGACCCTATGTTCATAAAATTGTAACTTAATATCCAAGCATTTTTGGAAGAAGTTGTGCGAAGAAAAGTTGTATATTTCATGGATATATACAACTTTCATGTTGGAAGTTTCTCTTGAACCATCTTTCATCATGGTGAAAATTTGGCTCAAAGTTATGAAAAAATAAGAAATTTTCCATACTTAGAAAAATTTCTAAGTTAAGAAATTTTAACATTTCAAGATGAAATCTTAAGTTCTTTATTTCTTGATGAACAAGTTTCATATTTTGACATGTTTTGATGAATTGTGATCTTTGGTACTTGAATTTGACCAAAAAATCAAAGTTTGATTTTTCAGTATACATTTGACTTTTGATCAGTTGACTGCAAAATTCATCTGTCAACCCAATGGATTTGCAATGTTTTGAACCATGTCATTAGGTAAAAATGATGCAATCGGACTCTTGAGATCATGCCTTAAACCAATTGACCATTTGCTAGGTTAAAAATCAGAAATTGCCTTTTCCCAATCAAAACCCTAATTTTGACCATTTTGCCCTTTTGGAGATTTGATCAAATTTTTTGAGGAATTATGGTCCAAACTTGATCAAATGATACATAAGAGTTTAAAATGTTGATGTGGATAAAAATTATGAAGTTTGACTGTAAATTGGCTATAGTTGACTTTTCCCCTAATAAAGTTGATTTTTAGGTCAACTGCTCAATTGAATGGGAAAAAATGTGATCCAAGGCTTGAAACTTGACATGAGTAATCTTGGGGGTCCATAATGATTCATGAATGTCATATGAAGTATTGAAAGTTCAAAAATCCTTGTGCAATCTCAAACCCTAATTTTGGTTATCAGTGTATAAGGAGGTGTCTTGAGCTGATCAAACCCTAATGCAGTCTTGAGTCAATGGAGATCTTGTGAGCAAATTTTTGATAAGTGAGAGGGAAAATTTTGGGGTACAACAGTGAGCATCATAACTAAGAAACAAAGACATCATGAAGATTTTGGAAGGGGTTTTCCTCAGTTGTTCTACTATCTTGAAGTCACTTTTCTTTATAATCTTCAGGATTTCCTCCATCTCTTGGGTGGAAGGTTCCTCAGTAGTTACGTCTTTGGCTGGCGCCTCCATCCTGGAAGGCTCAATTACTTTCTCTTTACCCCTAGTGTCAGTACTAGGTTTATCAATGGTAATGCGGATAGGTGTCGTTGTAGCAATTGGAGGTGAGATGTTAGGAGAGAAAATCCTCCTCGTTCTTGTCACCTTGCTAGAACTAACAATATTTGTAACATCATCAGTCTTGTTTTTGTTGATCCATGAATCTTGCTTAATTCCATGATAGTAAACTTCAGCACCTTAATTCCAAGGGACTGCTTTATTGGAGGAGTAAGGAATCGGCCTAGGAGCAGTAATTATCAAGGGAGCAATTGTTGGTTCATTAGAAATCCTAATAGGACCCTTTGAAGAGATACTAAGAGGCTTGTTGGAAATTGTTATTATGGAAATGTCTTTAGCTTTATCGGTCAAACTTTTGATGGACGAAGTCTTTCAAACAAGATCTCATGATTATTTATCTGGCGTTAAACACCCTTCTCAGCCATTTGCATCCATTAACTTGTTCGGTGCAACAATTACAGTCTTTCAAAAAGTCAGGGAAAACCCCAGCTCTCAGCAGGTTCTCTTTAACAACGGTCAGTGGAGTAGTCAAATCTTCAACGGAGGAAACAAAAACAGTGTCTTCAATTGCATTGACACTTTTGCCATAATTTGGCATTGGTGCAGTTATGACATTTAAAGTTGTAGGTGGATCAAACTCAATAGTTTTGTTGTCGATAAGATCTTGAATCTTGTTTTTTAAAGCCCGACATTGATTAGTTTCATGCCTAGGGCTATTGGAATGATATGCGCATTTGGCATTAGGATTGTACTTCGATGATGTAACATTGGGATTTTATGGTGGATCATGCAATGTTACCAAGTTGGCCTTCAATAGGTGTTACAAGGCTTGTGATAGTGACATGTTAATTCTCGTGAATTGTCTTCTTGGAACCTTAGACCTTTGATGGTTGGCTCGTTGTGGTTGTCTTTGAGTAGATGGAGGGTTGGAGATCAATGCAACATTAACAGATGGACGGTGATCCTTCTTGGTATGGGCCCTTGACCCATATACAACGTTGGCTTCTTTCTTGCTAGTAAAGGGCTTCTTTATAGTGTTTGATGTTGAAGCAGATGCCATGAGAATTTTTCCAGTCTTGATACCACTCTCGACTCTCTCACTAGTATGAATTAACTCACCGGATGATAAGTTCCTGTTGTACCCCAAAATTTGTCCTCTTTTCATGCACACATATTATTGGTTTTATGGTTATGGAATAAAGATATATTTATCAAGCTTCTTCAGGTTACAAGTGACGTTTATTTCGTCAATGGATATTCTCAGAGTATTTTCCGTGCTGAAGATCGGTTCGCCATTTTGCAACGATTCAGTGTTCAAAGATTCACAAGTCCAACCTGGCGCGTCATATTCAGGTGTTCTTTCGCCGAGATATCTTTGATAACGTATTCTCAAATTCAGGTTCAGCTCAAGAGTCAATTCTTTATAGAAGGTCTCCGAATGTGTGAGTTTTCTCAAAGAAATATGGTGAAAAAGTGTGCTGAAAGTGCAGTTTTTACGCGCTAAAAAATTCATAACTTGAAGATCGTGGCTCGTTTTGAACCCGTTCCAGTGGCCAAAATTCTGTCTTGGTATTATCTACGTTTTCATCTCTCACGGATGGAAGCCAATTCCAATCAGAAGGTCTTCAAAAATGTGGATTTATCAAGTATTTTCGTACAGAAAATTTGTGACAAAAGTTTATTTGCGTCATATTCAGAAAATCATAATTTAGTCGATTTTCATTGTATCGAGCTGATTCCGGTGCCAAAATTTCAAAAATTGAGTTGACTACATTTTCACAAGAGGCATCGAGTTCGAACGATATCCAAAAGGCCTTTGTTTTTTATCCAGAGTGCGCGTGACACGTCGAAAATCCTGAATGCTGAATATTATTTCATATGGGTCGAAACTTCGAAATTTCATAACTCAGTCAATTTTTATCGGATCAGGCCCATCTTTTTACACAAGGTCACTGACTCAGAGATCTACAACTTTTATTCCAAAGTTGAGACCGGGTTATGCTCTGATCAATACTAGTTTTTTATTGAAGAACGTGTCAGAGTCGAAACCAGAGCCCAAAATAAGTTTGTCTGAGCTAAAACTTCAAAAATTCATAACTAATTCACTGTTTATCCGATTGAACCCATTTTCAGACATGAGTTAGTTCTCGATGTCGGCTATATTTTGATTTCACATTTCAACTTCAAAAATTGCACTTAAGCCCCTGTGATTTAGTCTGGAACGTGACGGACTCAAGTGAACATTAGAAGCCTAATTGCACATTCAAAGCCCATATCTTTGCTCTAATTTTCATTATATAATCTCATTCTTTTCACACAAACAAGGGGAGAGAAAAAAAACCTTTGCCACATTCCTGTCAAAATATCAAAAAATTTCAAGAACCCTAAAACCTTGAAATCATTATTACAAATTCCCATCTCACTACAAACAAGACATCCTTGTTACAAATCCACATCTCACTACTTCTCCAGTAAGGGTAAGGCTGGTTTGATCTCCATGATCAAAAGGGTATAATCATTTATACATGCCATATCGATTTTAATATTACAAAATTTCATATATTTGCTTTATTTGTATTTCATGATATAGTAATTTATTTAATGTGTTCATGAGATTCAACACTGCAAATTTAGACAGGATCTCATGCAAGGTTATTACAAAACACAGAGGCCAAAATAGAACAACCACCTATGCATAACTCATAGCAAGGCAGACATCCTGAGGAGGCTAAGGGCGTGGGTTCAACAACCACTCCTATTGGTTTTAGTTTTCTTCCTTTCTATTTATCCTTTTACCTATTTTTATTCTTTCTGTTTAAAATCTTTTTCATAAAACTTAACATTTTTCAGAAACCTTTGATTTTTTATAATAAACTCGAATAATTAATTTTAGGTTTTTTTAATTTTAGGTTTTAAATTAATTTTTGGGTCAACACCCACCCCTGACAATATGTATAGTTTTGCTTATTTTTAACCCTTTGTACATCATTTCTTTCTCTTTAATATCTTCCTTAAAAATCTTAAATTCATATAAACTCTAATTTTATTTAAATCAAAAACCCTATTAATTGGAAAACTTAACCTTTTTTTACAAATCCTAATTAATTTAGGTTTTAATTTTATTTTTATTATTATTAACTCTTTTTTTTATTAACTCTTTAATTTAATTAATTAACTTTTTTCTGCAAATTAGGAAAACAAATAGGTTTTAGGTTTTCTTTGTAATTAACCCTTTAATTAACCTTTTTTTTTAACAAATTAGGATTAGGTTTTTGTTTTAGTTAGTAACTGAACTTTTGGCTTTTTTTCATTTATTAATAAATTAAGTTAATTAACTTTTTTTTAATTAAAATTAGTTAGAATTAGGTTTTTTAATTAACTTAAAATTATTTTCTACAAAAAACACCAAAAACATTAACTTAGAATTTTAGGTTTTAATTTTTCCTTTATTTTATTTTTATTTATTCTTTTACATTTTAATTTCTAGGAAAATTATATAGGTCGCATTATCAATGTAATAGCGTAAATCTATCTTTTTTCCCATTTTTTTTCTAATTATGTAATTGCTTCCGGGATGTAATAGTTTTAGGATTTCTTTTTCGCACTCTTCATTATTATGTAACTGCCCCAAAGCTCTGTAATAGCCTAGGTTTACACTTCTGCCTTTACCTTCTGCTACTATATTTTATGCAATGCTTAGACTAATAGGATTTTATGGAAAGACCGGTAAACTAATTGAACATAGCATAACCTAATTTCAAGATAAATAACCGAACTGAATCACTTTTACACACTTGCATCCCTAGGGTACTCTCCACTTGGTTGCCTCGGAAAACAATGGTCATGTCCCTCGAACGTAGGGATACCCTTAGCAAAGACCCTCGGTTAAAGTCATCATAAAGATCATAGTCCCTTAATGTCCCTCGAGTTGCCTACAAGAAATGATCTTGTCCCTCGATGTTGCCTACAAATATATGATGATAGTCCCTTAGAAATGCTAAGGTATCCTTACATGTTGTCTTCAATGACCATTACGTCCCTTTCGATAGTCCCTCAAATATCCAACGATTAGGGTTACCTACTCACTAATAGTAGGATAACACAGTCTAAAGGATAGGAGGAAAAGAACACTTTTTTTTCGAGTAGGTAGATAACTGTTAGGTACTTGCTCAAAACAACAAATCTTTTTCACACAAACACTTCTCAAACAAAGTTTTCAAAAACAACTTTGTAACACTCTTGAGGATAGAAACATGGGTTAAAACGAAGTAAAATAAAACTTTTCAAAATAAAGCACACACAAGCAGTTTTCAAAATGAGCAAGTACCTAAGAGCCCATGGAAAACCATGGATAGAAAGGGTGCTAACACCTTCCCTTTCTGTAATCTACCCCCCGTACTCATAAATATCTCGAAAAAAGGTTTTTTCTGTTCTTTTTTCCTTTTCCATGATTGGATGAAATAAAAGTCGATGACGACTCTTACTTACCGCAACATTTTGCAAACAAAAAACACAAACCAGTATTAACAGTCGGTTCTGCCACCGTATCACAGAACTGGCGACTCTGCTGAGGATTTTATAAGTGAGGTATACCTTAGGATCTAGGTAATCAAAATTGCTTCTCTTGATTGCTTTGTGTGCTTTATTTTTTAGGGTTTTGTTTGGGGTTACTATAGATCCTACATCCGGATCTGGGGAATACCTTTTAGGTAAGTAGCAATAGACAGTGAGGGAATTGTACGGCGTAGACCGATACGGTTGAAGCAGTATCTAAGTTGGTGTGGCACTTTGGTTGGTACCGGTATCCCTTGTGGAGAAACGAGGAGAATACGGGGCCGCTGCATGGTGTCGTCAAGCATCAACTGACCTTAGAACCTTTAATCGCCCAACTTGGCCATTAGAAAGTAGCGAGATAGCCGGCCTCAGTGTAGAGCTGAGAACTGGTTGATACTCGATGCTACACTCATTGAGATCATACTCTCGGAATATTTCGGCCGTAAGAAAAGATTGCGTGAGCTGAAACCATGACCGATGGAGGATGATCAGTGATATTGAGATCCTCTAGAACCCGGTAACTTTTTAAGACAGGTTGAACCAACTAAACTTCAAGAGGGTACTACCTTAAAACCTATGCAAGCCTAAACCTAAGGCTGTTTGTGTGACTTGTGTGCTTTTAACTTGAACTACTTGCACAATTTTATTATCTGACAACATGAGTTCCTTGCAGGTTTTGTTTACAGTTCTTATCCAATAACTTGGATTTCTTGCCGAGTTTACTTGCTTACATCACCTCACACTTTTGCTTAAACGCATAGCATACACATCATAACATCATGCCTTAACATTTCTCTAACCATTTCAAGGATCTCAAGGGTTTGTGATGCGGGTTATGGTAAATCAGACGTCTAGCAAGGGGCAAGGGGATTTATTTTCCTCTAGCCAATGTCGTCTAGAGATCAAAACACGATAACTTGAGTCAGTGGCTATGACCCACTCGATATGGTGAGCTTGACTCTTAAAGAAGGACTCTCAACGACACGAAGTTTCGTCAATCAAGCTGCAATCAAATTCTAACAGTTTCTTGTTTACCCCGCGAGATCCTTGAAAACATTGCATACATATATCATACATATCATTGCATAACAGGTCTTCCAGTATAGGTCTCTCATGTTCTCGCTGTTTATTTCAGCAATGGCTCTCAAACAAGACAACAGAGATCTTCAAACTCAAGAAGCTCAGTTCAGGGAAATATTCCTAAACCTATCCAAGGGGCAGGAAGAGTTAAAAACACTCCTCATTTGGAACTTGGTCAAGAAAAGTCCTGAAGACAATAAGGACGAACGGCTGGAACAACTGCAAGCTGAGGTAGGTGCAATGAGAACCCAAATGCTGGGGTAGATGGCTCTTATCCAAGGCCTATTCCGAAGACAAGAAGAGCTGAAAGCCATCATCAACCAACTTCATCAAGACGAATACAACAGTATGAAGCAAACAGTCGAGGTCGGGGACCAAGTCATTGATCAACCTCCAAGAAGACAAAAGGTTGGCTTGGTGAAGAGTGGACCTTCCCAAATTTCTACTACATCACGGGTCCAACAACAACCTCGCCAAAAACAACGGGTTGACCAGAGTAAGCTGGATATGACCAAAAGGCAGTTTACCAAACTCAACATGTTGTTATCTTAAGCTTTGCAACACCTGTTAAGGATGAATCTGATTACGTTGATAGGACCTCATCCGAATCCCAAAACTTCTTCCCCTAACTACAATCCTGATGCAAGGTATACATACCATTCCAACAGCTCGTGGCATGATACTGATGACTGTTTGGGCATTGAAAAATAAAATTCAAGACCTGATTGATGAAGGAGCACTAGAATTTGCACAAGACGGTCATGCTGAGTTCTTCTGCCATCCCTCAAAAGCATACCATCTGAAGTGACAAGTTCTCACAAGAAGACTTTTTGTTTATTATAATTTTTAATGTGTAATTTTCTTTTGATTTGTTTGAACATTTATTCATATCAAACCTCGTTATTTCATCAATGCATTGCACATGTTTGTCTTGAATCAATTCATTTGTATTCACTATTTCAAAAATGCGTTCTTGTTTCCTTTTGTGATATTAAACTCTCGATTAAAAATTCTAATCCTTAGAGGGAGGATGACAAAAATGATACCACAATATCTACAGTATGCTTTTGAACAGACCCTGCTGACAATGTACAGGCGTTGTTTCAAATCCTAAACAGTGGAGTTATAAGGAAGATAATCCCTAGTCAACCCCTTCGAGCCAAAGAAGTAGGAGTTTTATTTTCACACAAATTCAAACCCTTAATCATAACCTGGGGCAGGGTAGTTTCTCAGTTAATTTAGATGTGCATTCAGTCGCAATATTCTACTTCATACATAATGATTGCCCTTTGTAATTGCAAGCTTCTCAAGTCATGTTTAAAGCATTGGTTTTGATGAAGACAACATGGATATCAACATTCAAAGGATGTGCAAAAAGTTTATCAATATCATATAAAACCTTGTTACAAGTCTTGAAGATTAGAAGAAGAATTATTAAAGAAACAACAAATGTCAAAAGGTATAAATAATTCTTAAACTTGAATATAGATGTTCATAAATATGCATTCATAATCATATACATATCCCACATTTTTAACAATAAGAAAAACTATGTTTGAGATCTTTTTCAAAAGGATTTTTTGAAAATAAACTTTCAGGAACCGATTCCTACCTAACAGGGAACCGGGTTCCAAACTTGTTCAAAAATCACTTCCCTGGAATTTGTACCAGGAACCGGGTTGTACCTATAGGGGAACCGGTTCCTGCATGTTATTTTTGAATTCTGGGTTATAACATTCACTAAGAACCGGGTTCTGCCTGGGTCGGAACCGGTTCCCAGCGAACCACTACAAATTTTCTTTTGTTTTTTGAACATAATTCAAATGGTATTCTTTCATGATTGCATTGCATCTTTTCATATCAAATGGCATGAATGAAGAGGTATTTGTGACATTATAAATTGTGCAGATTTTCAAATTCAAATTACCTTCTTCAATTAACAATTTTCATCATTCAAATTTGCATATTCTTACAAACTTTCAAGTGTTCTTACAAATCATAAATTTTGTGAAACTTTCCATATACATTTTCATTAAGAAATCATTACAAGTTTCATACATTCATTGTGAACATTTATAATCATTGCTTGAGAATTGTTCCTTTATTGAAGAAGAAGATCAATCAAAGATTGGTAGTGCTCTCCATCTCTTTCAAATAAATCATTGTATTACAAAAAGAAAGTATTCCCTTACTATCCAGGATTGTTGGAAGTAAGTGTTGTGATTTGAAGAGGATTGTTCTTCATTCACATTAGTGTTTGTTTGACCTTAAAGGTGTTAAGAACCTTTGGTCACCCTATAGGTTAGATAGTAAGCATAGGTTGTACAATCATTCTAAACTATAGTGAAATCTCTTTCGTGTTGGAAAGGGGACTGGAGTACTCTCGGATTGTGAGGGGAACCAGGATATATCGCCGTGTTCTTTACTTTTCCGCTTTTATCGTTTTCATCACCATAATCAAGAAAAGATAAGATATAGTCAAAAACCTTCAAACACTTAACCACAAATTACTACAAGTATTCTCATAAAACCGAATAAATTTTTATATACCTAATTCACCCCCCTCTTAGGCACTCTTAGACTTACAATTGGCATCAGAGCAAGTTATAGGTAACTTGTTCCTAAAGATCCAGAATGGCTTCCGCAAATCAAAATCCGGTTTTCAAAGATGGTGGTAGTAACAACAAGCCTCTATTGTTTTGTGGTGAATACTTTGACTTTTGGAAAATTCGCATGAAGACTCATCTTGAAGCGCAAGGAGAAGAAATATGGAATGCTGTTGAGAATGGTCCATTTACTCCGGTGTGTGTTGTCAATGGTGTTGGTTCATCAAAGCCTAAAGCATCATGGGATGACGATGACAAGAAAAAAGTTCTCTTTGACAAAAAGGCAATCAATATTCTCCAATGTGCTCTTAGTATGGATGAATTTTTCAGAGTATCGGCATGTACAACGGCAAAGGAAATTTGGGATACTCTTGTAGAAACTCATGAAGGAACCGCCGAAGTCAAAAGGTATAGATTGAACACTTTGAGTCAAGAATATGAATTATTCAGAATGCTGCCCGGAGAATCCATCCTTGACTTGCAAAAGAGATTCGTTCACTTGACAAACCATTTGAAGGCACTCGGTAAGACTTTAACTAACGATGAATTAAATCTTAAAGTGCTTAGGTCTTTAACTAGGGAATGGCAACCAAAAGTGACGGCAATATCCGAAAAGAAAAGCCTAGCAACTATGACTTCCGCAACACTTTTCGGAAAGCTTCAAGAATATGAGACGGAACTTGGAAGGCTTGAAAAACATGAGAATCATGAGAAGAAATCCAAAGGCATTGCTTTGAAAGTTGATTCAAAAGAAAGTCAAGATAAAGATTCATCGGAGGAAGATGAAAACTTCTTGCTTCTTGTAAAAAGGTTAGGAAAATATTTTGGTCATAAAAATAATCTTCATAATGCTAACTTTGTCAAAAGAAAGAAATTTTATAAGCATAAAGATAAAGAAGCCTCCACATCAACACAAGATGTCACATGCTATGAATGTGGAAAGCAAGGTCACATAAAGCCGGATTGTCCAAAACTCTCCAAGGAAAATGGATTCAAAGGCAAAAAGGAGTTCAAGAACAAAAGGGCTTATGTTGCATGGGAAGATAATGAGATAAGTTCTTCATCCGATTCGGATAGTGACGAAAGTGCAAATCTAGCATTGATGGCTTCACATCACTCCGACGATGATATCATGGACATCATGGATATCATATGCATTCACTAACCATTTCAAGGGTTTTGGAGATTCATCTTTGTTCTTGTTTTGTAGGATATGGATTCACTTCGCAGGAAAACTATCCAAGTCAACCTTGTAAGAATTCCTCCACAACTTAAGGAGCTAGATTCAAGGATCCCTGAGAACTCTCCATTCACCTAGAGGCATGGTCGTCTACTCAACTTAGTCACCTCCAATGCAGAGGAGGATATGATGAAGGCGCTCTTCCAGTTCTTTGATCCTTTGAACCATTGCTTCACATTTCCCGACTATCAGCTTGTGCCCACTTTGGAAGAATTCTCTTAACTCTTGAGGATTCCTATTATCAATCAACTACCTTTCAACGGTAGGGAAAGAGACCCAAAGCCATAAGAGATTTCTCAAGCTCTGCACTTGCACTCATCTGATGTCACAACTTATTTGGAAACTAGGAGTGGTGTCAAAGGCTTCTTGGCAAAGTTCCTGTTTGAGAAAGCCCAAAGCTGTTGGAATTCCCCAGACTTACAAGCCTTTGAGGAAATTGTGGCTCTCCTCATCTATGGGATGGTTTTGTTTCCAAATCTTGACCAACTCATAGATGTGAACACCTTCAAAATCTTCATATCACGCAACCCAGTGCCTACATTGCTAGGGGATATCCTACACTCTTTTCACACTCACACAATGAGGAAAAGAGGTGTTCTTATGTGTTGCACTCCTCTTTTGGCAAGATGGTTTATTTCTTATCTTCTCCAATCAGTCTTAAGGAATGAGCAAGGTTCAAGATGGTCATAAAGGTTGATGACGCTCAAACATTCAGATATTCATTGGTGCTCCCGATCCAAAGAGAATGTTATCATTGCTGACTGTTGTGGGGAATTATCTAATGTCCCTCTACTTGGAATTAGGGGAGGCATCACCTGCAACCCATGCTTAGCTCTAAGACAGTTTGGTTATGCCCGAAGGGATGGCCCGCATGAGATGTTGGTTCAAGGCTTGGTATTCGACTACGACAACGACGATCAAGGTCTTCGCCAGAGATTCATCCGATCTTGGAGGATGCTAAACAAGGTGGATAGAAAGACTTTGGGACACAAGAATTCCATCCCTCTTGAGCCTTACCTCAAGTGGGTACGAACTCGTGCTCAAAGTCTTATGATGCCTTATCCTTCCATCCTACCGGTGATCATTGAGAATGTTAAGGAAGGAGAAGTTCCATACACTATCCTACATCCTGACATACCCACATCTCTTGAAGACCTGCAAAAGGATTGGATACAACTCAAAGGAGAGCGAGATACTTTTGAAGCCCAATTCTACGCAAGCGAGAAGAAGGTTTTGGAACTCACTAGGCTACTTCATGAGGAGCAAACTCTAAATGCCTACATTGCACCAAAGAGGATGCACACTACTTTTTTATCTTAGAGTTTTGTATTATTTAGCCCAAGGAGCATTGATGTACTCTAACTCTATCTTATTAATATAACGTGTGCTTCTTTTTGTCTAAAACGAACTTAAATCCTTTTAAAATCCTTGAAAACATTACATGTGTACATATCATTCATCATAACATAAACAGGTCTTTTGCAACGAGTTTCCTCATCTCTCTACTGTTTATTTCAGTAAGACGGATCTCGAATAGACAGTCAAAGATCTTCAAGTTCAAAACACGCAGTTTCAACAGTTGCTCATGACCCTAGCTAAAGGGCAAGAAGAATTGAAGACTCGGTTGGCCAAAAAGAAGAAGAAGAAAGAGAAGAAACCAACTGGTGTTGTAATCATGGGGAGAAGGTTTCAAGGACAAACTAGAAGAACCTTGAATCTCGCAGCAACATCTGATGAAGTAGAAAGAAAAGGAAAGGAAACAGCGGTTCTGTCAGAATCTGAAGAAGAGGAAGACTATTCCGAGGAACAGTATCCTCCAGCAGATGATAAGTACAAACATCTTGAAGAGCGTCTGAGCGCTATGGAAATACAGAAGGTTCCAGGTCTAGACTTTGAAGAATTGGGGCTAGTGTCGGGAATTGTGATCCCACCGAAGTTCAAAGTGCCGTTGTTTGCAAAATATGATGGGGTGTCATGTCCTAAGATGCACCTCCGATCATATGTGAGAGAGATCCATCCGCACTCCGCCAATAAAGACCTATGGGTGCATTTTTTCCAAGATAGCCTATCTGGAACATAACTCGATTGGTTTTACCAATTGGAAAAGGCCGACGTCCACAACTGGGAAGATCTTGCCGCAACTTTCTATAAGCAATACCAGTATAATGCAGATTTGGCGCCTACCCGTACTCAACTTTAGAGTATGGCTATGGCTTCTAATGAGGGTTTCAAGGATTACACACAGAAATGGAGAGATCTAACTGAGAGAGTACAACCCCCTCTATCTGAAAGGGAGTTGGTGGATATGTTCTTAGGCACTCTATCAGGCCCTTTCTTCAACCATCTGATTGGGAGCTCATCGGCAGGATTTACTGAGTTAATACTAACCGGAGAGAGGGTGGAAGCTGGCATAAAAAGTGGAAAGGTTCAGAAGGATTCATCTGCCTCTACAGCTGTAAGAAAGCCTTTCACTGGGAAGAAGAAGGTGTCTGCTGTTTATCCATAAAGGAATCAAGGGAGAGCTAAACGTCGACCAATGGTAGGGGCCGTTATAATCCCAAAGCCTACATCTGATCAACCAAGAAGTAACCAACCGAGGGTGGAAAGGCCAGTCCGACAATTCACTAGAATCAATATGACTCTAGCCCAGGTTTTACCACATTTTCTGAAATCCAATTTGACAACTCTAAAGGAAGCTCCAAAGAATCCCAACACTGTGTCCCCTCATTATCACCCAAATGCCAGATGTGCATATCATTCCGAAAGTCCGGGTCACGACACTAACAACTGTTGGGCCTTGAAAAACAAAATTCAAGACCTTATAGATGCAAAAGATATTGAGTTTGATGCACCCGAGAAACCAAACGTCATTTCCGCTCTTATGCCTAGGCATGGTCACAACGCCAATGCTATCGAAGAAGATTTGTTTGTTACCACAGTTGATAAACTCTTGACTCCACTCTCAATCATTAAGATAAACTTGTTGAAAGCTGGTGTATTCCCGGATTGTAATGAAGACTGCCATCTTTGCTTATCCTCACCAACCATTTGCCTTTGTTGAAAACAGGCATTCAACGCTTGATAGATAACCAAAAGATTCTGTTTAAAAGTGCTCCTGTTTCACCTATTCCTATTGAAGACGTTTCAATCATAACCATCTCCGCCAACCCTTCCAGGGTCTCCAAAAGACCCGTTAGGATTACATCGGTTCCAAAAACTACTCCTCTTATAATCACAATGCCTGGGCCAGTCCCATATGAATCAGACAAGACTGTGTCGTGGAATTACGGTGGGGACATTTATTACCATGGCATCAAACAATATGGGCTGGCCGCCGAAGAAATAAACTCCGAAAAAGAAGACTCCGACATTAGCAATATTGTCGGAACCAGTAAGATTACCCGTAGCGGTAGAATCTTCTCTCCAGAAATTGCCCCTCCAAAGGCAGTTTTTGGACCCGTGGCTGTTCCAAAGGTTACCTCCGTACCAATAATCTTATTTGCAAGTACAACTATTAACAAAGACGACACAACCCCTGCTGTTATCCCTGCCAACACTTCTACTGCTGAAACTCGAGGAAAAAGCATTCAAGAAGAGCCTGTCCGAACGAAGGCTCAGCCACTAACTGTTCCCGAAACCTCCAAAAAGGAAATAGAGGAGATCCTGAGAATAATAAAGAAGAGTGACTACGACGTAGTTGAACAGTTGGGGCAAACTCCCTCCAAAATCTCCATGCTGGCATTGTTGTTGTGCTCCGAGGAACATGAGAAAGCTCTGGTGAAGTTTCTGAAGACAACCCATGTGCCTCAAGAGACATCGGCTGACCAATTTCAAGATTGTGTGGCCAGTTTGACGGTGGACAACGGCCTAGGTTTCTCGGATGCTGATCTGACACCAAAGGGAAGAAAGCACAACAAGGCATTGCATGTCTCTGTGGAATGTAGAGGAACAACTCTGGCCCATGTTTTGGTGGACACTGGCTCATCTTTGAATGTTTTACCGAAGAAAGCTCTCGACAGACTAGATTGCGAAGGATTAACATTGAAACCCAATAACATAGTTGTAAAGGCATTTGATGGTTCAAAGAGGATGTCCACGAGGAGGTGGACATCCCCATAAAGGTTGGGACTCAAACTTTCAACTCAACCTTCTATGTAATAGACATCCGCTCCTCTTACTCCTGTCTGCTAGGACGACCATGGATCCATAATGCCGGTTCTATCACCTCCACACTGCACCAGATGCTGAAATACCCGGTCCATGGAAAGACTATCACTGTCCACGGAGAGGAAGAGTATATGATTAGCCACCTCAATTCTTTCCGGTATATGGAATTGGACGGAGAATTCATTGAAACTCCTTTTCAACATTTCGAAGAAGTCTCTTAAGAGGTAGCAGTAACCAAGATGGTACCCCAGATCCCCAAGATCACAAGACCTCCGCTCCGGATGTCATCTCTGAAGGACGCCAAGGCAGTAGTAGAGGAGGGTGGATGCACCATCTAGGGGAAACTTCTGGACATTCTGTATAAATTTGACAAGTTTGGCTTAGGGTTTACTTTAAGTGCTCAGAAGGCTATGCGCCGTGCCCGTGCTGGAGGGCCACCTTTGAAGATTAGCAACCGAGAGATCAATGCAGTGGAAGATGGTGAAGAGCATTGCAGCTTGGAGGATTGGATATTTCCTACTATCAACGGAGGACTTCGCAATTGGGAAGCCAGAGACTTTATCCCAATAACATTCATCCCTCAGTAATTTATCTTTTACATTTTCTGTTGGACTTGTAATATTCACAAACAATTCGCACATTTAAAACCTTGTGTCTTGCCCGAGGCACAATGGTCCATTTGTAAGAGTTTTTATTTCATCTTCATATGACATTCAATGAATCATGGACGTTTTTCACATACAAACTTTTGTGCTCATTATTTTTCTTTTACATTTTATTGTTTAAAGATGGCTATACCCTTACATACACCCACACTCACAAATGCAGGTACCCCTACATTCTGGATCCCATGGGTAACGATACTGCTATAGACTTTTGTGACTCTGAGGATCTAGTCTACCAAGCCGAAGACGAAGGTGAGGAAGATTGTGAAGTACCAGGAGAATTGGCCAGACTACTACAACAAGAGGAAAGAGCTATTTAGCCTCATGAAGAACCGGTGGATACAATTAACTTGGGTACCGAGGAGGATAAAAAAGAAATCAAGATGGGTGCCAATCTAGAGCCGAGTGTCAAGGAACGTCTGATTCAGCTATTGCATGATTATGTTGAGATCTTTGCTTGGTCATACAAAGACATGCCAGGACTCGATACAGACATCGTGGTACATCGACTGCCCATAAGAGAAGACTGTCCACCAGAAAAACAAAAAGTCCTCCGCATGAGACCTGACATGTCATAGAAGATCAAAGCGGAAGTCATGAAACAATTCAATGCTGGATTCTTGGCTGTCACTTCCTATCCCCAATGGGTTACCAACATTGTTCCCGTGCCTAAAAAGGAGGACAACGTACGAATGTGCGTGGACTATAGAGATTTGAATAGGGCCAGCCCTAAAGATGATTTTCCACTTCCCCACATCGATATCCTGGTTAACAATACGGCCCAGCACAAAGTGTTTTCCTTCATGGACGGATTCTCAGGTTACAACCAAATCAAAATGGCACCCGAGGACATGGAGAAAACAACATTTGTCACACAGTGGGGTACATTCTGCTACAAAGTGATGCCATTCAAACTGAAGAATGCTGGGGCAACCTATCAACGCGCCATGGTAGCCTTATTTCACGACATGATACATCATGAAATAGAGGTCTACGTAGATGACATGATAGCCCGATCACAAACAGAAGAAGAGCACTTGGATCACTTGCAAAAGTTGTTTGAAAGATTGAAGAAGTATAATCTAAGATTGAATCCAAACAAGTGCACATTCAGAGTACGGTCCGGTAAACTTTTAGGTTTTGTCGTCAGCAACAAGGGCATTGAGGTCGATCCTGCCAAGGTTAAAGCAATACAAAAAATGCCTTCTCCTCGTACTGAGAAGGAAGTCAGAGGATTCTTGTGGCGCCTGAACTATATTGCCAAATTCATTTCTCACCTAACCGCTACTTGTGAGCCAATCTTCAAACTATTGAAGAAAGATCAAGTAGTCAAATGGAATGATGAATGCTAGACTGCTTTCGACAAAGTCAAAGAGTACCTCCAAGAGCCTCCTGTTTTGATGCCACCAGTCGAGGGAAGACCACTGATCATGTATCTGACTGTTTTAGAAAACTCAATGGGGTGTGTATTAGGGAAGCATGACGAGTCTGGCCGAAAAGAGCACGCTATTTACTACATGAGCAAAAAGTTTACCGACTGTGAAACCAGATATTCACTGCTCAAGAAAACTTGTTGGCTCTGGCATGGGCTGCTCGCAGGCTAAGACAATATATGTTAACTCATACTACCTTGTTGATATCTAAGATGGATCCGATAAAATACATCTTCGAGAAGCCTGCTATGTCTGGGAGGATAGCTAGATGGCAGATGATCCTAACAGAATATGACATACAATATACTACCCATAAAGTTATAAAGGGCAATGTATTGGCTGATCATCTTGCTCAACAAGTTGTAGAAGATTATGAGTCCATGAAGTTTGAATTCCTGGATGAAGACATCATGACATTAGACAAATGTGAAGAAATCATACCATATGACGGACCTGAACAAGGATCCCGATGGACCCTGTTCTTTGATGGGGCATCCAATGCACTTGGTAATGGTATCAGTGCTATGCTCATATCTCCGGAAGGATGTCATACTCCCTTTACTGCCAGACTTTGCTTCAACTGTACGAACAACATGGCAGAATTAGAAGCATGCATCTTTGGTCTCAAGGCTGCCATAAACTTGGGAATCAAATCCTTAGATGTATTCGGAGATTCAGCTTTGGTCACCAGTCAAATCAAAGGGGAATGAGACACTAAGCACCTAAATCTTATCCCCTACAAAGAACACGTTTTGACATTGCTACCACATTTTGATAAGATTACCTTCGAGTATTTCCCGCGAGAAGAAAATCAGCTAGCAGACACTCTAGCTACAATGTCATATATGTTTAAACTTAATTGGGATACCGAGGCTCCCCAGATCACCATTGAACGAATGGATGAACCAGCACACTGTCACGAGATTAATACTGAAAAGGTAATGGACCAGCTTTGGTTTCATGAAGTCAAGAGGTATCTCAAGGATCAAGAATATCCAGAAGGAGCTTCAATCAATGATAAAAAGTTCTTAAGGAGATTCTCTACTAAGTTCTTCCTGAGTAATGGCATCCTGTACAAGCTCAATCATGACTCCATTCTGCTTCGGTGTATGGATAAGGTTGAAGCGGAAAAGATCATGGCTGAATTACATGAAGGTACTTTTGGCACTCACTCTAGTGGACATACAATGGCGAAGAAAATCCTACGGGCAGGCTATTATTGGTCTACCATGGAAGCAGATTGCTATCAACACTCTTAGACCTGTCATAAGTGGCAAATTTATGCTGATAAAGTGCACGTACCTCCGGTTCCTCTGAATGTCTTAATAGCTCCTTGGCCCTTTGCTATGTGGGGAATTGATATGATTGGGGAAATCAAGCCTACAACCTCCAATGGACACCGCTTCGTCCTAGTGGCCATTGACTATTTTACAAAGTGGGTCGAAGTAGCTTCCTTCGCTTCCGTTACTAAGAATGTTGTTGCCCGCTTCATCAAGCAAAATCTCATCTGCCGGTACGGTATCCCGGAAAGGATCATCACTGGAAATGGTACAAATATTAACAATACTATGATCACTGCCTTGTGCGAGCAATTCAAGATTCAGCATCATAATTCTTCCCCCTATCGACCAAAGATGAATGGTGCTGTCGAAGCTGCAAATAAAAACATTAAAAAGATCATACAGAAAATGACAGTCACGTACAAAGACTGGCATGAGATGCTACCATTTGCTCTCCACGGGTATCGTACCATGGTTCGCACATCAACTGGGGCAACACCCTATTCTTTGGTATATGACATGGAGGTTGTCTTGCCTATTGAGGTCCAAATCCCCTCTCTAAGAATTATGAAGGATGCAGGTTTGAATGAAGACGATTGGATCCAGACTCGACTTGACCAACTGAACTTAATTAATGAAAAGAGACTTACTGCTGTTTGCCATGGTCAAATGTATCAAAAATGGATGATCAAGGCCTTCAACAAGAAAGTCAGACGCCAAGTATATCAAGTTGGGGATCTAGTGATCAAACGTATCATTCTACCACAAAGTGATCCCAGGGGCAAATGGACTCCTACCTATGAAGAACCATTTGTAATCAAAAATATATTCTCCGGTGGGGCAATGATCTTGACAACCATGGACGGTGACGACCTGCCACAGCCTGCGAACGCGGACATAGTCAAAAGATACTACGCATAAGAGACCCGCTAGGTTGACACACCTAGGCAAAACAAGGGCATCCCGGCGAACCAAAAAGGTTCGGGAAAAAATTAGGGATAAAATAAAAAAATCTATACACCCGGCAAGTTGAAAACCCGAAAGGGCGACTTGGGCAAAAAGGGGTTTCTCGGTGGACTGAAAACCCAAAAGGGCAGTCCAGGCAAAAGTTAGGGAATTAAAGCGTATGACTATGTCCCGTCGGATCACTTTGCGGACAACCTTTGACTTCCACTGACAAACTCGGAGTTTCTGATTAATTCAATCATCTTCGGACGAAGCAACAAATAGACAAGATATTTAGAGATATAAAGGCTATAGTAGAATGGGAACCCCATGGGATTATTACACATAGCTATCTTTCTTTGTATAAACTTTTCTTGTTTTATGGCATCATTCTCTTACTAGAATGTTTGTCTCCTTTGTACAAAATACTTATTCAAAGTCAAATACAAAGATATCTCTTTAAAAGTACAGAAAACCATTTATCTTTTTTACACTTGTGTTTTATTTGCAAAAACATCCAATGATTCATTGATGAACATATGCATTTGAACATAATTACTGTTTACAAATAAAAAAAATGAGAAAGACAATTACTGATAGGTTGAAAGGATAGGAAAATGTCTCTGGGCTATTCCATAAGCAATCCCCTACAGTACGTCATTTAAATCCCCAGCGGAACAAAGTTCCCAGTTATCAATCCCCAGCAAAAGTCGTCAAAATCCTCGGGACTCCTCAACAGATTTTACAAGCAATACATGGCATTGCCCTCACAACCGAATTTATTTCTCTCAACAGAAATCCATCAGTACTTCAAGACATGAAGACTCACTTATCCTCAGCAATATTCAGGGATTTATTTTCCTTAATCTGACAACAATACAACTAATCAGCTCACATATGCATACATTGCATCCATATATCATAAACATTGATAAAGCAAATACATTACATCATACATTTCATGCAACATGACTTTGTATTTTAGCTAATATTTTACCCTTTTCAGGATGAGATTAACATCTACCCTTAACAGATTCAATCTTTTGATACAGTTCAAATGCGCTCCAGATACGAATGCCATCCTGATACTCATTCAATTTCAAACTTTTGATACAGTTTAGATATGCTCCAGATACGGATGCCATCCAGATACTCATTCAGATTCAAACTTTTGATACAGTTCAGATACGCTCCAGATACGGATGCCATCCTGATACTCATTCAATTTCAACCTTTTGATACAGTTCAGATACGCTCTAGATACAGATGCCATCCTGATACTCATTCAGATACAACTTCAAGATACAGTTCAGATATGCTCCAAACACGGACGCCATTCTGATACTCATTCAGATCTAGCTTTTGATACAGTTCAGATACGCTCCAGATACGGATGTTATCCTGATACTCATTCAGATTCAGCTTTTAGATACAACTCAGATACACTCCAAACATGGACGCAATTCTGATACTCATTCTTTCAACTTACAAATTACAATTCAACAAGCATCCTTGGATGGCATCTACAAGCCCATCTCCAACAATATTCTATCACCTCTCTAAATGGCATCTTTAAGCCCATTCCACCTATCATCGCATCGCCGAGTGAAAATTTCTGGGCACTCTAATGTCCAATCATCTTCCACCTTCGAGTCACGAATGGCAGAACTCGCCAATCTAACTCTTCAAGTTTAATAAGATTGAACAGGGGCAGCTGTTGTACCCCAAAATTTTCTCTCTCATTTATCAAGTATTTTCTCACAAGATATTCTACAACGTCAAGTTTGCAGCATTGGTACATCAATTTAGGCTTGAAATTGGCACAAGGACAAATGGACTTTTAATGCCCCATTTGACTTTCATGGATCATTTTGGACTCTCAAGATTGCTCATGTTAAGTTTTAGGTCTTGGATCGCATTTTTGCTCAGTCAATTGATCAGATGACCTAAAATCAGTCGTATTGGTAAAAAAGTTAACTGTAGCACCAAAAGTCAAACTTTGACTTTTTTGGTCAACATTAAGTTTCAAATATCACAATTCATCAAGACATTCAAAAATATCAAGCTTGATCATCAAGAAGTTAAGAAAGTCAAAAGTCAACTTGAAAAGTCAAGATTTCCAAGACTTAGAAATTTTCTAAGTGTTTTTATACATGATAATTTCATCACTTCATGCCATTCTTTCACCAAGATGTAAGATGATTCAAAAGAAGCTTTCAACATGAAAGTTGTAGATATCCATGATATCTACAACATTTATTTACACAACTTCTCCTAAATATGCTTGGATCTCAAGTTATAAATTCATGAAGTCGTGACATTTTCATTTAACACTTAGAGAAATTTTCAGCAGTTTTGGTAAGGTTTTTATCCCGACTTCTTGGTCAATTTTCATAAAGTTACAATTTTATTTAACAAAAGTGGTAAACATGAAAGTTATAGAGGGTGTTTCAAGCTTTCTAAAACATCCAAGAGCATGAATTTATCATACTTGAGCTAGGAAATTCAAGGGCATGAAGTTGGGCATCCACCCTTAATTTGCAAGTCATTCTATTGAATAACACACAACAAAACCCTTATGCTATGCTGCATAATCTTATGTTGCAGGCCTTCTTGCTTGCAAATCTCTACATAATTTAATGTTTACACCCACTTTTGAGCTATTACCCAAGTGTTTAAGCCACTGTCCAAAGGATGTTTCCATTTATGGCATAAAGGCACCATTGCTATTCTTGAAAAGCAAGCTTTTTGTACAAAACTTGTCTTGAGCCCATACTTTGTTTGTTTATGATTTTACTCCACCATAAAACATGGAAATCAACCCCTCTAAACCAGCAACTTTGGTACTTCATCTTGGAACCATGGAGTAGTTGACATAGTTTGATATTTATATCCCAACCAAACCATAACATGTTATCTTGTAAACCTATTCAAACTTTGTTCACAAGTCCTTTACCTACAAATAGAAGAAGCATTTGCAAGACAAAGAGATTAGAGAAAGGATGGAGAGAAAAGACAGAAGTTATATTGGTAAACCCTCAAAATCTCATATTCACAAAAGCCATAACAATCCACAAAACTTCCACTCTTGAGTTCTAAAGTCCAAACCTTTGAACCTCTCATACCTTACAAATTCTGTCCAACCATCTAAACACTCCACATACATCATATATAAGTTGTTCAAACACAAGAAAAACTTCTGTAATATCACTATCATCACTTCCACAACTCAACAACAGCCCATACAACAGCTCAAACTCAAAGCACACATTTCAGTTTCAAGGTAAATTTTCTTGACTTTGAACTCTTCATACAAGCATCATTAATGGTTCATTTGTGAAGATAAAATGTAGATATAATTGCCTTGAAGCTAGACATATGCTTGCTTTTCATTTTTACTAACCATGTGTTGAGAACTAACTTTTACATGTAGCAAAACAGTGATAAAAGCAAAAAACAGCAGTCTTGCGTCGATACGAAATGCTATGCGTCGACACATACTAAGTTCAAAATAGGTTATGAGCCGATGCAAACTATTATGCATCCATACGAAATGTTGCATGCGTCTACACAAAATGAGAATGCGTCGACTCATACTGAGTTAATTTTCATTTTTCAGCAGCAAGAAAGTTTTCGTATCAATACGTAATGGCATGCGTCAATACATAAACTGTTTTCGTATCAATACATAATGGCATGCGTCAATACAAAAACTGTTTTCGTATCAATACATAATGGCATGCGTCAATACATAAACTATTTTCGTATCAATACATAAGTGTATGTGTCAATACATAAAAAAATTTCAAAATAATTTTCTTTTTTTATTTATTTATTTTTGTACATTATTTATTCATTCAATATAGTTGTAATAGTAAATTAGGATTTATTTGCTTTCATCCCCCCATTTGTAAATTTGTATCCCCATCCCCCAAATGATGTAATAGTGTAGGATTTTAATTTCCGCAACTTATCACTTTGATATTATTGTTAGTAATTAGGGTGTGTATGACAAGATAAAATCAACAAGTAGAAAACCCTAACACAAGACAAAACAAGCATGAAAATCAATACACTTGCACAAGCACCCCTAGGGTAAAATCCACTTGGTTACCTTATAAATGGCCATATTACACATGTGAGATATCTTAGCAAAAACCATCAAAAAATAAGATCATAGTCCCACGATGACGCTATTTAAATGTTGCCTTACAAATGACCTTAGTCCCTCAAGAGAAATGCTAAGATACCTTGCAATATTGCTAATAATGGTTATACGATGACCCGCGCCCGTCCGTTAACATCCAAAGATAGGGTTTTTTACCAAATAAATGGTAAGACGACAATGTCAAAGGAAAAGAAAATGAACAAGAAAGTTATTTAAGTAGGTAGAATGTTCCTAATTACTTGCTCAATTTCAAACAAACATCCTTGCTATTTTCAAAACAAACACTTACACTTTCAAACATCTTACAAAAATTGAAAACATTTTCAAAATATTAACATCTTTGCATACATTCTTACGAACGAGAATCATTACAAAGATTGCCTAAATAATGGCCTCTTTTACAAAATACTTTAAAAAACCACACAAAGCACAATTTCAAAACAAAAAGCAAGTGATCTAGCAAGTAACTAAGAGCCCATGGAAAACCATGGATGAAAAGGGTGCTAATACCTTCCCTTTTCATAATCTACCCCCCGAACTCAAGAAACAATCTCAAAGGTCTTTCCTGTGCTTTTTCACCTTTCCTTTTGGATAAAAGAAAAGTCGGTGGTGACTCTTGCTAAACCGCAACATTTGCGATCAAACGCAAAACACCCAAGTCAGTTCTCTCACTGTATCACACCTACTGTCCAGGTTCCATCTCAAGCCCTACTATCTAGGCTTTCATCTCGGAGTAACCCTACTATCTAGGTTCCTTCTCACAACCCTACCATCCAGGCTATCATATCGAAGTAACCCTACTATCCAGGTTCCTTCTTGCAGCCATACCATCCAGGCTATCATATCGAAGTAACCCTACTATCCAGGTTCCTTCTTACAACCATACCATCCAGGCTATCATATCGAAGTAACCCTACTATCCAGATTCCTTCTTACAGCCCCACTATCCAGGCTTTCATATCGAAGTAACCCTACTATCTAGGTCCCTTCTCATAGACCTACTATCCAGGCTTTCATATCGAAGTAACCCTACTATCCAGGTTCCATCTCACAGCCCTACTATCCCGACTTTCATCTTGAAGTAACCCTACTATCCAGGTTCCTTCTCACATCCCTACTATCCCGACTTTCATATCGAAGTAACCCTACTATCCAGGTTCCTTCTTGCAGCCCTATTATCCAGGCTTTCATCTCGGAGTAACCCTACTACCCAGGTTCCTTCTCACAGCCCTACTATCCAGGCTTTCATATCGGAGTAACCATACTACCCAGGTTCCTTCTCACAACCTTACTATCCAGGATTTCATATCGAAGTAACCCTACTACCCAGGTTCCTTCTCACAACCCTACTATCCAAGCTTTCATATCGAAGTAACCCTACTATTCAGGTTCCTTCTCACAGCCCTACTATCCAGGCTTTCATATCGAAGTAACCCTACTATCCAGGTTCCTTCTCACAACCCTACTACCCAGGTTTTTCATATCGAAGCAACCCTACTATCCAGGTTCCTTCTCAAGCCCTACCATCCAGGCTTTCATATCGAAGTAACCCTACTAACCAGGTTCCTTCTCACAACCCTACTATCCAAGCTTTCATATCGAAGTAACCCTACAACCCAGGTTCCTTATCACAACCTTACTATCCAGGTTCCTTCTCACAACCCTATTATCCAGGCTTTCATATCGAAGTAACCCTACTATCCAGGTTCCTTCTCATAACCCTACTATCCGGGTTCTTCCTCTCTTATCCCCAAACAATAGTCCACAATACTGTAAGACCGGGACCTGATCAAACACGATTGGTTTCGCATCTCTCCAGTAGGTCGCGGTGCAGCATATACCCCGACCAGATACACAGTTCACTTCCGCTTCCCCAAACCGGAGTTATTCCCCAGTAGAGTAACGGACAACTGAAGCTCCTAAAATTCTATTTCTCCCAAGACAGATACCAACATTCCTCAACAGATTCCTCCTTAATGACAGGAGCAGGAATTCTCATCAAAGTAATATCTCAGGAAATTAACATCCTCTAGATGACATATTTAAGCCCATCTCCGACGGTACTCCATTGCGTCTTGGATGACATCTTTAAGCCCATCTCCGACAATTCTCTAGCAACTTCTAAATGGCATTTATAAGCCCATTCCCGATATCACAAATCAAGTATCACTTCATGCGAGAGCAAATTTCTGGGCACTCTAGTGTTCAATCATCTTCCACCTTCAGATCATGAAAGGCAGACGAGCCAATCTAAATCTTCAGGTTTAAGAAGATTGAACAGGGGCATCTGTTGTACCCCAAAGTTTGCCCTCTTTTCATGCATGCATATTATTGGTTTTATAGTTATGGAATAAAGGTATATTTATCAAGCTTCTTCAGGTTACAAGTGACGTTTATTTCGTCAATGGATATTCTCAGAGTATTTTTCATGCTGAAGATTGGTTCGCTGTTTTGCAATGATTCGGGGTTCAAAGATTCACAAGTCCAACCCGGCGCGTCATATTCAGGTGTTCTTTCGCCAAGATATCTCTGATAACATATTCTCAAATTCAGGTTCGGCTCAAGAGTCAATTATTTAAAGAAGGTCTCCGAATGTGTGAGTTTTCTCGAAGAAATGTGGTGAAAAAGTATGCTGAAAGTGCAATTTTTACGCGCTAAAAAATTCATAACTTGAAGATCGTGGCTCGTTTTGAACCCGTTCCGGTGGCCAAAATTCCGTCTTGATGTTATCTACGTTTTCATCTCTCACGGATGGAAGCCAATTTCGATCAGAAGGTCTTCAAAAGTGTGGATTTATCAAGTATTTTCGTACAGAAAATTTGTGACAGAAGTTTATCAGCATCATGTTCAGAAAATCATAATTTAGTTGATTTTCACTGTATCGAGCTGGTTCCAGTGCCAAAATTTCACAAATTGAGTTGACTACATTTCCATAAGAGGTATCGAGTTCGAACGATATCCAAAAGGCCTTCGTTTTTTATCCAGAGTGCACGTGACACGCCAAAAATCCTGAATGCTGAATATTATTTCATCTGGGTCGAAACTTCGAAAATTCATAACTCGGTCAATTTTTATCGGATCGGGCCCATATTTTTACACAAGGTCACTGACTCAGATATTTACAACTTTTCTTCCAAAGTTGAGACCGGGTTATGCTCCGATCAATACCATTTTTTTGTTGAAGAACGTGTCAGAGTCGACACTGGAGTCCAAAATAAGTTTGTCTGAGCTAAAACTTCAAAAATTCATAACTAATTCAATGTTTATCCGATTGAGCCTATTTTCAGACAGGAGTTAGTTCTCGATGTCGGCTACATTTTGTTTTCACATTTCAACTTCAAAAATTTCCTTTAAGCCCCTGCGATTTAGCCTGGAACATGACGGACTCAAGTGAACATTGGAGGCCCAATTGCACATTCAAAGCCCATATCTTTGCTCTAATTTCCATTATATAATCTCATTCTTTTCAAACAAACAAGGGGAGAAAAAAAACCTTTACATCAATCCTGTCAAAATATCAAATTTTTTCAAGAACCCTAAAACCTTGAAATCCTTATTACAAACCTCCATCTCACTACAAACAAGCCATCCTTGTTACAAATCCACATCTCACTACTTCTCCAGTAAGGGTAAGGTTGGTTTGATCTCCATGATCAAAAGGGTATAATCATTCATACATGCCATATCGGTTTTAATATTACAAAATTTAATATATTTGCTTTATTTGTATTTCATGATATAGTAATTTATTTAATGTGTTCATGAGATTCAACACTGCAGATTTAGACAGGATCTCATGCAGGGTTATTACAAAACGTTGAGGCCAAAATAGAACAACCACCAATGCATGACTCATGGCAAGACAGACATCCTGAGGAGGCTAAGAGCGTGGGTTCAACAACCACCCCTATTGGTTTTGGTTTTCTTCCTTTCTATTTATCCTTTTACCTATTTTTATTCTTTCTGTTTAAAATCTTTTTCATAAAACTTAACATTTTTCAGAAACCTTTGATTTTTCATAATAAACTCGAATAATTAATTTTAGTTTTTTTTTTAATTTTAGGTTTTAAATTAATTTTTGGGTCAATACCCACTCCTGGAAATATGTATAGTTTTGCTTATTTTTAACCCTTTGTACATCATTTCTTTCTCTTTAATATCTTTCTTAAAAACCCTAAATTCATATAAACTCTAATTTTATTTAAATCAAAAACCCTATTAATTGGCAAACTTAACCTTTTTTACAAACCCTAATTAATTTAGGTTTTAAATTTTTTTTATTATTATTAACTCTTTTTTTTATTAACTTTTTAATTTAATTAATTAACTTTTTTCTGCAAATTAGGAAAACAATTAGGTTTTAGGTTTTCTTTGTAATTAACCCTTTAATTAACCTTTTTTTTAACAAATTATGATTAAGTTTTTGTTTTAGTTAGTAACTGAACTTTTGGCTTTTTTTCATTTATTAATAAATTAAGTTAATTAACTTTTTTTAATTAAAATTAGTTAGAATTAGGTTTTTTAATTAACTTAAAATTATTTTCAACAAAAGACACCAAAAACATTAACTTAGAATTTTAGGTTTTAATTTTTCCTTAATTTCTTTTTATTTATTCTTTTACATTTTAATTTCTAGGAAAATTGTATAGGTCGCATTATCAATGTAATAGCGTAAATTTATCTTTTCTCGCATTTTTTTTCTAATTATGTAATTGCTTCCGGGATGTAATAGTTTTAGGATTTCTTTTCTGCACTCTTCATTATTATGTAACTACTCCAAAGCTCTGTAATAGCCTAGGTTTACACTTCCGCCTTTACCTTCCGCTACTATATTTTATGCAATGCTTAGACTAATAGGATTGTATGGAAAGACCGGTAAACTAATTGAACATAGCATAACCTAATTTCAAGATAAATAACAGAACTGAATCACTTTTGCACACTTGCACCCCTAGGGTACTCCCCACTTGGTTGCCTCGGAAAAAAATGGTCATGTCCCTCGAACATAGAGATATCCTTAGCAAAGACCTGTCATACCCCAATTTTTGACCTAAGATCCCTGCTTCATCTACATTATTTTTTATACACATCAAAGTCACAGAATACGATAGATTTCAAATGCTTCGCTTTCGAGCTTTGACTGTGTAGAGATTATCAAGTGTTGTGAGCATTTTATTTTATGAATGACTAACCACTAATCAAGTACGAAGTGTATGTTTTGCTATTTTGTTTTCATGTGCAAAAAATAGGTCTGAAAGAAGAGCATCAGACGTTGTACGTCGATTAGGGTTTCGAGTCTCAGGACAGAAATGCTGTCGTTCGTTAATTCCCAAAAGATTGGTTCATCAAAGAATCTCAAAGAATTGTGCGTTTATTTCCACACTCTGTCCAGCAAATGGTCTCCATTTTCTCCGAATATTTTTCAGGAAGAACAGTCAAAATTCTACCGGTTTTGGTTCATGCGTGTCTCACATTATTCTAAAATACAAGAAAAACAAGTTATACCGTCATTTTCGATTTCTTGGACCAAAAGTCATCTGCAAATTTTCTCACGACGCGGGTTGAATTTCATCAAAATGGGATAATAAAATTCAAAACCGTTCTAGAAGAATTTATTCGAAATATTTAGAATTCTCTTTATTTGAATCCAAGTGATAATTAAAGTGGAGCTATTCAAGATATTTCATTCAAGAATATTCATTTATCGCATGAAATATTTATTCAAGATTATTTTTGTGATTATTTTGGAGGATCTACTTCATGGTTATTTAAATACATGAAGCATTATTTCAAGAAGTTAGTGAGGAATTCTATTTAATTACATGAGGAATTATATTTGATTACAAAATTAACCCATGTGATTTATTTGGATTTCTATTACAAAAGTGTAAGATTAAAGTCCAAGACTTGCATTATTATTTATTCTTCATTCAACAATTCATCCAAGTATTATTCAATTATTTCCCAAATTTAAATGGAAGATCTTGAATTTTTATCAAGATATATCAAGATTCATGTTTATGTGAAGATTCAAGATTATTCATAACTATCAAAGGAAGTGGAAATATATTGAAGAATACATGTTTATACATGTCACAATTTATTTGAGTTTATTACAAGGTTGTAAAGAAGCTACAAGTGTGTACAAATGTATTTTCAACACTAAAAAAAATTCAGCAAAGTTGCTAATGCAGTCCACTTTGCAACCCATCTTCAAGCCCAATTTTGTTGGTAAACAATGCTCCAAACAGTCTGGAAAAAAAACATCAAAGAGATATGTTGTAAAATGCTACAAACAGTAAAAAAAAAAACAGCAACATACAGCAGCTCCAAGTGCTGCCAAAATCTACTCCAACCTGCATCAAAGTAGCAGCAGTTTGCATCAAAATGGCTAAAATAATTTGTGTGAACAAAGCATGGAAACAGCTTGCCAAAGCAGTTCAAATTTCTACTGTTTCCCCCCCTCAAATCTCACATACTCCACTATAAATAAGAACATTTGTCAACACAAAAGAAAGAGAAGAAAATTCAGCAGTTGAAAAAAAACAGAAAAATTGGTGTTGTTCTAAAAAATTTCAGCAAGTAAGAAAAAACAGAAAAAAATAGAGTCTTTGTTCTAAAAATCCAGCAAGGAAGAAAGCATAAGCAAACTCAAGAAAACTTACCATTTTGTTAGAAGCCCCACCGGAGAGGCTCCGATAGGTATTATTCTTTTTCTCCTCTCTATCTACTGCTGCATATATTCATGCTTGAATCACTTGCTCTACCATTTTTTCTTTGCCATGCAATATTTGCCTTATCATTCTTTTCTTTGTTGTACTGTATTTGAGTTGAGTTGTTGCATGATTGTTAGCATTTAAACATGCTAGTATTCATAATATCGGTAATAATAACAAGTGTAATAAAAGCTTACTTCTTCCGTCGCGTAATACCGATTTATCACTTGCTGTCCCAAAAACATGTTGTCCATTTGCTGTTACAAAATCAAAAAACACCTTTGCTGTCCAAAACACCCTTGTTGTCCAAAAATATTGTTATCCATTTTGCTGTTACAAAATCTTAAAATCCAAAAAAACCATTTGTCCTCAAAATCCAAACACCATTTTGCTGTTACAAAATCCAAAAACACCCTTGTTGTCCCAAATACTTGTTATCCTTTTTGCTGTTACAAAATCTTAAAAATCCAAAACATCCAAAAAAATTGTTGTACCATAATCCGTCTGTACCAACAATCCATATACCCTCCTTCTTTATTAAGAATCAGTTGCACATTACAATTTACATTAGAAGCATATTTACATCTTACCTTCACAATCAAGCACACAAACCAACAGTTTTGACAAAGAAAAATACGAGAGCCTACCAACAAGTATTCAATGGCGAGTGAGGAGGTGCAACTGAGGAGATTAAAGCGGATGTGCACAGTTCGTGGTGCTTACGTATCTAAGAGCAACAAAACAGAAAAACATAACACAATAAATCTGGTCTAAAGAAGGAAAAGCAAAAGGGGCGTGAAACGGTGGAGTGGTTGGAGGTAGTTCTGTCGACCGGTAATGGCGGATCTGTAATGGAGAGGGGAAGAGGGCTGAATGCGTGTGAGAGAGGAAGAAGATAGGTGAACCTGTGAGAGAGAGAAGTGACCTTGCGTTGTTTTTTTACAAAACTTACCTACTATTTCTTTTCTTGTTTTTATTGAAAGCATATAACATAATAATAATATAATATGGTTCCCTCTTTTCAAAAGCATATTATTAATAATAATTTTTGTTTTTCCTTCCCTATGCATACAGTAGTAGCGCCTCCCTAGCTTTAGGTTTAACGTTGGCTTTTGTTTATTTTACAAGAATTACTTTACTGTCTTTTTTTGTTATTTTATTAAAAACATTATTAATAGTAATCTGTTTCTTCCTCTTCTCAATATAACAAAATATAATATATTTATTCTTCCTCTTCCCAAAACATATAATATAATAATTTTGTTGTTCCCTTCCTTTCTAGTACAATAGCCAGCGGCATATTTTAATAATAAATTTCGTGTTTTCTTTTCCCCATGCTTACATATAGCAAGCGGCACCCACCTCTTAGCATAATTAGGATACTTTTTTTTTGTTCCTTCCATTCTTCTTTATTTAAAAATACATACTATTATTTTCCTTCTATTATAAAAAACACATAAAAATGCTTAATTAAATTTCATCTTTTATTTAATTTTGTCAACATACTATTAAGTTCTATTTTATTTTTGTGTTGTTGTTTATTTAATTATTTAAAAAATACATGTTTCATGATTTAATTTTTGTTATGTGTTTAATTATTAAAAATGTATAATTTCGTAATTTAATCTTCATGTGCTTTTGATTATTTATTTAATCGTTAAAATGCATGCTAGTATGATTTAAATTTCATTAGTTAATTGTTCAATTGTAATTTTAATTAATTGATCTTTAATCCGCATATCTTTCGTCCGTCTCAATCCAAAGGAATCGTTTAAATTTTTGTCGACTTCATGTCATCAAACACATAGTGCAAATACCCTCATTCATCTTTCGTTTATTATTTTGTTAAAAAAACTTAAGATAATTTTCCCAAATATTCAATTTTTCAAAACTCACACTTTTAAGTCAAAACTTCGATGTTAGGTCATCGTATCTTCAAAAACTCGTCCATACCCATTTTTGGCCAAACAATTTATTTTTAATCAAACAAACTTTTTTAATAAACAGATATTTCAAAAGGTTCCTATAGAATACTATAGATACATTGGGTGCTAATACCTTCCCATTGTATAACCAACCCCCGAACTCCATATCTCTTTTCAAAAACGCCTTGTATTTTCATTACTATTAAAGTATTACTTAACATTGCATATTTTAGGGTTTTATTTTGCTCTTTTTCCCTTTTCCCTTGGAAATAATAAAGCGCGGTGGCGACTCTTGATTTTGTGAGACGAGTTAATTAATAGCTCGATCTCCGATTTACCCCGCTACATTTTTTATCGCTATAAGACCCTCGGTTAAAGTCATCATAAAGGTCATAGTCCCTTAATATCCCTCGAGTTGCCTACGAGAAATGATCTTGTCCCTCGATGTTGCCAACAAATATATGATGGCAGTCCCTTCGAAATGCTAAGGTATCCTTACATGTTGCCTTCAATGACCATTACGTCCCTTTCGATAGTCCCTCAAACATCCAACGACTAGGGTTACCTACTCACTAATAGTAGGATAACACAGTCTAAAGGATAGGAGGAAAAGAACGCTTTTTTTTCGAGTAGGTAGATAACTGTTAGGTACTTGCTCAAAACAAAAAATATTTTTCACACAAACACTTCTCAAACAAAGTTTTCAAAAACAATTTCGTAACACTCTTGAGGACAGAAACAAGGGTTAAAACGAAGTAAAACAAAACTTTTCAAAACAAAGCACGCACAAGCAGTTTTCAAAATGAGCAAGTACCTAAGAGCTCATGGAAAACCCTGGACAGAAAGGGTTCTAACACCTTACCTTTCTATAATCTACCTCCCGTACTAAGAAATATCTCGAAAAAAGGTTTTTTCTGTTCTTTTTCCTTTTCCATGATTGGATGAAATAAAAGTCGGTGGCGACTCTTGCTTACCGCGACATTTTGCGAACAAAAAACACAAACCAGTATTAATAGTCAGTTCTGCCACCGTATCACAGCTCCCAATTAACAAGTTGAAAAATGGGCCAGTTAATATTCCCATGAACATGTCCACCAGCTCCCTATCGGTAAGTGGTGGTTGAACTCTACCAGCAAGGTCCCTCCATTTTTGCGCGTACTCTTTAAACCCTTCATTAGTACCCACTGTTATTTCTTGAAGTTGAACTCTTGTCGATGCTAAACCAGCGTTGTACTGATATTGACGGTAGAAAGCGGTGGCCATATCTTCCCAATTGTGAATGTTGGAACCCTCCAACTGGTAAAACCATTCTAATTGAGTCCCAGACAGACTCTCTTAAAAGAAGTGTACTCAGAGTTTCTTGTCGGTAGTATGTGGTTGTATTTTACGAACGTAGGACCTCAAATTAATTTTTGGGCATGAAACTTCGTCGTACTTAGCAAAGATTGGAATTTTGAATTTGTGGGGAATAACAACCCCAGGAACTAAGCCTAAATCCCCAAAATCTAAGCCAGGTACAGCTCGAATTTCTACAACTTTCAACATATCTTCCAGTTGCTTGTACTTATCCTCAATCGGTGGATACTGTTTGTCAAAGTAATCTTCATCCTCAGAAGCTTGATTGTTTGCACCCCCATCACGGGTGCTCCTTGCATCTTCATCTTGGTTCTCGTCCTCCTCGGATTATTCTTCAACCACTTGTACTTGACGGACAAGGCCTTTAAACCTTTTTCACATGTTGATCAGAGGCTTCTTCTTGGTCTTCTTTTTGGCCACCAGAAGTGACATAAGCTCTTGTTGTCCCTTGGCCAAGGTGAGCAAGGTTTCTTGGAATTGAGAATTCTACTTCTGTAAGTCTTTCACGGTCTGCTCGATATCCATCTTAATGAAATAAATAGTAGAAAGATGAGGAAACCTGTGTCTGAAAACCTGCTTATGTTATGATGCATGAAATGCGTATGCAAATGATTTCAAGGACTTTTAAGATTTAAATTTGTTTAGATAAAGAGGGAACAAAAATTTATTGAATTAATAAGTTTAAACGATTACGAAAATGCCTCTTGGGCTTACAATGGAAGAAACAAAGATAATACAAAATAGACTCCTAAAACAAAATAAGTACCCAAGCTTCCTATGAGCGCATCCTCTTTGGTGAAATATAGGCATTCAAATTCCGTTCGTCATGAAGTTGTCTCATGAGATCTAAAACCTTCTTCTCGCTTGCGTAGACTTGGGTTTCAAAGATATCTCGCTCCCCTTTGAGTTGAATCCAAGATCTTTGCAACTCCTCAAGAGTAGTTGGCATGTCAGGATAGAGAATAGTGTAAGGAACATCTCCCTCAATAATAGGCTCCATGATGATAGGTATAATGGCCTCATAAGGCATCGTGAAGTTTTAAGCGCGAGCTCGAACCCACTTGAGATAAGGCTCCAAATAAATAGAGTTCTTATTCCCTAAAGTTTTCTATCAACTTTGTTTACCATGCCCCAAGCTCGTATGAATCTTTGACAGTAACCTTGGACATCGTTCTCATAGTCAAATGCAATTCATTGGACAAGTGCATCATGAGTACTTTCCCTCCTAGCATACCCAAACCCAAACTGTCGTAAAGCCAAACAAGGATTATAAGTGATACCTCCCCTAATTCCAAGTAGAGGGACATTAGAGAATTCCCTACAACGGTAGGTAATGATAACATTCTCCAAAGATCGATAACACCAATGGATATCCGAATGTGAGAGTGACATCAACCTATTAGACCATCTCACGCCTTGCTCATTATTCAAAATAGATCGAGGTAGGTGCGAAATAAATCACCTAGCCAGCAAAGGAGTGCAACACATAAGAACTCCCCTTCTCTTCATGGTGCGAGTGTGAAGAGAATGCAAGATATCTCTAAGCAAAGTAGGCACCGGGTTACGAGATAGAAAAACTTTGACTGCATTCACATCTATGAGTTGGTCCGGGTTAGGAAACAGTACCATCCTATAGATTAGAAGAGCCACCACTTCTTCAAAATCTTGCAAATCCAAAGCCTCCCAAAATTGTTGAGCCTTCTCAAACAGAAACTTGGCCAGAAATCCTTTAACACCACTTCTTGTTTCCCAATTTACCATAACATCAGACTGTTGCAAATGTAAAGCTCGAGCAATCTCCTCAGGTCTTGGTTCTCTCTCAATACCGGTGAAGGGTAATTAATCAATAATATGCACTCTCACGAGTTGAGAAAACTCCTCCATAGTGGGCCCTAGTTGGTAATCAGAAAATGTAAAGCAATGGTGCTTAGGATCAAATAATTTGAAAAGCACATGTACCATATCCTCTTCAAAATTTGTGGTAACCAAGTTGATGAGACAACCGTACTTCTTGGTGAACAGAGAATCATTAGGAACCCTTGATGCTAATTCCTTAAGTTGAGGAGGCACTTTCACAAGGTTGATTCGGATGGTGTTTCTTCGTGCGGAAGCCATGTCCTATAAAACAGCACAAAGATAAATCCCAAAGTCCTTGAAATGGTTAGTGCAAATGCAATGGTATGATGTCATGATGTTATGTACAAGTAAACACATACACACAAAGTAAATAAGTCCTCAGGTTTAGGCTTGCATGAGGTTTCATTGGTAAGTACCCTCTTGAAGTTTAGTTGGTTCAACCTGTCCTAGAAAGTAATCGGGTTCTAAGGATTCTCAATATCATTGATCTTTCTTTATTGGGCATTGTTTCAGCGCAAGCCTCTATTTTGGCGACCAAAATATCCCAAAAGTATGATCTCAATAAGCGTAGTATCGAGTATCAACCAACTTCAGACTGCACCAAATCTGGATATCTCACTACTTCCTAATGGCTAAGTTGTTCAATTAAGGGTTCTAAAGTTCGTTAGTACTTCATGACATCGCTCAACAGCCCCGTATTCTCCTTAATTCGCCATAAGGGATACCGGTACCCACAAATATGTCACACTATCATATCTATTGTCTCAACTATATCGGTCTACATCGTACAATCTCCATAATTTTTTCTATTTACCTAATGATGTTCCCAGATCTGGGTAAAGGATCAACACAAACCCAAACAAGGACCCATAAATGTAAAGCAGATAAATCAGACAATGAAAGCATTTAAAGATGATCTAGCTCTAAGGTAACCCCATTTTTAAGTAATCCCCCAGTAGAGTCTCCAATTTTGTAATACGGTGGGAGAACTGACTTGGGTATTTTGTGTTTTATCACAATTATTGCGGATAGCAAGAGTCGCCACCAACTTTTCTTTTATCCAATAAGGAAAGGGTGAAAAGAACAGGAAAGACCTTTGAGATATTTTCTTGAGTTCGGGGGGTAGGTTATGAAAAGGGAAGGTGTTAACACCCTTTCATCCGTAGTCATCCACAGGCTCTTAGTTACTAGCTCACTTTGAAATGCTTTGTTTAAAGTGTGTTGGTGATGAGTTTTGAAAGTATTTTTGAAAAGTGCCATCGTTTAGGCGTACTTTGTAATGATTCTCGTCTCTATGAGAATGTATACAAAGTATTGACTTTTGAAAATATTTCATGTTTTAAAGTATTGGTGTGTTTTTTGAAAGATGTTTTGAAGAATGATTATGAGCAAGTAACTAAGAACGTTCTACCTGCACAAAAGTATTTTGTTCATTTCCTCTTTCCTTTGATATTACTATCTTACCATTGATTGGTAAGAATCCCTATCTTTGGATGTGAAGGGACAGACGTGAGTCATCGTATAGTCATAGATAGCAATGTAATGAGATACCTTAGCAATTTTCTTAAGGGTCTAAGATCATTTGTAAGGAAACATTCGAAGCGTCATCGAGGGACTATGATCTTGTATTTTGGATTGTTTTTGCTAAGGTGTCTCACATGTATGACATGACCATTTTTAAGGCAACAAAGTGGAGTTAAACCTAGAGGTGTAAGTGTGCAAGTTTTTTGTATTTCATGCTTAATTTATCTTAGATTTAGGGTTTTCTAAGTTTTGATTTTATCTTTCCATACAAACCGTAATCACTAGCAATTATATTAAAGCGATAAATTGCATAAAACAAATATCCTACGCTATCACATCATTTGGGAATGGGGGGGGGGGGGGGGGTACACATTTACAAGTGGGGGATGGAAATCAATAAGGGTCCTAATTATTTATTACAACCATATCAAATTTGAATAATGTACAAAAATGAATAAATATAATGTACACGGATATAAAATGGAAAAGAAATGGATTTTTGCTAGCATTCTTTGTATTAAAAGGTTTTGACATAATTAAATTAAAAGGGAAAAATTAATTAAACTAAGAAAATTTAAATCTAAATTAACTAAGAAAAGAAATTAATTTGATCAAAAGAAACATTTTTTAGGATTTTTTTCCAGAAAATGGTTTTGAGTTTAATCAAAATAGTATGGAAATTAATTAACTAAAATAAACCTAAATTCTAAATTTATTTTAATTAAGAAAGAAAATAAAATGAAATAAACCTAAGTCTTAATCTATAAAAAGAAATTAAATTTAAAAAAAGAAAAGAAAATGTTTTTGGTCTTTTGGTCTTAAAAGAAATAAAAATAAGAATATACCAAATATGTTAATAAAATAATAAAATATTTTTTTTGGATTCTTATTAATAAAAGTAATAATAATAATAATATTAATAATAATAAAATAAAATAAAATAAAATAAAATAAATGTTGAAGTTAGTAAGGTGTAAAAAATAATATAGGGAGTGTGAGAAAAACAGTTTTTGTGTGTTAGAGGCCCAAGGCCTATTTTTGTTTAATCTGAAAAAAATAAAAATAAAGGGGTTTGTATGTTATGAGTAAACAGGGAGTGAGTCTGAGTAAAAAACAAGGCCCAAAGACCTTAGGCCCAGGCGCGCTGGCTTATGAGAAAAAAAGAAGAAAAATAATGAAAAGTTTGAAAAAGAGCAGCGTTGGGGCTTAAACTCAGGCCCTTAGCAATAATACGCACGCTGTTGTACCCCAAAATTTGCCCTCCCATTTCCTCAACATTTTCTCATCACAAGACCTTTGAAGATCAAGATCCAGTTAGGGTTTCCTCTGCTCAAGACTTCTCCTTGCACTGTGGACTCAAATTAGGGTTTGTGTTTGCCTAAGGATGTTTTGACCTAAAATGCCTAAGATGACTTTCATGCTTCATGTTGGACTCCCAAGTTTACCTATACCAAGTTTCAAGTCTTGATTCCAAGTTTTGCCCAGTCAATTGGACAGTTGACCTAGAAATCAGCTGTATTGGGGAAAAAGTCAACTGTGGCCAATTGACAGTCAAACCTCATGAAATTTGATCCACATCAACATTATGAACTCACATAGACCATTTGATCAAGTTTGGATCACAATTCCCCAAGAAATTTGATCAGATCATCAAAAGGGCAAAATGGTCATTTTTAGGGTTTTGACTGCACAAGGGCAATTTTTGACTGTTTGACCTAGCCAATAGTAAACCAAGCTCACATATGGACTCACGGACCCCATGGAATTATCTTGACATGTTCATTAAGCTCAAAAGATCCCAAGTACACAAGATTGACAGTTGAATTTCCCAGTCAATTGATCAATTTTGACTGTATACTGAAAAGTCAAACTTTGACTTTTTGGTCAAAATCAAGAGTCAAGATTCATTTTTCATCAAAACATGCCAAATCATGAAACTTGTTCACCAAGAAATCTCAAAATGCAAATTAGGGTTTGAAAATGGAATTTTTCATAACTTAGAATTTTTCTAAGTTATGAAAAACCCTAATTTTTTCCCAACTTTGCCCCATCTTTTCACCATGATCCATTTGGATTCAAACAAAAGTCAAAACATGAAAGTTGTAGCTTGTTGCATAATCTACAACTTTGATTCACAAAGTTTTCTCATTTGAAGCTTGTATCTCAAGTTATAATTTTTTGAATAAGGGCACTAAACCATCTTTTAACTTAGTGAAATTTGACCTATTTTGACAAGGTTTTCTACCCTACTTCAAGGCCACTTTTCATACCCTTACACTTGGAATTTTGATTTTCATTTCAAAGATGGATTGTAGTACACATTCCAAGCTTTCCAAAATGTCCAAGAACTCATCAAACAACCTCATAACTTGAGAGATTCGAATTTCACAAGTTAGCAAAAATTCACTTTTGTTCTTCATCAAAGCATGTTCATAAACTTGGCAAATTTGAACTCAGCATAGTTTGTGCTACTTTACAGGTCCTAAAACCAAATTACACTCCTTAATTTAATGCAAAACCATTGAACCAAGTTGTTATTCTAAGCCTTTGGTCATTACACAAGGAATTAAGCCTAAACTAGAAAAAGCATTATTTCCATTCTTGAAAAGAAGAACTTTATGTCAAGTTTGCAATCCAAGTGGTACAAGCAAGATCTTCTTGGCACAAGTTTGTGAGCAAATTGCACTGATCAAGGCAAGGGATAGCAGCATAGTGGGAGGGCCTGTACTGACCTAGAAAGCAAAGTGGCATTTTGTAGCTTAAGTGTGAAGAAACATCCATAACTTATGCTATCTCTCATCTCAGCTTAGAAACAGAAGAAAAAAGTTATCAAACACATTCCATAGACCAAATCAAAGCTAACACACGAGCCCTTGCCATCTGAAACACTCCCATTGCTCTAATCACCTCAAAACTGCACAAACAGGGGAAGCCCTGCAGATTGAGTGCTATCTCTCAATCCCTTCGAGCATTCTTGTCCAAACTTGTTCCTCTACCTTCCTTACAACATATGCAAGCTAACCATGTCCTAAAACCAGACCTGTAACACCTCCAAGCCACTTCACCATTTTCAATTTTCTGTTTTGCAGTTGGAGTTCACTAGCTCGATTCAGGGAGTTTCAAGGCAAAGTAGGAATTGGAAAATCTTCCTTACACTTCAAGGAAGCTGTACAAGTCATCATGTCACTCTGAAACATCCTCCATTGCCAAGCTCGATTCCAACTGAACAGGTATATTCATGGAGTTCTATCTCTCTTATTAGGCATTGTTAGCTTTAGGTTTTTGAAGAAAACATGTCACAATCATAGCCCTGAACATGCTCATATGATTAGATTTCATTTATGTTTCGTGTGCTTAGAGAATTTCATGTCTGAACATTGATGAAAAATTAGGTCAGAAAAGAGGGGGAGAGAAATTCTCCCTCATCTTAGAGAGATAGGTCAAGTTGTTTATATGGTTGTAACCGTCTCTTCATGCTGAACATTTCTTGTGTTATGAGTTTTTGCTGAAAAGCCAAGAATCAGGAGTTAGACATTGAAGCAAGAGGCGCGCGTTTTTTCAAATGTTTGAAGCTGGAGGTTGAAGACAATGGTCAGTGGGCTGGGCTTGTGCTATTTTGCTTTTCACACCATCTTTTTTGGTTTACACCCCCCTGAGCCCATTTGCTCATTTTTTAACATTTTTGACTTTTTCTTTTTTGATTAACTTTGTTTATTTTTTCTCATGACATTTAAAAATTAAAAATATTTTTTTCATCATTTTTTGCATTTATTGCATATTTATTTGTTTATTTTCTTTGTTTGTATATAATATATATATGTATTATTATTAGAATAAATAAGAAATAATGTAAATACAATTTTTATTTTTATTTACTTTCTGAAAATATTTCACACAAAAAAAATACTCTTTTATTTATTTTATTAAAATATTAAATAAATATTTATTTTTTGTATAATACATATTTAGGGTTTAATATAAATATATATATGTGATTATTAATATATTTAAGACAAAATATAAAAATACTTGATTTTTTCATTTTATTTAATATTTGATACAAAAATACCTTTTTCACAATACACTTCATTTTATGTTATTTTTATAAATAATAAATAAATAGTTGTATTAAAATTAAATAATACCTTTTCTCTTTAAAAATTAGGGTTTTTGCCCTAAATTTAAAAATACTCAAAAAAATAATACATTTTTATTTTCTTTTTCCTTTTACATAAATAATATTTTCTCATACACATAAAAACTTTCCTTTTTGCATTTCACATATTTATTTAATTTACATTTAATTATGCAATTTATTTACTATGCAAATATCCAATTGATGTAATAATTTAGATTTAAATTCTTGTCAATATCCCCATTTGAACATTTGTACCCCCCTTCCCATATTTGGTTTTGTAATAGCTTAGTAATTTTAATTTCGCACTTTATTGCTTTCTAATGATAACATGTTAGAATTAGGGTTTGTATGCGAAAAACGATAAAAAATAGTTTGACCTAATACAAGATAAACAAGCATGAAAATGGACACACAAATCACACTTGCACCCCCTAGGGTATTCCACTTGTTGCCTTCAAATAAATGGGCCATATTGTATGTTGAACATCTTTGGGCAAAGCAAACAATTTGAATGATCATAGTCCCTCGATAAAACTTTTCAAAACAAACAAAAACAAATGATCAAGTCCCTTAGAAAGATTGCCCAAAGACATTTAACGTCGTTACAATTATGGTCTAAACGATGACCCGCGCCTGTCCCTTTCACATCCTAACACAAGGTTGCCCACCAAATACAATGGTGGAGCAAACTTGTTAAAAGGGTTAAAGTATAGCAATAATCTTTTGAGAAATTTAGGAGTAGATAACCTCTTAGTTACTTGAATCGACTTGCAAAACAAAACACTTGCCTAATTTCAAAATCACACATCACTACACTTTCAAAACAACTTTCAAAAACAAATGAAAACTTTTTCAAAAGACATACATCTTTGTATACATCCCCACATGGATCATTACAAAGGTTGCCACCACATCGGCCTCTTTTCCAAAAACATTTTCAAAACCCACACACTCAAGCACCATTTAAAACAATTGAAAACAAAAGGCAAGTGATCTAAGCAAGTAACTAAGAGCCCATGGATAACCATGGATAGAAAGGGTGCTAATACCTTCCCTTTCTATAATCTACTCCCCGAACCCAAGAAAACATCTCAAAAGGTTTTTGCTGTGCTTTTTAACCTTTCCTTAGGATAAAATAAAAAGTCGGTGGCGACTCTTGCTAACCGCAACATTTGCGAATACAAACGCAAAACTCAAGTCAGTTCTCCCACCGTATCACAGAACTGGCGACTCTGCTGGGGATAACTTTTAAAGTGGAGTAACCTTAGGGTTTAGATCACCTTTGTTTTCAATTGCTTGCTTTGTTTGCTTTTACATCTTGTGGGCTTTGTATCGGAGTTTTATAGATCCTAACCCGGATTTGGGGAAACCCTTTTAGGTAGCAACAAGGTTGTGAGGGAACTGTGCGGGGTATACCGACATGGTTGAAGCAGTCTGCTACGTTGATGTGGCACTTTGGTGTGTACCGGTAACCCTTAAGTTCAGTCAAGGAGAGTACGGGGCCGCCGCGTGGTGTCATGAAGCATCAACTGACCTTAGGAACCTTAATTGAACCATCTTGGCCTTTTAGGGGTAGTGAGATAACTGACTTTGGTGCAGTCCGAGGTTGGTTGATACTCGATACTACACTCAATTGAGGGTTGCTTTCCTGGAATATTTCGGTCGCCAGTTCAGTGGCTAAATCGAAACGATGAACAATGAAAGCAATCCAGTGATATTGGGACCTTTAGAACCCGGTTACTTTTGATAGGACAGGTTGAGCCCACCAAACTTCAAGAGGGTAATACCCAGACCCCATACAGGCCTAAACTCTAAGGGCTTGTGTGACTTGTGTGCCTTGCCATGTTTTGCCTCTGTGAATGTTTATAGTGTATTTAATCATCACATCATTACATCATACAAACATCATGAGCATTGACTAACCATTTCAAGGGTTTCGAATCTTCATCTTTGTTCTTGTTTTATAGGACATGGAAACTGCTCGCAGAAAGACAATTCAGATTAGCCTTGTAAAGATCCCTCCTCAGCTTAAGGAACTTCTGTCCAGGATTCCCGAGGGTTCTTCATTCAGTGAGAGACATGGAAGACTCATCAACTTGGTTAACACCAACATTGAGGAGGACTTGATAAAGGTCCTGTTCCAATTCTTTGACCCTCTGCATCACTGCTTCACCTTCCCGGATTATCAGTTGGTGCCTACATTGGAAGAGTTCTCCCGACTTCTGAAGGTCCCTATCCTTGATCAACTACCCTACAACGGTACGGAAGAGGAACCCAAGCTTGAAGAGATTGCTGAAGCCTTGCACCTACAGACATCTGACCTCAAGGGACATTGGGAAGTTAGAAGTGGTATCAAAGGATTCTTAGCTAGATTTCTGTTTGAAAAGGCTCAAGAATGTTGGAACTCTCTTGACCTACGAGCTTTTGAAGAAGTCATGGCCCTCCTTGTCTATGGTTTGGTGTTGTTCCCTAACCCAGATCAGCTTATTGATATCAGTGCTGTCCAGATCTTTATGACCAGGAATCCTATACCTACACTGTTGGGGGACATCCTTCACTCATGTTACACTCGAACCATGAGAAGAAGGGGTGTCCTTATGTGTTGCACTCCTCTCTTGGGAAGGTGGTTTATTTCGCATCTTCCACAATCAGTTTTGAAGAACGAGCGGGGTTTGAGATGGTCACAACGGTTAATGACTCTCACGCATGCAGATATACATTGGTGCCCTAGGTCTAGGGAAGACATCACTATCATTGATCGTTGTGGGGAGTACCCTAATGTTCCTTTATTTGGAATCAAAAGAGGTATTACTTACAACCCATGCCTGGCTTGGAGACAGTTTGGGTATGCTCGGAAGGATGGCCCTCATGACATGTTAATTCCCGACATAGTTTTTGACTTCAACAACGATACTCAAGGACTCCGTCAGAGATTTATCAGAGCTTGGAGGATGCCAAGTAGGATAGACAGCAAGACATTGGGGCACCGGAACTTCATCCCGTTGGAACCTTACCTCAAGTGGGTACGAGCCCACTCCCAGAAATTAGTGATGCCTTATCCTCATATGCTTCCTGTGATCAAAGAACCAGTCTTGGAAGGAGAAGCATCCTACACCATTCAACATCCTGACATGCCCACCTCCTGGGAAGAAATGCAGAAGAGCTGGGCCCAGCTTAAGGAAGAACGGAATTCTCTTGAGACCAGTCTACATGCTAGTGAAAAGAAGGTCCTGGAACTCACCCGCCTGCTGCACGAGGAAAGGAATCTCAACACCTACATCGCGCCAAAGAGGATGCGCAATGTCTTTTTACCTTAGGGAGTTATTTTGTAATATTTGGCCCATGAGGCGTTTATGTACTAACGAATTTTTCCTTTATTAATATGATGTGCGTTCCTTTTTGTCTACAACAAATTTTGAATATTCTAAATCCTTGAATGCATTGCATACATACGCATTCCATTGCACCATATGCATAGCAGGTACCCTATTTCGCAGGTTGCTTAATTTTCTTCGCTGTTTGTGTGAACAGTCATCATGAATCCAGAATCCTCCAGTGAGCAAGCAATCAAGGCCCTTCAGGCCCAAAGTGCACAGTTTCAAGAGATGGTCCTAAGCCTAGCCCAAGGTCAGCAAGAGTTGAAGACTCTACTCATGAAGAAGAAGAAGAAAAAGAGGACCGCATTGTTCAACGCCGGACGCCGATTTGGGAACACACTCCACAATGAAGCTGATCCCACCACCTCTTCTGCTGAGAAAAACAGTCCCCAAGGGGGAGGAGCTCCTAGTCCCGCAGTCTCCGACAACGAGACGGACTATAACGACGAACAATACCCACCTGCTGCTGACAGATACAAACAATTGGAGGACCGCTTGAGCGCCATGGAAATCCAGAACGTGCCAGGACTGGATTTCAGAGATTTGGGGTTATCTTCTGGGGTAGTCATTCCACACAAGTTTAAGGCGCCTGCCTTCGCCAAGTATGATGGGGTCTCCTGCCCAAAGCTGCATCTAAGGTCGTACGTAAGGAAAATCCAACCTTACACGGCGGATAAGAACCTCTGGATTCACTTCTTCCAAGATAGCCTCTCGGGGTCACAGCTTGAATGGTTCTACCAATTGGATGGAGCTAGCATCCGACACTGAGAGGATTTGGCGACCGTATTCTACAGACAATACCAATACAATTCTGATCTCGCTCCTACGCGTACCCAACTTCAGGGTATGTCTCTAGGAACGGGTGAAGGATTCAAAGAGTACGCTAAAAAATGGAGAGATTTGGCTGGCAGGGTGCAGCCTCCATTAACTGATCGAGAGCTGGTTGATATGTTCCTTGGGACGTTGTCTGGTCCGTTTTTCAATCATTTGGTTGGTAACTCCTCCGCTGGATTCACAGATTTGATATTAACGGGAGAAAGAATTGAAGCTGGCATCAGGTCAGGCAAAATACAGAAGGCTGCCTCTACAAGTGCTGAGAAGAGGCCGTTTAAGAAAGAAGCAAGTGCCGTCTATGGTCCTAGAAGACAAGTCAAGCCCGAAAGTCGCCAAGCTGTCAATGCTTTGGTCATCTCCAAACCTGTTGCTGCTCCTCAGCAGTACAATCAACAAAGAAGCGAAAGGCCCAAGAGGCAGTATACCCGACTAAGTATGACATTATCTCAAATTTTACCCCAACTGTTATCCACCAACCTGGTGACCCTCAAAGAAGATCCTAAGGTCGTCAACACTGCGTCTCCTAAATACAACCCAAATGCCCGGTGTGCTTATCATTCTGATAGTCCCGGGCACACTACTGATGATTGCTGGGCCTTGAGAAACAAAGTGCAAGATCTGATCGACGCGAATGAAATTCAGTTTGAAGCGCCGGAAAGACCAAATGTTGTAACGGCTCCTATGCCCCAGCATAGGGTAAATGCCGTTGAGGAAGAAGTGTACGCTGTTTCGGTAGACGAAGTTGTTACCCCTCTGAAGACTGTTAAGAAGAACCTACTGCGGGCCGGTTTATTTCCGGGTTGCGGTGAAGGTTGCCTATTTTGTGCTGTTTCCCTATCTGATTGTCCCTTTCTAAGGTTAGGCATCCAAGGCCTAATGGATAGCAAGGAGATTCTATTCAAAAAGACTGCTGTTCAATTGGTTCCAATGAAAGAAGTTTCCGTGATTACCATCTTCAAAAATCCAATCATGGCTCCCCCGAAGAAGCCTATTCAAATCATGACAATTGCGCCTGTGATCATTACTGTTCCGGGGCCCCTCTCCTACGTGTCTGATAAAGCTGTCCCCTGGCATTATGGGGCAGACGTATATATAAATGGAATCAAGCAAGAATTCAACGCTAGTGCCAGTATCTGCGATATCACTGGTCCAGCCAAGGTCACCCGCAGTGGCAGGCTCTTCTCGCCTGACATTGCGCCGCCCGCTATTCGAAAACCCCTCCTCATAAAACCTACAAGTTTACCTAGTCCTGTTGCTGATCAAATTGTGTCCCCTGCTGCCGAGTCATCAAATGCTCGGGGCAAAGGGATTGAAGAAGAGCCTGCCCGAATGGAGGCGCCAATACCCATAAATGCTGAGGCTTCCCGACAAGAAATGGAGGAGATTCTGAAAATAATAAAGAAAAGTGATTTTAATGTTGTCGAGCAATTGGGGCATACACCCTCCAAGATCTCCCTGCTCTCCTTATTGCTATGCTCCGAGGCCCATGCTAAGGCCTTAATCTCATTTCTCAAGACGGCCCATGTGCCGCAAGAGACGTCTGCAGTCCAGTTCACTGACTGCATAGCGAATCTGACGGCGGACAACGACTTGGGTTTTTTAGATGCTGACCTGACCGCAAAAGGGAGAGACCACAACGATGCCCTGCATGTCTCTATTGAATGCAGGGGCACTACTCTGGCACATGTATTGGTGGACACCGGTTCTTCCTTGAATGTTCTTCCGAAAAAGGCTTTGGATCGTCTGGATTATGAAGGCCTGGAGTTGAAACCCAGCAATATCATCGTCAGGGCCTTTGACGGTTCCAAAAGGATGGTTCATGGAGAGGTTAACATCCCTATTCGTGTGGGCTCTCAAGTGTTTGACTCTACCTTTTATGTGATGGATATACGTCCATCGTACTCCTGTCTGTTGGGTCGACCTTGGATCCATAAAGCTGGGGCAGTGACCTCCACCTTGCACCAGAAGCTGAAGTATCCCGTCAGGGGGAAGATCGTCACTGTGCAAGGAGAAGAGGAGTACATGGTGAGCCATTTGAATTCCTTCAGGTACATCGAGATGGACGGAGAGTTCATTGAAACCCCCTTCCAGCATTTCGAGGAGGTGCATCCAATTTCAGCAGCTGCAGAGACAATAGCCGAAGAGAATGATTCCTTGAAGATGGCTTCCCTAAGGGATGCCCGGGCTGTGGTTCAGAAAGGCAATTGTGCACACTGGGGTCAGCTTCCTGACTTCACTCAGAAGAACGACAAGTTTGGGCTAGGCTTTACTGCAGAGGCACAGAAGGCGGTGCGCAAAGAGAAGATCGGAAAGGCTCCGGTGTTTATTTCCAGCTCAAGGGTGAATGCTATCGAGGAGGATGTGGTGGAAGCTGAGTTTGACAGTTGGATCTACCCGACTACCAGCAACGGACCAAGCAACTGGACGGCAAAGGATTTTACCCCTATCACATTTGTCACGCAGTAATTGATTTCTTTTGATTTCCAATTTGTAACAAACAATATGTTAAAACTTTGTTGGCTCGGTGTCCTACCCGGGGCATCGTAGCTCCATTTGTGAGGGCTTTTTGTATGACATTTTCATATATCATCAATCAAAACATTGGACATTTGTTGCATTTCAAATCTTTTGCTCTTTTCCTTTCTGTGTTATATATATTGCAAAACAGCTGTATTTACACACACTCACTTATACAGGTTTCAATCCACTCTGGATCTTACTGGTAACAGCTCTGCTACCGCCAGTTATGACTTCGAAAATCCGATCAACTTGGCCGCAGACGAAGGTGAAGATGATTGCGAAGTGCCTGGTGATCTCGCAAGACTGCTACTACAGGAAGAGAGGGCTATTCAACCACATGAAGAGCCTGTGGAGACAATTAACCTGGGTACTGAGACAGATAGGAAAGAGGTCAAGATTGGTGCCAATCTAGAGCTCAGCGTGAAGCAACGATTGATCCAGATGCTACAGGACTACATGGAGATCTTTGCTTGGTCATATGAAGACATGCCTGGTTTGGATGCCGACATTGTAGTTCACCATTTGCCAACCAAGGAAGATTGCCCTCCGGTAAAACAGAAAGTTCGACGGATGCGTCCAGAGATGTCTGAGAAGATCAAGGCCGAGGTCATGAAACAGTTTGATGCCGGGTTCCTTGCAGTGACTTCTTACCCTCAGTGGGTTGCCAATGTTGTGCCAGTGCCGAAGAAGGACGGTAAAGTCAGAATGTGTGTCGACTACAGAGATCTGAACAGGGCCAGCCCCAAGGATGACTTCCCCCTACCTCACATTGATGTCCTTGTTGACAATACAGCTCAACACAAGGTGTTCTCCTTCATGGATGGTTTTTTAGGGTATAATCAGATCAAGATGGCTCCAGAGGATATGGAGAAGACTACCTTTGTGACTCAGTGGGGCACCTTCTGTTATAAGGTCATGCCATTCGGGTTGAAAAATGCTGGGGCAACCTATCAACGTGCCATGGTTGCTTTGTTTCATGATATGATCCATCATGAAATTGAGGTATACGTTGATGACATGATTGCAAGGTCTCAAACTGAGGAGGAGCACCTTGACCATCTGAGGAAATTGTTTGACCGACTCAAGTTATACAAGCTGAGGTTGAATCCCAACAAATGCACCTTTGGGGTAAGATCCGGAAAGTTGCTAGGTTTCATTGTAAGTGATAAAGGTATCCAGGTGGACCCTGCCAAAGTCAAAGCTATTCAAGAGATGCCGACTCCAAAGACAGAGAAAGAAGTCAGAGGTTTCCTAGGACGACTGAATTACATTGCTCGATTCATCTCGCATCTAACTGCTACTTGTGAGCCAATCTTCAAATTGCTGAAGAAAGATCAAGTAGTACGCTGGAATGATGAATGTCAGGCTGCCTTTGAAAAGATAAAGGAATACCTCCAAGAGCCACCCATTCTTATGCCACCGGTGGAAGGAAGACCTCTGATACTATACTTAACAGTGCTTGATAATTCAATGGGGTGTGTGCTGGGGCAGCATGACGAGTCTGGCCGAAAAGAGCACGCTATTTATTACTTGAGCAAAAAGTTTACCGACTGTGAGTCTCGCTACTCACTGCTTGAGAAAACTTGCTGCGCTCTTGTATGGGCTGCTCGCCGGCTGAGACAGTATATGCTGACTCACACTACTTTATTGATTTCAAAGATGGATCCCATAAAGTACATATTTGAAAAGCCTGCTCTGTCTGGAAGAATAGCGAGATGGCAAATGATCTTAACAGAATATGATATCCAGTATACAACTCAGAAAGCAATTAAGGGAAGTGTACTGGCAGATCATTTGGCACACCAACCTGTGGACGATTACCAATCATTGAACTTTGATTTTCCGGACGAAGACATCATGGTGGTAACTGACTGTGAAGTACCTGGACCGGATGAAGGACCTGAGGAAGGATCCCGATGGTCTATGCATTTTGATGGAGCCTCCAATGCTTTGGGTAACGGCGTCGGCGCTGTAATCATATCTCCCAAAGGAACTCATACTCCCCTCACCGCCCGATTATGTTTCAGCTGCACTAACAACATGGCAGAATATGAGGCATGTATCATGGGTTTACAAGCTGCAATCGACTTAAGGATAAAATTTCTAAGTGTTTTCGGAGATTCCGCTCTCGTGATCAATCAGATCAAAGGCGAGTGGGATACGAAACACCCGAATCTTATTCCTTACAAGGAGTATGTGTCGACCTTGCTCCCTCACTTCGAAGAGATAACTTTCGAGCATTTCCCCAGAGAAGAGAATCAGCTAGCGGACGCACTAGCCACGATGTCTTCAATGTTCAAAGTTAAATGGGACAATGAGGCTCCCCGAATCATAATCTGGAAGTTGGATGAACCGGCATACTGCTGCGAGCTCGAGGCTGAAAAGGTGACTGAAAAACCCTGGTATCACGAGGTGAAGAGGTACTTGGAAGCTCAGGAATACCCTGAAGGTGCGTCTGTCAATGATAAGAAGTTCATGAGGAGGTTTGCTGCAAAATTCTTCCTCAGCAACGGCATTCTCTACAAACGGAATCATGATTCGACTCTGCTACGTTGTGTGGATAAGGCTGAAGCAGAGAAAATTATGATGGAACTGTATGAAGGTACATTTGGAACCCATTCCAGTGGACACACCATGGCTAAGAAAATCCTTCGGGCAGGATATTTCTGGTCCACAATGGAAGCCGATTGTTACCAGCACTCCCGAACTTTTCATAAATGCCAGATCTATGCTGACAAGGTGCATATCCCTCCAGTTCCTTTGAATGTCCTGACGGCACCTTGGCCTTTCGCAATGTGGGGCATCGATATGATCGGTGAGATCCGACCGACGGCATCCAATGGGCATCGCTTCATCTTGGTGGCGATTGATTACTTCACGAAGTGGGTTGAGGCAGCTTCCTATGCCACGGTAACCAAGAGCGTCGTGGCACGTTTCATCCGGCATAACCTGATCTGTCGGTACGGCGTCCCAGAAAGAATCATTACGGACAATGGTACCAATCTCAACAACAAAATGATCACTGAACTCTGTGAACAATTCAAGATACATCACCACAATTCTTCTCCCTACCGGCCGAAGATGAATGGGGCTGTAGAGGCAGCCAATAAAAATATCAAGAAAATTGTGCAGAAGATGACAGTGACCTATAAAGATTGGCACGAGATGTTACCGTTCGCTCTTCATGGGTACCGCACCTCAGCAAGGACATCAACCGGGGCAACTCCTTTCTCCTTGGTCTATGGCATGGAGGCAGTCTTGCCAATCGAGATCCAGATACCCTCTCTCCGGATAATGAAGGATGCAGACTTGAATGAAGATGATTGGATCCAAACTCGACTTGATCAATTAAATCTGATTGACGAAAAGAGGCTCACTGCTATCTGTCATGGTCAAACGTATCAGAAACGGATGATCAGGGCATTTAACAAGAAAGTCAGACCACAAGAGTATCAAGTTGGGGACCTGGTAATCAAACGCATCATCCTTCCTCAAAGTGATCCCCGGGGCAAATGGACCCCTACTTACGAAGGGCCATTTGTGGTTAAACGTGTGTTCTCAGGAGGAGCCATGATCCTAACCACCATGGATGGTGACGACCTTCCTCACCCCGCCAATGCAGACATAGTGAAAAAATACTACGCATAAATAAAAGACCCGCTAGGTTGACATACCTAGGCAAAATAAGGGCTTCCCGGCGAACCAAAAGGGTTCGGGCAAAAATAAGGGATGAAATGAAAAAAAATCTGTACACCCGGCAAGTCGAAAACCTGAAAGGGCGGCCTGGGCAAAAATGGGTATCCCGGTGGACTGAAAACCCGAAAGGGCGGTCCAGGCAAAAGTTAGGGATAAAAGCGTAACACTATGTCTCATTGGATCACTTCGCATCCGGAATTCGGCATCAACTATCTGGCTTCAGATTGCGGCATTGACCAATCAGCTTCATCTTCAAATTGGGCAGCAAAGCGATGAGACGTTCGAAGACATAAAGGCAATAGCAGAGTTGGAACCCAATGGGATTGTTCACATAGCTGTTTTGTTTCCTTTTTCAAAATTGTAAACTCTATACTATTTGGCGATGTCCTCTTACTAGGATGTCAGCCTCTTGTACAAAAAAACGCCTATTCACAGGCAAAGTTTAAATCAATACAAATTCACTTGTTCATACAAATTACCATTGTTTTCCTCTTTTTGTTTTGTCTTGCGAAGAACGTCCAATGTTCATTTTTGATATATGCATTTGTCATTAAATTGCTGATTCATAAGTGTTTGCATATAAAACAAGAGATTAATTACAAGTGACATCAAAGACAGGGGCAATGTGGAGTTGTCTATTGCAGTCTGGTTGTTTTGTCCGCCAAGGCACCAAGGTAGGTTCAACTGAAGAATATGGCCAGATCATCTCAATTCCCCGCAGAGTAAAACAGGATGCGACAATACTTTCCCCAGGCAGAGTTGGTCCCCCGTCGATCCTAAAAAGGCACAACATTCCCCGGCAGGTCTTAAAAGCTCATCCCCAGTAGATCCTGCAAGCTTATCCCCGGCGAAGTACGGACGTCTCTCCCGAGTTTCATTTAGAGTTATTTCCTCACAAGGACTTATAACTGGGTTATCCTCAGCTAAAAGCCACGGAAGACCGCTCTCGGCAAAGTTCCTTCAATCCCCAGCGAAGTCTATCTTTGGTATTCCCAAGCAGAGTTTATCTTTGGGGTTCCCCAACGGAGTTTATCATCATTATCCTCAGCGGAATCCATCGTTAAAGTCCTCAGCAGGCCTCTCATCAGAACTTCGGCCAAGTATCTCTTCCACAGAGCAGCTTCCCGGCCGTTCGTCAAGGATTTATTTTCCTAAGATGAAATTACACTCATAAACATTTCACATTTTCATACATCTTACTTCCATACAGGATGAAACGCATACAACATCTCATGTTGAACATCATGATATCATGCATATCATACATCATGACATTGCATACAACTTACGTTTTTGCCTTTTCAGGAAAAAGACAATCCCAAAAACAATTACCGTCAACTGTCGCAATTCCAGATCCGATACCTGTATCTAGCCAGGGCACATCTGAGAGTGATCAGTTTCCAGACTCGATTCCTGTATCTAGCCAGGGCACGTCTGAAGAGTTCGAAGATTCGATTCCTGTATCCAGCCAGGGCACATCTATCAACTACAACGTCTCCAGATTCGATTCCTGTATCCAGCCGGGGCATATCTGTTGACCATGTTTCCAGACTCGACTCCTGTATCTAGCCAGGGCACGTCTGAAGAGTTCGAAGATTCGATTCCTGTATCCAGCCAGGGCACATCTATTGACGACTATTTCCAGATTCGACTCCTGTATCCAGCCAGGGCACATCTGAGCAACCAATTGTAGATTCGATTCTTGTATCTAGCCAGGGCATATCTGCATAAGGAGACTGAAGATCAAACACCTGTAACAAGCAAGGAAAACATCTGTCTTTCTCAAATACACCAGTTCTCGCTAGGGGATCTCTTATGCGATCAACACTTCCAAATGGCATCTATAAGCCCATTCCCGACAAAGTTCTGTCACTTCTCCAGATGGCATCTATAAGCCCATCTCTCTATCCACCATCTCTTCCAAATGGCTTCTATAAGCCCATTCCCGGCACCACATTGTTGAGACTCCAGCATGCGAGTGCAAATTTCCGGGCACTCTAGTGTCCAATCTCCTTTTACCCTCGAGTCACGAAAGGCAAACTTGCCAATCTAACTCTTCAGGTCCAAGAAGATTGAACAGGGGCAACTGTTGTACCCCAAAATTTGCCCTCCCATTTCCTCAACATTTTCTCATCACAAGACCTTTGAAGATCAAGATCCAGTTAGGGTTTCCTCTGCTCAAGACTTCTCCTTGCACTGTGGACTCAAATTAGGGTTTGTGTTTGCCTAAGGATGTTTTGACCTAAAATGCCTAAGATGACTTTCATGCTTCATGTTGGACTCCCAAGTTTACCTATACCAAGTTTCAAGTCTTGATTCCAAGTTTTGCCCAGTCAATTGGACAGTTGACCTAGAAATCAGCTGTATTGGGGAAAAAGTCAACTGTGGCCAATTGACAGTCAAACCTCATGAAATTTGATCCACATCAACATTATGAACTCACATAGACCATTTGATCAAGTTTGGATCACAATTCCCCAAGAAATTTGATCAGATCATCAAAAGGGCAAAATGGTCATTTTTAGGGTTTTGACTGCACAAGGGCAATTTTTGACTGTTTGACCTAGCCAATAGTAAACCAAGCTCACATATGGACTCAAGGACCCCATGGAATTATCTTGACATGTTCATCAAGCTCAAAAGATCCCAAGTACACAAGATTGACAGTTGAATTTCCCAGTCAATTGATCAATTTTGACTGTATACTGAAAAGTCAAACTTTGACTTTTTGGTCAAAATCAAGAGTCAAGATTCATTTTTCATCAAAACATGCCAAATCATGAAACTTGTTCACCAAGAAATCTCAAAATGCAAATTAGGGTTTGAAAATGGAATTTTTCATAACTTAGAATTTTTCTAAGTTATGAAAAACCCTATTTTTTTCCCAACTTTGCCCCATCTTTTCACCATGATCCATTTGGATTCAAACAAAAGTCAAAACATGAAAGTTGTAGCTTGTTGCATAATCTACAACTTTGATTCACAAAGTTTTCTCATTTGAAGCTTGTATCTCAAGTTATAATTTTTTGAATAAGGGCACTAAACCATCTTTTAACTTAGTGAAATTTGACCTATTTTGACAAGGTTTTCTACCCTACTTCAAGGCCACTTTTCATACCCTTCCACTTGGAATTTTGATTTTCATTTCAAAGATGGATTGTAGTACACATTCCAAGCTTTCCAAAATGTCCAAGAACTCATCAAACAACCTCATAACTTGAGAGATTCGAATTTCACAAGTTAGCAAAAATTCACTTTTGTTCTTCATCAAAGCATGTTCATAAACTTGGCAAATTTGAACTCAGCATAGTTTGTGCTACTTTACAGGTCCTAAAACCAAATTACACTCCTTAATTTAATGCAAAACCATTGAACCAAGTTGTTATTCTAAGCCTTTGGTCATTACACAAGGAATTAAGCCTAAACTAGAAAAAGCATTATTTCCATTCTTGAAAAGAAGAACTTTATGTCAAGTTTGCAATCCAAGTGGTACAAGCAAGATCTTCTTGGCACAAGTTTGTGAGCAAATTGCACTGATCAAGGCAAGGGATAGCAGCATAGTGGGAGGGCCTGTACTGACCTAGAAAGCAAAGTGGCATTTTGTAGCTTAAGTGTGAAGAAACATCCATAACTTATGCTATCTCTCATCTCAGCTTAGAAACAGAAGAAAAAAGTTATCAAACACATTCCATAGACCAAATCAAAGCTAACACACGAGCCCTTGCCATCTGAAACACTCCCATTGCTCTAATCACCTCAAAACTGCACAAACAGGGGAAGCCCTGCAGATTGAGTGCTATCTCTCAATCCCTTCGAGCATTCTTGTCCAAACTTGTTCCTCTACCTTCCTTACAACATATGCAAGCTAACCATGTCCTAAAACCAGACCTGTAACACCTCCAAGCCACTTCACCATTTTCAATTTTCTGTTTTGCAGTTGGAGTTCACTAGCTCGATTCAGGGAGTTTCAAGGCAAAGTAGGAATTGGAAAAGCTTCCTTACACTTCAAGGAAGCTGTACAAGTCATCATTTCACTCTGAAACATCCTCCATTGCCAAGCTCGATTCCAACTGAACAGGTATATTCATGGAGTTCTATCTCTCTTATTAGGCATTGTTAGCTTTAGGTTTTTGAAGAAAACATGTCACAATCATAGCCCTGAACATGCTCATATGATTAGATTTCATTTATGTTTCGTGTGCTTAGAGAATTTCATGTCTGAACATTGATGAAAAATTAGGTCAGAAAAGAGGGGGAGAGAAATTCTCCCTCATCTTAGAGAGATAGGTCAAGTTGTTTATATGGTTGTAACCGTCTCTTCATGCTGAACATTTCTTGTGTTATGAGTTTTTGCTGAAAAGCCAAGAATCAGGAGTTAGACATTGAAGCAAGAGGCGCGCGTTTTTTCAAATGTTTGAAGCTGGAGGTTGAAGACAATGGTCAGTGGGCTGGGCTTGTGCTATTTTGCTTTTCACACCATCTTTTTTGGTTTACACCCCCCTGAGCCCATTTGCTCATTTTTTAACATTTTTGACTTTTTCTTTTTTGATTAACTTTGTTTATTTTTTCTCATGACATTTAAAAATTAAAAATATTTTTTTCATCATTTTTTGCATTTATTGCATATTTATTTGTTTATTTTCTTTGTTTGTATATAATATATATATGTATTATTATTAGAATAAATAAGAAATAATGTAAATACAATTTTTATTTTTATTTACTTTCTGAAAATATTTCACACAAAAAAAATACTCTTTTATTTATTTTATTAAAATATTAAATAAATATTTATTTTTTGTATAATACATATTTAGGGTTTAATATAAATATATATATGTGATTATTAATATATTTAAGACAAAATATAAAAATACTTGATTTTTTCATTTTATTTAATATTTGATACAAAAATACCTTTTTCACAATACACTTCATTTTATGTTATTTTTATAAATAATAAATAAATAGTTGTATTAAAATTAAATAATACCTTTTCTCTTTAAAAATTAGGGTTTTTGCCCTAAATTTAAAAATACTCAAAAAAATAATACATTTTTATTTTCTTTTTCCTTTTACATAAATAATATTTTCTCATACACATAAAAACTTTCCTTTTTGCATTTCACATATTTATTTAATTTACATTTAATTATGCAATTTATTTACTATGCAAATATCCAATTGATGTAATAATTTAGATTTAAATTCTTGTCAATATCCCCATTTGAACATTTGTACCCCCCTTCCCATATTTGGTTTTGTAATAGCTTAGTAATTTTAATTTCGCACTTTATTGCTTTCTAATGATAACATGTTAGAATTAGGGTTTGTATGCGAAAAACGATAAAAAATAGTTTGACCTAATACAAGATAAACAAGCATGAAAATGGACACACAAATCACACTTGCACCCCCTAGGGTATTCCACTTGTTGCCTTCAAATAAATGGGCCATATTGTATGTTGAACATCTTTGGGCAAAGCAAACAATTTGAATGATCATAGTCCCTCGATAAAACTTTTCAAAACAAACAAAAACAAATGATCAAGTCCCTTAGAAAGATTGCCCAAAGACATTTAACGTCGTTACAATTATGGTCTAAACGATGACCCGCGCCTGTCCCTTTCACATCCTAACACAAGGTTGCCCACCAAATACAATGGTGGAGCAAACTTGTTAAAAGGGTTAAAGTATAGCAATAATCTTTTGAGAAATTTAGGAGTAGATAACCTCTTAGTTACTTGAATCGACTTGCAAAACAAAACACTTGCCTAATTTCAAAATCACACATCACTACACTTTCAAAACAAATTTCAAAAACAAATGAAAACTTTTTCAAAAGACATACATCTTTGTATACATCCCCACATGGATCATTACAAAGGTTGCCACCACATCGGCCTCTTTTCCAAAAACATTTTCAAAACCCACACACTCAAGCACCATTTAAAACAATTGAAAACAAAAGGCAAGTGATCTAAGCAAGTAACTAAGAGCCCATGGATAACCATGGATAGAAAGGGTGCTAATACCTTCCCTTTCTATAATCTACTCCCCGAACCCAAGAAAACATCTCAAAAGGTTTTTGCTGTGCTTTTTAACCTTTCCTTAGGATAAAATAAAAAGTCGGTGGCGACTCTTGCTAACCGCAACATTTGCGAATACAAACGCAAAACTCAAGTCAGTTCTCCCACCGTATCACACACGCGCTCTACCACTGGGGTGGCTATACATTCGTTTACTTATACAAAACCATAAATATATTTTAAAACCCTTCCTAGGCCTGCAATTCATCTTCTTCCTCGCGCCATGTTTGAACCTGTAACTTTCTCATTTCTCAACAAAAATTAAAATTGTAAACATGAAAGTTATTCCATTTTCCTTATGATTCCAGAAATGTAAATAACTTAGACTATAAATCAAATAAGAGAAAGAATTTTGTTGGTCCTAATATGAACCCTAATTTTTCCATAAATTTCAAACTCAAAATTCTCTAAGCCCAGACAATATAAATGAAAACTATTGACATAGTTAGCTTCAGGGCAATGTTGTCTACATTCTATCTTTGAAAATGTAAGCCTAACAATACCTACATGAAGAGTTGAAAGTTCATAAAATTACCTTCAAAAGTAGAAATTGTGAAATGAGTTTGAGCTTGATTCAAGTTGTGGTGATGATCAGGTTAGCTTCCTCAAGTTCCCAAGAAGCTAATGCAACCCTTACTTGGTGCTGGAAGTGCTTGAGTCGTGCTAGAGAAGTCAAGATGTAAGCTTTGTTTTTTGGTTATGGAAGTTGATGAAGATGGTGTTACAGTTGGATAACAGGTGTTGGGATTGTTTATGTATGATATTTAGAAGCTTTTGGAAGCAAAAGACCAAGAAACGCACGGATGGTTTTTGATTTTTGGATTTCTGGCCAAAATATGAAACAATGGAGGTATTATGAAATTCTCACTTTGGGGGTGTTTGAGGGCTTGTGCATTCGTGTGTTAGGTTGCAATATGTGTATGTATTTATAGGCAAAAGGTTTTATGTGCTACAACAAGCCAGAATTTGAAATCACATGTTACGACACTCTTACTTATTTTTGAATCAAGCATGAAGAACATGTTTCCAATGTTTGTTCCAAGCTATCTTAGAGTGGTTAGGACTTTAAACAAGCTTGTTCTGACCTGTAGGAGTTGAGTGTGCAGAAAGAACAAGTTCAATATTCAAGGAGAGTGGACTTTGTGATTAAAGCTACTTTTCAAGAATGGATATGTTACTTTCTTCCAAAAATGGAATGATCAATTAGACAACGTCTCAAAGACTTGGATTATAGATTAATCAGTTGTGTAAGCATTCAATTAAGGAGTTATATACAAGTTTGAGGCCTGCAAAGTGAAGATTATGCAGCATGGCTATGGATTTGGTTCATGTTCATCACAAAATTTGTCTTGTAATTCAAGAATGACACCCTAACTTCATGGCTTCGATTCTCTTAGCTCAAACATGATCTCAATGAGTTATGGGATATTTTGGAAAGCTTAAAACATCCTCTACAACTTATCATTTGATCATTTTTGCAAAATGAAATTGGAACTATGTGAAACTTGTCCAAGAAGTTAGGTAAAATATCTGCCTAAACTAGGTCAGAATTTCACTGAGTGTTTTTGTTTCATGTACATGTCTTCATGAATTTATAACTTAAAATCCAAGAATTTATAGAATTTGATTTGTGAATAAAAGTTGTAGATTTCCTCAATATCTACAACTTTCATGTTGGAAGTTTTCTTTGAATGATTTTGCATCATGGTGAAAATTTGGCACAAAGTCATGAAATAAAAGTAAATTTTCCAACACTTAGAAAATTTTCTAAGTCTTAGAAATTTTGACTTTTCAAAGTGAATTTTGACTTTTTGATTTCTTGATGAACAATCTTCATATTTTGACATGTCTTGATGAAATATGATTTTTGAAACTTGATTTTGATCAAAAAGTCAAAGTTTGATTTTTCAGTGTACAATTGACTTTTTCATCAATTGACCAAATTTCAATTATCAATCAATTGGTCTTGAGAAGTGTTTTGAACCATGCAATTAGGTCAAAAATTATGCATTTGAATCCTTGATATCATTCCTCAAACCAATATGTCATGTATTTGGTCAAAAGTTAAAAGTCAAGCCTTCTTAGTCAAAAACCCTAATTTTGACCATTTTGTCCTTTTGGTGATCTGATCAATTTTTTTGAGGAATTGTAATCCAAACTTGACCAAATGGTCCATATGAGTTCAAAATGTTGATATAGATAAAAAATCATGAAGTTTGACTGTAAGTTGACCACATTTGACTTTTTATCCAATACAACTGATTTTAGGTCAACTGATCAATTGACTGAGCAAACTTGAACTGCAAGACTTGAAACTTGACATGAGCATTCTTGAAGGTCCATAATGATCCATGAAAGTCATATGAGGCATTAAAAATCCATTTGTCCTTGTGCAAACTCATACCTTAATTTGAGTCATTAATGTTGAGGAAATGCCTTGAGCTGATCAATCCTTGTGCAATCTTGAGCAATTGAAGATTTTGAGAAATGAGAGGGAAAATTTTAGGGTACAACAAAGTGCATGAATATATATATATATATATATATATATATATATATATATATATATATATATATATATATATATATATATATATATATATATATATATATATATATATATATATATATATATATATATATATATATATATATATATATATATATATCATAAACATTTCTCAATAGTCAATTCATATATTTATTCAAAATCGTATGAAAGCACATTCTCACGTTTAGAATCATATCATAAACACATATTCATAATTTGGCACACAAATACTAAATATTCTCAGTCAGACACACAATCATCACAAATCCAAAAATTGGGCACACCATCATTCATACCAACACATATGCATTCAATCACATATAATATTATTAGAAAGTACTCTTACTGTAACGAACTTTTTGATTATTTTCCCTTTCTACAGACCGAGTACTATTAAACCCTAAACCACGTAATGTTTCACCATTAAATATAATATTTTTTTCAGTCACCAAAAATGGGAGATTCTAATTTCTATATTATATGAAATAAACTCTTACGAAAATATCTAACATAATTCTAACAAAGTGATTTAGTTATAAAAATTTGTCTAAAAGTTTTGACACACAAAAACGTCACTATAATGACAAATAAATCAAGTTGTCATGTTAAGTGAAAACTTCTTACTCAATGATGTTTTATGAGAAAGGATGAAATTGGAAAAGCCTTTTTATTAAGTTAGCTTCACAATAATTAATTAATTAACAAAGTACAAATAAAGGATCTATTTACAACAAAAAAGTAATGTCCACTAAAGGGACAAGGCCTGTAACGTGGAAAAGTCCAAAATCTTGGTCATGCATTAAATATTTCTAAACAAGTACACTCTCATAAAGAGCAACTCAATGTCTACTACATGCAAGTTTAAATTTACTTATTATGAGATAAAAGTGAAGCTGGAATTTAAGGCTTTCATGAAGATAGTACAAATATGATTTAGAAATTAAAGATCATATTCAGTAACCTTTTTATATAGTTCAAATGTGAGTCATAGTAGAATTTGAGTTAAAACAAAAATATTAATTCTTTATTTAGAAAATAAAAACTTTATTTATTTTTTAGTATAATGAACTTCTTTAAACATCAAGCAATTTCAACCGAAAGGTTTAGTAAATGGTTTTAACTTCCCAAATTAATGTGAAAATTCTTTTAAATACTACACATATCGATTAAATTCAATATACAGTTAACACCAAATAAAATTCTAACATTATTAATAACAATTAAGGAAATAAGTACTAATTATTTAAATCTAAAACACTATATCTGCTCTCTACTCTATAAGGTAATTACTTATGGGCTATAGTATATAAAAACACATCGGTTAGAAATCCAATTTTTTTTAAAGGCTATACATAATTTAGAAAAAAATAGTTATAGAAGTTTTGCTTCATCAATGTCCAATTACTGACTTTCAAATTAAAATTTAATCTAAGGTTCCACCTACACATTACCAATTCAATCTCAAACTACATAGACTTATCCGTCCAAATTTGAGAATGAGTATAGACTACTGAAAATCCAAATGTTTTTCCGTCTTAAAAAGATAT